>WEKX01000201.1:28398-77008 GCA_013390025.1 Pitta sordida | reverse complement strand
TGGGCCTGATCCCTGGGTGGGCATTCACTTTGGAGTTGGACTAGATGATCCTGTGGGTCCCTTCCAACTCAGAATAACCTGTGAACCTGTGAACAGTTTCATGCAAATGAGAGGGACTCCATCATTAACTTAAAACCAGATTGAGAAAAATTTGTTTTGAATGGTTTTCAAAATACCTTTTTTGAAAACACTTCCCTTATTTTTGAGCTTTAAGAAACTTTCTCACTTGTTTCATGTTATTTTTGAGATTTCTTCTGAAGTATCTTGTAATGTAGATATCCTATCTTTACATTATCTCATCTTTACCTCTGCTAGTGCAATTAGACACTGAAATATTTTTACGCAGTTCCACTACAATTTTCCACCCAATGCACTAATCATGTAGAAATCATGAATAACAGATCATCTGGGGATGTCCTCTCTTTGTTGCTTTCAAAATAATACCCTGTGTATAATTTCCCTTTGAAGTGAGAAAGAATTGCGAGCGAAATTGGAAAGATTAATCTTCAGCTGCTTTCATTCCATCAAAAGTGTATGAAAAAATTCTTGCATTAATAAATCATGTCAAATTTCTTTGCATGCTTGAAGTAGAGATGTGTCAAATCCACATGTCATCTCCTTCATGTCATGCTTTACTCTATTAACTCTAGATAGGGTTATTTTACAATATCATACACTATGAAAATTATTCAGCTCTTTCAGAATGGAAATGAATGCTTTTTTAAAACCATATACCCATTGTTAAGTACCAAATCTACATATTCATTGCTATATATGTATCAACATTTTCTTGAAGACAGTGCCAGTGCAAAATTTTAAAAATATATGTGGAACCAAAGATACATATACATAAACACGTTAACCCTATAAACATAGTTGTTACTCCTTCAGAAGTCCATTACAACTATTTAATATACTAAAACTTTGTCTTTAAATCACAGTAATTCATCAGAACCCATTGTTTTAAACTGACTCATAAAAGGGTATAACCTTCTATAAGCATATATTTTAAATGCTCCATATGGCAAGGAAAACAACTTTGCTTTTACTCAGGAGTCATTTCTAGTTCCAGTTCTAGTTCTAGTCCTTCATAAATTTTGTGTTACCCTCGTTTGTCTGGACTTCCATACAAAGTTGTTAAAGGTGTACGGCTACCCATGCACAGATAGGGACACCGGCAGTTCCACCAGGATGTATCCAGTTGTCTGGTCTGCTAATCACCATCAAAGCTCCCACTGACTTCCCTAGAAGCTGATGGAAATAAGACAATCCCAGTAGAGGCTAAACAGTCACACAGTTCTTTTCTTTATTCTCAGGCATGGCAAATAGAACTACTGTGCATGTATGGAGTAAGATCAAGCCTTTCAAGGCAGTGATAATGACTATTTTTTTATCCTTGATGAAAAGGGGAAAAAAAAATCAGGTTATTGAACCTGATCAGCTAGTTTCTATCTGTTTTGGCTTCAGTGATTTTAATAAAACTACACAGATTAATATCCAGTGAGAACTCATTTCCAAAATCACGGTTATTAAAAACAAGATGGATGAACAAAATTACCTCTATAACTTTCTGCTGACAAAAGTCTATCAGCTAAAATTATATTCCATGGGCTTCTCATCTTAAGCAGAAAGTCCATTTTTGGGCACAAAGAATTTGGCTCAAGGTGAGTCTTTGCTGCTTTATGTATATTGGACAGTAGCTTTTTAATTAAAAGAAGGTTACTTGCAGAGCAAGTTGCATAAGTAAGAACATGAGATGTGAATCTAGATTTTAAAGTGAAATACCACTGGTTTACAGGAAGGGACTTTTGCCCTTCCTTACAAATTTCCACTGTGGCTGTGCAAGTACCTACATTTGCTAGAAATAAGATTATTTAAATACAGAATAGGAAACAAAAATTACTCAAATACAGTTCTTAAACAGAACTCTAGGATTTTTTCATTGATGCTGGAGTGATGATAATTGAATCTTTCCTCAAGTATAAAGATAATATAAATTCTTGAGAAAATGAGTGTTTCACATTGCTACACTTTCCAATATTTTACTATACCTAACTCTGACAAATACCCTCTAACCTTCCAGCTCTGCCTCTCAGTTGGCTAAACTTTGATAAACATGTGAGTATCTCCCTCTAGTGGTTTGCAAAACAATAATGTTGATCAGAGACCCCTCCAGTCACAGATTTTATGCTCTTCAGGTCAGCAGTTCTCTTGCAGATATGTTAGTAGCACACCAGGTAGTGACACAGTCCCACGCCATTAAATGTAACGTAGTGTAATTGCTAAGGCTCTCATCGTGAACCCCCGAGTCTGCACTTGGTCAACATACAGCCCTTACCTATGTAGTTAATTAGACTGGTGCATACGATTATCTTCCATCATTAACTGTTGTGTTCATTTGAATGCAGTGAAAACTCCTTACTCTTCTCAATAGCAGCACTTACACAGAGCACTCATTCTTGCTATCCCTCTTGATATCCCTAAGTAAAGCTTTATTTTCACAGGTATTACCGTCCCTTCTAGTTACTTCATATCTGTGTTTGTCGCTACGCAGAAACCTTTTTAATGTTCATTTCAACAGAGACAAGGGAAAACTGCTTAAAAGGGAATGAACAGACACAGTTGATATATATGCGATCTCTAAGAGCCAAGCATATAAACCCAACAGGTTGCCTGGTCTTTGTATGTGCTACGGGAGAGGTCCTTGAGTTCAGTAATTGTGATTTATAAGGCTCCAGACAGGGTTTTTCATATTTAATTTCTCTTACTACTGCAATAGTAATCTGCTCCAGATTGTTGCTTTTGGGACTTGCTTCATTCTGTTTTCTTTTGTATGCTCAGTAAGTAAAAAAGTCTGCTAATTTTTTAAGCCAAGAACAAAACAAAAAATTAGAGAAAGTAACTGACCATCCACACCACATGAAAACTTGCAGAAAAATGAAGATAGGAGCGGACGTCATGGCAGAGGCACGACTCGTTGTGCATATAGGCTGATCCTATTAATAACGGGCAAAGTAGCAAGTAGAGGAAAGGAAAGAAAACACAGAAAAAAAGACAGACAAGATGAGATATCATGCAGATTGCTGGCAGTTAGCAGAGTTAATGTGAAAGCATCCACCCAAGAGCAAGAGATTCACAGCAAATTTTGCAAATAAACTTAACCAAAACAATCCACTGTTACAAAACACATGACTTACACACTGATCAGCACACCAAGCTAGTGAGCAAGAGTTGTACTTTCACACACAATCATATCAGGAGGGTTTGGAATATTTACAATGGCCAAATAGCTTTAGGCAGGTTTTACAAATTAATTTAACCTTTGTTGATCAGTAAGAAGACTGCCTTTTAAAAATAAAATCTGTTTACTGGAAAATGCATTGAATACCAACTGTATGGACTCTTTTAACACTACTGACACCTCAGCAATTGGATCTCTTTGTAAGGAAAAGCATAGAACATACTGGTTTGGGACAATCTTTCCTTTTCAGAAATTGCATGAGACATTAAAAAAGCATTTTAGAAATATTTATTGTATCTAATTTCAGACAGTTTCATATTCAGCACTTTTTTCCTTGAAATTTATCCTGAATAATTTAATTTCAGCATATTGTAATTTTAAAGCTAAGATAAAAAGCATATTCAAAATAATTTAGATTTGTGGCACAGTTCTACTTTTTCACCTTCAAAACTTCAATACAAAACAGGAAGTACTAAACAGCACAGTTTTGGTGATTTCATAAAGCAATCCACTTTTATACCTGTTAAGAACATGACCTAAGGGCAATAAAATCTGCAGAATTAGAAACAACATCCTAAACCACATATGTATAACATTCTTAATCATTCAACAACACCTTAAATAATATTTGGAAACATTATTATAAAAATACTACTTTTAAGACAGGATTATTGTCTACTCATGAAAACCATTGCAGACTGAATTTCACAGCACCATACAGAGACCAACAGTTTTATCTGCACTAATGTTTTGGCTTTTTTTAGTGGGATTCATGTGTGAAAGCACAATGGTTGTAGGAAAGGCAGATAAGAAAGCAGCTGTTAACTTTATGTTAATAATGGGATATTTGAAATAGAGTGACTATGGTCTAGAGTGAACATGTTTAGTGATAAATAGGTTACCAGGCTCTGAGGTATATTCAAACACAATTTTCACTGCTCTTCTGAAACAGCTCTACAATTGTTTTTAAAGATAGTCCTAAACTCTTACAAGTTCAATTTTACCTGTTTGGCTTCATCAAAACAGACATCAGGACCCTTTCTGTATCTAGGTTGTTTGACCATTTCACAGGGATTTGGCCCTTCATCTGTTTCTCTAGTTAAGGTGCATGACTGTTTTTTGTGCATTGTACATTAGCAGGATTAACATTCTGTTTATTTTTGTGGATAAAAGAAAATTTATGCTAATTTAGATAGCACTGAAATAAACATCAATATTCACAGATACTTATTTAAATGAAACCAACCAAACCCTCCAGATAAATCAAAACGAAGTACCCTTTTTTGACACTGCTTTAGTAAGAATATCAACATAAATTTTTATAATGAGTATTTTCAGAACCAGACACATACAAAAATAAATTCAAGTTCTTTAACGTTTTCTGTAGTGCTTTTACTATCATCACATAAATATTGAAGAAAATACTTCATAATGCAAATTTCAATGGTGCTGATGGATTATAGCTTATGTTACCACTGAGTTATTCTGCTAAAATTAAGATACACAGTAAAAACAAGGAAACCTGTTTGGAAAAGTAAGGTTCTACACAGGTCGAACATTGCAGTGCAAGCCTACAAAAACTAGCGGTTCTATTATATGTACACTTCTATTACTCCAAATAGCACAGAAAAGATCATCCCCCTCTAGGGTCTTATAGTAAATGACAGAAAAACTAATGAGACCACATTAGCATTTCAGTGATGAGGGCAGACAGAGAAAATGCTCTCAATACTAACGGCTGAATAGTTGGATCAAAGGGGGAGCAGTGACATGCTATTGATTAGCTAACTGTAAACATGAAGTCCTGCTTTAGCTTACATCTCTGAAATCTGTAATTGCTGGTATTTAAGTGTAAACACTGTACTTCATGTACATACCACCAGCTAACAAGCGGCACAAGTCATTGTAGCAGACTTGAAAGGCATGGACATGGTAAACTGCAAAACTGACTTCAGGTGAAATTTGCTTATACAGTAATGCTTCAAATATCGTGGAGTGTTGCTTCCAGAAGGGTGCCGCGATAAGTGAAATCTGCAAACTAGCGGTGGTAAATACGGTAAATACAGTAATTACGGTAAATATGGTAAAGTTGGAGGAGGGGGGGAGGGGCAAACGACATATTGAAGCTGCGAATGGTGAACCGTGAAGTAGGAAGGGATTACTGTATTACCATTCAGTATGTTATTCTTATTTTATTCCACTGCAGGTACTACGCACATTAAAGCTATACTAGAGAGTTTAAAAGGAACTGGGTGCCAAAACTTTACTTATCTTACTAACTCTAACGTATACTTGAAGCAATCCTACTCACGCACTACCAAGGAATACTAAGCAGCTTTAGTGCAACAAGTGAAATGGCCAAAGGGAAGAAAAGGGAAGAGGATGGGGAATTTAGTTCTACAGATCTACATCTGCCTTCATTTAGATGTTATCAGACTCACCTCCCCTTCTCTCTCCCATGGCCCAACTGAAAGGGAAGTAGAAACAGGGAAATATCCTGAGAGACAATATGCACAAGCAAAGCTGTACCAGCCAAGAGGAAGTATAGTGTAATAATATCCATGTGAATAGCACCCAAAGGTCATTCTGTCTGCTCGGGTGATGTTATGCTACATCTGCATTTCACAATGTACCTCAGTTACGGAAAAGAGAATATCTTAGTACTGCAGAGTTGTAACAAAAATAAAATAATTCATTTAGTTGATATAAGCTCACCCAGTTGCTCTGGCTGCCATTTGAGGTCATTTACTGCCTTCTAGAAGTTTCCCCTACAGGGAAATGCAAATCATATGTCCCTTTCCCATCAAGCATGCTTCTTTTTCCATAGTGAGTACTGTCTATAAATTCAGACAGTGGCAACAGTTAATCAAACTGTAATGGACTGAAGTCAGTTAGAATATTAGGCCGTGTTTACACAGTTCTGTGATGATACACCAATGTAACTTCCTTCTCAGCCCAAGCATAGATGGAATTCCAGTTTTATTGAAGTGGCAATGAATGCATTGCTTACACTGAAGAAACACAGCCATCTGTACCACCATCTGCTTTTCTTTCAGAAATGGGAGTTGTCTCAATTAACTTCCTGAAAAGGACAAAGGTATTCCTAATTGTTTTCCATATTCTGTCACAATAATCCAAATTATGATTTGATTTACCACCTCTGGCTTGCTATCCTCAAACCTATGTAGCGAAGACAGGTGAATTTCTTCTGACCTAGAATATGTGTATGTTGGGTTTATGTATTTCCATCACTATCACTTACCATCACTGAACAGGCTAAAGCAGAGATTGGCATGAAGGTAGTTTTAAATTAGAATAATCTTTCACAATCTTTCAAACTTTAATGCATGTGTTACAAGTACTCTGCTTAGCATGTAAGTCACCTATGTCTCCAGCCAACTCCTAAGAAATTCTATGATAGCAGTTGGGTAAACACCAGTCTTTGATGACTACAGCAGTTCACACAAGTAAGCAGATTCAAAGATTTCACAGAATATTCTGAGTTGGAAGGGACCTACAAGGATCATACAGTCCAACTCTTAAGTGAATGGCCCAGGTAGGGATCAAACCCTCAACCCTGCTGTTATTATCACTCTGCTCTAACCAACTGATCTAAGTTCAGTTGCCGTTAATTAACCATCGGTGAAGCATTTCAACTTCTCATGAACAAACACTCCTGTATCGGCATTGCCCTTTCTTGTTATTTCTCTAGACAGACATACCCTTGTCTCTTCTAAAGGCTGAACAAACCCAGAACTCTCAGACTCCTCCTGCCTGTCTCGTGCTCTAGATGCCAATCTCCCTTCACTAGGCTTCCTCCAGTGTATCAGTACGCTACTGGAAAGCTCCAAACTGGTCACAGAACTCCTGATGTGGTCTCAGCAGTGCTGAAGAGATGGGATGGACAAGTTTTCCCAATCTGCTGACTATACTCTTGCTATCATAGCCCAGGATGTGACTGGCCCTCTTTATTGCAAGGCACAAAAGCACCTCATGTCCAGCTTCTTGTCCACCATGTACCTCAAGCTCTTTTCTTCAAAGCTCTTTCTAGTTGCTCTGTCCCCAGCCTGTCTAGCCATGTGTAATCATTCTGCCCTGGGCCCAAGACTTTGCATCTGCCTTTCTGAAGCTTCGCTAAGTTCCCATGAGCCCACTTCTCTCTAAATTCTCACAAGTTGCCCATGGAGGTGGTTGAATTGCCGTCCCTGGAGGTGTTTAAAGGTAGACTGGATGAGGTGTTGAGGGTCATGATATAAATGTTATAGATGTTACGTTTTAGTTGGATTATAGGTTGGACTTGATGATCTTCGAGGTCTTTTCCAACCTTATCAACACTGTGATACTGTGAAATAACACCTCTGCTGTCTACCTCAATGACTGCTGCTTCAGATGATCTGTGATATTATCCAAAAATACCTGATGCTTCAAGTACTGCAGTGGTAACCATGCTACTAATATGTACATAAATGGGTCATTTTCCCCCAAATATATTTTGGTATTCCATAGCCAAAAATCAATCCACACTTCTAAATAACGTGATTTTAAAGGATACCCGGCTTCTCTGCTTGCATCAGTGGCTTTGGGTCACAGGAGCGGCACAGCAGTTGGCTGTCACTAATAATGAATACTAGATTGGTGTTTGAAATCTTCTCTGCATGATAAAGTCTGGAAAAAAAAGCCAAACAAAAACCTATGTTTAAATAAAACAAGAAAATCCATGTTTCAGAAGGACACACAGTATTGGAATTAAAGTCAGCCAGCTACTGTTTACACTTTTCATTAACAAACAGCAAGAAACATTTATAACCAATTTTGCAATCTTTTTGACATTTCCATGGTACTCCCTTTCAACTAGACTTGTTAGCGGAAAAAATGGAAAAAAGCATAAAATTACTTTAAATGAGTTAATAGCTAGCTCTGTACTGCTACCACAGCAGTTCTACTGAGAAATAGCATCAATTAACACTGAGAAAATCCCCAACCACAAAAACAAACAAGCAAAACCCCAATACAAGTCTGTAAGAATGGGGAGAGAGGTTTAGGGTATGTATGTTGCATATTGGATGTGTATTTGTTGTATTTTTATGTCCATATAGTAGGGTCATTTTCAATTTATAAATAATACCAATGCATACCAGCAATACAGAAGAGGAAGTGGGAAGAGGGAAAAATGTCTGTACGCTTTGGCTTATTCACCATTCTCTAATGTCCTCTGTCTTTCTCTACTGGCTTGAAGTATTGTTTTCAAGGAATTTGAACTCTGGCTGTTAATGCTAATTTCTAAGACATTTTTCAGAAGCTCAAAATGTACGCAAAAAGCCAGCAGGCCCCTGTATGAAACACAGAGCTACGTCCAAAATCCTCTGTTTCTGAAGTATCTCATTTTTGGACATAATATTAAACATCATCTTGAACAGGCACATAGCGCCTGAAAAGTAATTCTTCTAATCACAAAATAAAATAGCTTTGTTTGCTTTGTAAGACTCACAGCTCTTAAATCATGAGGACTATTGACTAGAAGGTAAATTAGAAGATAAACTGCACAATCTTCTTGACCAACAAAAATTCCACTACATAACCAGACTAACAAAAATCCTATTCTTCAGAATACTGCAGAATGCTTTTAAGGTGACATAATAAATTAAAAGATAAAAAATGCAACAGATGAAGAAATGCAATTTTTATGGAGCTTATAGAGACTACAGAACAACATTTTCTACAATGTTTTCCTGCATTGTATTTCTACAATTCTTTAATTATTAGAATTAAAATTCATTCAAAAAAAATACAGAGAGAATACAATTTACCTGCCTATGCTCTTCTCTGTCTTTGCTATGTAAATTTGGTGAGATACATCCAAAATATAATTTTTATTCTTATAATGGTGTCATTATCTTTTAAAAAATAAATTCAAATCCCAAAGTAATTATTTATATTGAAGAAATTTTACCTGGAGCAGTTTATACAGTCTACAATCCCACTAAAGGATTTATCATCGTTTTCAAAGAAATACTGAGTTTGCTCAGTGATACAGCTTGTTTTAGGCAGAGCGGCACCAAAATCATCATCTTCCATATCAGCTGACAGAAAGAAAAAAACCAAACATAAACAATGACATTTTAAAGTCACAGATGTAATGGGGAGATCCAAATATGGCCCCCAGCCTACATTCTTACCTTCTACTTCACCCAAAGTTGACTCTTTAACATTCCCTTGACTTACCTGCTTCAAGGAATCGTGGAAAAGTCAAGCTCAGAAACAGCTGCTGTAAGATAGACCTGAACACAGAAAGACAATATGCTTTGTATGTAACGGATACCTAAAACCTACTCAAATATGAGTTATTAAAAACAATTATTTACAATTTTGCCAGTTACCGTGTTTCTTTAAACCTTACAGCTTGACTCTGTAAGAGTCTGGTTGTCTTTCATGCTAATCTTTTATTCTGCTATTGAGATTTGCTAAAACTTGTGCCTATAACTCAAATAATGGAAATGTTATCATGCCATCCATGCACTCCTTTTATAACTCCATGGGAGGCAGAAGAGGCTGTTGGTGTTCTAATACTTAAACAAACCAGAACTCCTTCTGGTTCCCTCATTCAGGGAAAATGCTTCTGAATTAGACACTTTACACTGATTAAGGTTCATTAAATTACTGAGATGGAGATCAACACTGGAATATTACAAATACAGTTGGGTCTCCTATAACCTGGACCTGCGGTCTTAATTGGTATCCACGTAGCCCTTCTTCCACGTTGAATGGCAGCCGCATCGCCACCACCCCCGCTGCTGTCACCCACGCTGCTGCCACTGCCTGTGCTGCCCCTGCTGCCACCCGCTCCACCACCGTCGCCCATTCCACCACCGCCCCCACCGCCGTCACTGGCCATGGCGGCAGGTTGCGCATGCACAACTGAGAAATGGGTCTCCTACATCGCTACAGAATCATGCCACTAAGATCTGAAGCCGCAATATGGGGGGCGCGAAGTGCAAGAGGGCTTACTGTATATTGTAAAAAACGTTTACTTTAACAGTTGACTTTAATAATCTCTATTCCTGTTCTTGAGGTATGGACTATATTTTTTTCCTAGATGTTGTCAAAACACGCTTAAAGAGTTCCATTTATTTAAAACTATTCTTCTTCACTGATGATCGTATTTTTCCATTTTTACAGACTTAAAGCAAGTAGCAGCTTTTCACATACACAGCCCCCTTCTCTACCAGTCTGTCAAAACAGGAACTACAATGGGTATATTCCTTCACTTAAGCTGTATTTTCCAGTTGTTAAGTTTTAGGTTTGCTCCTACCCACAAATATGACCCGATCTCATCTCATGCTGCTGTAACACTTGTTCTAGTGTTAGATAAAAGGGAGTATAAAACTTCAATCAACCTCTATGGTTTTTTCTCCTTTTCTCCTTATACAGCGTGATTCCTGTGTAAAGAAATTGAATATGTCTGTCACCTTTCCCACAAAGGCATTGCCTGAAGGAGCTCTGGATTCACATCCACAGCTTTGTGGTTTGAATCATCAGAAAGGCAGCACACCAGCATTCATGGATCAGAAGAGAACTGATGCCATTCAACAATGATACCATTTGCTGACAGAAAATAGTAAACCGTTGTAATGGCTTGCCACAGCATTTACAGGGAACAGAACATAAAAGGCAGCCTGGGAAAACTTCTAAATCTTCTGACTTAAAGGAGCATGAAGGAGAAATGATATGTACTCACTTAACTAAATGCTAATGTATCCCATATAAATTTTGAAAATGATCGCTCACACCTTTATCCCACATTTGTGCCTGAAACAGTATAGCTTTCATAATAACATGGTTTCTTTTGTTTGACTGCATTTGCTTTTGCCAGGTGCCTTATTGAATCCATTTTTTGGTCAACCCTTTTCACTCTGCTTGCTTAATGGCCTTCTCTGCCTGCTTCTGACCTAGATTCCATTAAAAACATGACCATAGTAAGTACTTTAATGTTGTGCTTTCAAGTTAAACATCACACAAAATAAACCTCAGGTCTAAATTGAGTCCAGACCACAAAGTCTGATTTGAACACTGATAAACTGAAGTTTCTCTGTTTGAAAAGAACTCAAGTTTCTCTTCTGGATTACTGCCCATCTTCAGTTTTTGAGGTTTGCTTTTGTCCAAGAAAACTGAGATTATTGCCTTCCTGTTAACAAAATGTATGCAACAATAAAAAGCAACATACAATCTTCATAGTGCTTCTGTGAGAAAATTACTGTATGTTTTTTCAGCTGCTCTATATTTTAACCCTTAACTTCATAAAGTAGGTAATTTATTCCAGCTTGGTAATTATTATTTTTAAAAAAAGAAGCATCATTAAGCTTTAGAAAAAGGAACTGTCTCCAAGGGTGCAATTCATACCAATTAAAAAATATCACATTATTCCAAATCTCTTACCCAAGTGTAGTGCTGAAGGAAATAACTGATAGGGGTGTAATTCTAATAGGGGTGTAATTCTACATGACTCTGAAACAGGTGAAATACTGCACCTGAATACTGTGCCCAGCTCTGGAGCCCTCAGCATAGAAAAACATGGACCAGTAAGTGGGTCCAGAGGAGGGCCACAAAAATGATCAGAGGGATGGAACCCTTTTCCTATAAGGAAAGACTGAGAGAGTTGTGGTTCAATCTGTAAAAAAGAAAGCTCCAGGGAGACCTTATTGTGGCCTTTCAGTACTTAAGGGGGGCTTTAAAGAAAGATGAGGACAAACTTTGCAGGGCCTGGTCTGACAGGACAAGGGGTGATGGTCTTTGACTAAAATAGAGTAATTTCAGACTTGATACAAGAAAGATAGTTTCTTATGATGAGGATGGCAAAACACTTGCACAGGTTGCCTAGAGAGATCTGTATGCCCTATCCCTGGAAACATTTAAGGTCGGGTTGCAGGGGACTCTGAGCAACCATATCTAGTTGATGTCCCTGCTCATTATAGGGGGAGTTGGACTGGATGACTTTTAGAGATCCCTTCCAACCAAAATGTTTCTATGATTCCATGATTCATGTGTTTTGTAAAATGATTTACTGAAAAGCAAACACAGATTTTTTAAAGAAATCTGTATTAGGTTTTCCTGGGGCCTATAGGGGAGGCTTCTTTGAGAAGCTGCTAGAACCTTCCCCCATGTCCAGCAGAGCTAATGCCAGTTGGCCTCAGGATGGCCACCGCTGGCCAAGGCTGGGCCAATCAGGAGTGATAATATATTAAAGAAGGAAGAAAAAAAAGGTATTTTGCCGATGAAGATGGAAGCCAGCCAGAGAAGAGCAGAGTGAGAACATGTGAACAACAATGCAGACACCAAGGTCAGTGCGTAAGGAGGGGCAGGAGGTGCTCCAGGTGCCAGAGTGGAAGTTCCCCTGCAGCCCATGGAGAAGACCATGGTGGAGCAGCTGTGCCCTGCAGCCCATGGAGGACCACAGGAGTGGAGAGATCCACCTGCAGCACCTGGAATCCATGCCAGAGCAGGCGGATGCTGGAAGGAGGCTGTGACCCCATGGGAGGCCCATGTTGGAGCAGGGCCCTGGCAGGGACCTGCTGACCCGTAGAAAGAGGAGCCCACAATGGAGCAGGATTTCCTGGCAGGACTTGTGGCCTTGTGAGCTACTCACATTGGAGCACCCTGTGCTTGAAGGACTGCACCCTGTGGAAAAGTGGCCCACATGGCAGCAGTGTCTGGAGAACTGTTGCCCATGGACTTGGACTGGAGCAGTTTACGAAGGACTGTCTCCCATGGGAGGGACCTCACAGAAAGTGGGGGAAGGATCCACTCTCTGAGCAGCAGCAGAAGCAACATCTGACCGTAACCCCCATTCTCAGCATTCCTTCACTGCTGGGGAGGAGGAGGTGGAATTCGAAATGAGGTAGGTAGGGAGAAGCTTTCTTTAAGATTTATTTTACTTCTCATTCTTAAGCTCTGATTCTGTTAGTAATTAATTAATATCTCCGTTTGGAGTCTGTTTTGCCCATGATGGTGATCAGTAAGGGACCTCATAGTCCATATCTCAACTCATTAAACCCTTTGCTGTACTTTCTCTCCTCTGTCCATTTGCAGAGGGGAGTGAGAGAGCAGCTTTAGTGGGTACCTGGCATCCAGCCAGGGTCAAACGACTACAACTTCTTGCTAGAAAAAGAGCATGATAAGTATTCTGAAATAGGCATCCAAGTGATAAGTGATTCTAAATGTAGTAATTTTGACTGAACCTTCACAATTGGGAAACATACTTAGACCAATAACCTAAAGTCTGCTTCCTGATGCTAATTTTGTGGAGTCAGAACACACGAGCACAAAATCTGGCAAGAGCACTTTTGAATTCATCTGTTGACAGAACTGTCATATTTGGAGACATAGTTAAGAATTTTCACCATGAGAAACTGGGGAAACAAAGGGCCCAGAGCACTTTTGTGGAGGGAAAAAAACCCAAGCCAAATACAGTCTCAACTCACTGAATAATTATAGTTTGGACACAGAGATTTTCTACACACTTGTACTTACCATGCAGCTGCTGAAGCCCACCATCCTAGTTGCAAAATATCTGTTATGGTAGGCTGGGAAAAAAACAAGACATTATGTTATTTTTATAAATACTTGCAGACTTTTAATGGCTTTTCATCCACTGTAGGTGGGACTACTGACCACATAAGCAGAACGAAGTCCAGCTCCTTGTTTTGGTTCTTCTTCAGGATCACATACTGATTGATAGTCATATGACTTGTTGAAGGCATACAGGGACATGTTAATCAGGTTTCGCATCAGGCCAGGATCAATTTCTCCAAAGAATCTTCCAATCTAATGAGGGAGAAAATAGAGGGGAAAAGTATTTCCAAGTATTTTTCTCATAACAAAGTGAACAGTTCTAAATTCTCCAGTTAGAAAGAAATCATTAAATGCAGTATCTATGAGACCTGGCCCTGGGGAAGAGCAAGAGGAATATGAGAAAGAAGGTGTGTGGATACCATACTACTTGCCCACATCATCCTAAGTCCATTGGCAGCCTGTCAGCCTAAAGGCAAAGCACAAAGAATGCAACTTGGTAGACGTTTGTCACACTCAACCATAAATAAGACTGTAAAAACCTAACAAAATCATGGAATTCCTGATCCAGCAATATTTGTATGATTTAGAAATGTTATCTCTAGAGTTAAGTTGAAAATGAAATGCTGGCTAGCAGGTTTTTTCCCTCTTACAACTTCTTCCTATTGTTTTTGATGTTCTGACCTTAAAAAATATACATACCTGTTGTGTATACTCATCTCGATTTGACATTAAAAGAAATCCACCATCGTCAAGGATAACACAGTCCACATGCTATTGTAAGAAAGTGAAATATGTTTTACAGGAAAGATTAGTCAATAGAACACTTTAAGAAACTATTTTTTTCTTCAACACATCAGAATTATCTTCAAATCTATGTGGCTCAGGCTAAATCAGAAACCCATAGCCAAGGGCCAATGTTAAGCTATAATAATTAGGATTATCAGTATAATAAAAGTTTGAAGAGATCAAAGGCTTATTTTGGCTTAATTTCATAAAAGTTGTTTTGTAAATTCTTATTTGCTCAATACTTTGTTAGCTCCAAGAGTGCTATATCCTTATTAAATCTGACTATAATTGAAATTCAGCTCATAATAAGGCTCTACAACTTCTCATGCTCTTCGGTCATGCCTAAAGTCCTTTTCCATTTGCAGCTTTCAATAGTAAAAATCTTAAGGGCAGACTCTCAGCTTGCTGTTCATGATTCCTTTCACTTGCCAAGGACTCTAGTGGGATTCTTCCAGGTGTCAGGTACAGGAATGAGAAGCCCTACACTTTGCAATTTGTAAAAGGTCCTTGCAGTTCTTTGCAGACAGAGATGAGAGACAGGGTAGTGAGGTCAAATAGATAACCTCCCAGAGTATCTATTTTGCTATAATGCTCTCATGTAATAATCTTCACACTCTGCAAAAGAACTCAGTAGACCTGAGCAAAGGTTAGCTTTTAAGCACATGCAGAACTTGATATGCTGATATTCCCCGGAGCTCTGTTCTCCTGAGTGCCAGCAGAGTAATGGGGTCCCCTAATCGTGAATGTGCTGGGAACCAAGGAAGNTGAATCTCTTCTCTCAGGCTGAGGACACCAGAACAAGAGGACATGGCCGTAAGCTACGCCAGGGGAGGTTTAGACTGAATGTGAGGAAGAGGTTTTTCACAGAGAGAGTGATCTCTCAGTGGAATGGTCTGCCCGGGGGGTGGTGGAGTCACCATCCCTGGAGATGTTTCAGAGGAGACTCGATGAGGAGCTTAGTGACATGGCCTAGTTGGTGGGAGGCTTGGATGGATGGAGCGTGTTGCCCATGGTTTCACGTTTGTGGGCCTGATCCCTGGGTGGGGCTTCGCTTGGGAGTTGGACTAGATGATCCTGTGGGTCCCTTCCAACTCAGAATAACCTGTGAACCTGTGAGAAGGATGACTATGGACTTTTGAAAGGCACATCACGTACTCTGCTGGTTCTCACTTTTTAAAAACTTTTAAAAATTATTCTCTTTTCTTATGATTTGCCTCTTGCTTTGAAAACTACTGTTATATTTTTCTCACATTTCTCTTCACATCATTCTTTATTGTTTTTCTCTATTTGTTCTTTACACTAGTTATCATATCTCCATTGTAATGATTTTACCTGACTTGCAATTACTTTACCTTACTGTTATGCCCTCTTTCACACCCTCCCACCCTAATCTTCATGATGCTCAAGACACACATGACTAAGTATTGTTTTCTGTAAAATTAACTCTCAAATAATAATGATACAATCTTTGTCTTAGATAAATCTAGAGGACTGAGATTTCAGATCTGTCAGATATAATAAGCTGAACATATTCTTACCATGCTGTTTCTCTCACAGCCACAGATTTCACTGTTGCACTAAAAAACAGGACAGTAATCTTTACAAAAATGTTACAAAATATACTGTATTTTGCAGTTATATTAATCAATCAAGGCAAGAACAAGTGATTCTATTTTCAGTATGTATATTTTAATTTAAATTAATTTTGAGTGTGTCATTTGCCAGAAATATCTCTCTAAACCGCTTGTATTCAGTAATTATCAACACACAATCTCCACTGCATTTCCCAAAACTGATACAGCTTCTCATATAGGTATGCTCAATATACTAAAGATAAATAGTTTGGGGGACTTCTCAGGATATCAGCCTTGTGAGCATAAAGTAATAGAAAAAGAACTGGTACATTTCCATGTGTTTGGGATATGGAAAAAAAGCCTTTAAAAGTACCTTTTTTTGACCATGGAAAGCATCACCAGTCTCAAAGCATGGGAATCCTATGTGATACAGGGAGCACATTCACCCAGTTAGCTTTTCTGGCTATGTTTTTCTCATGTTCTTGCAACGTAACTGTGTCCTTGCATTTGGTCCTGAGCAAAACAACTACCAGACAATGCTGCAGTCTTTCCCTAAATATACGACTAACCAAGCAACATTGCCTCCACCAATATGGAACACATGTTCCATAAATGTGTTCATTTTGTGCCTCTCCTTTCTGAATTTACTATTAGTTCCACATTTTTCCTTTCATTTCATCTTTCCTCTTTTTTTTTCATGTAAGCATGAGGTGTATGGAATGAAATTGTTAAGCACTCATTTCATTAAATTCTGCTAAAATGCTGTGATGTTGGTGGTAACATAAATCCTTATTATTATTCACTGTTTACCCATCTTCTGTATTAAATAAAAATAGATTCATCATTTTTTTTGATTTGTCTCGGCTACAGCATAATCTTAGGGAGCCTACCAGCTAGAATATGTCCTTCTTTGTGTTTCTCCATGTTCTACAATTATTAAAGCAAGACACACACAAAACCCAGCCTATTTCAACATAGATTTATTTTGTGCATTTGGATGATTTAAGTACCACAACTACTTGGCAACTTTGCATCAGTGTGACTCTGGCACAAAGAGCTAGTAGACCTATTTGCATCTGAAGCTTTGAGAAATGCAAATAAAGTTCAAAAAAGACTTGGTCAATTGCTTACCAGACTCTTGATTGTGGTTTTTGTGAAATTTTCCATCCAGCTGGTTGCATCAATTTTAATTCCAACAACTAACAAGGAAGACATGAAAGCTTTTTTTAGTAAAATTTAAAAAAAAAGGTAACATAGCATAGTAAAATAAAGGGGAAAACTATCTGAATCACTGCACTGCAGAAGGGTAAAATATTAATTTTGCTCAGTTGTCTGATCATCAACATCCTTCATGAAACTAATAAATTAAGCACTCTTACTCAAACACAACCAGATCTTTGGCTTCATTTCCACTAGCAAGATTAGAACTGTCTCAGAGAAAATAATGTTATTATAAAGTGAGTTTGTTTGAAAACTCAATTAAATTTCTGAATTTCACTGTTGAGCAATAACCAAATAACTAAAGTATTTAGAGTTTCAGCATTACTCTATCTTACCTGCTGGCTTCAGAAGCTTCCCATTAATTGTTATTTGCACAGCCTTGCTTACCATAATACCTGATTCATAGCTATTGGCACCACTTTCTGACAGTATAGAAAGGAAAAAAGAAAAAGAAAATCAGAAAAAGAAGTTAGGTTGATATAAAAGCCTTTTCCTCTGAAACTTAAATTACTTATTATTCAAATAAATGATTAAAAAATAATCCTTATCCAAAAGCATTGACTCAGCTGTAGTACACATTTATCATCTGTGATAGGTCAGATCACTAACACCTGCATCACTAAGAGGAATAATATTGTTTACTTTTCCTCATTTATTTTTTGTGCATGATTTGACTGTTCATAAAGTTATTGTAGCCCTGTTTTCTTCTGCAAACAGAGCCATGAATAGCTTAACACATGTGAGCAGCTCTGCAACCAAGATTAGAGCCACAGATTTTATCCTGCTGTTGTGTATGCATTTTTCAATTCAGGGTATACTAACACCACTCACTAATCAACAATTAGTGCTCTGATGGACTTCAACCTGTTTTCAATATAGCTCAGTATGAAAAGGCATGTTAAACACTACATTCCCTAGAGGAACAATGAAGGCTTTGGATAATTTAGTTAATTATCACCTTCATATTTTATCGAGAAAAAATACAATAAATAATTATGAAATAACAGCAATAAAAGATTCTATGTGTTTAGGACAGGAGTATGTACGCAATTTGAGGTGGCATCTGCTTTTAGAGAAGATTGAGGAGATTAATGCTGCTCACAACAACCACAAATGCTTAATATTGTGCATATATACATTTTAAATGACACAATATTTGAAACAAACTGGTTTTGGTGAAAAACAGGAGTTGGAAATAGAATTCAAAAAGCAAATTTTAAATTATGGTAGTGCAGTGGATGGAATGATGGACTCTGGACCCTTATACCTGCTCCCCCAAGGCAGGTCTGACATTTCAAAACCGTAATGACTTACTGTTGTAGTATGGAGCTGTGAAGATATAGTTGTCATTATCTAAACTTCTTTTATAGAAGCTGACTTCATAAGTTTCAGCATTTTCCAACCAATCTTCTCCTGCCCTAATTTAAAAAAAAAAAATCAAACTGTTTAAAAAAGACAGAATATTATTAATACTGTGTAGCAGGGTAATTTCTTTTAATGCTTCACAGTTGGAAAAAAATGTCAGATTCATTCTCTTAGTGGTCAGATTTTGTCGGCTTTCACTGGTTAATTGGCAGTGTAATTCTTTTTTAAAAAATGAAAAAAAAAAGAAAATAGTATTCTTGGTACAACGTGAATCTTGTCTCATAACTTTTAGATACATGGACACATATATAACTGCAACACTACCTCCGAGAAAATCTAAACAAACCATTACAGCACATGCTATCTTTTGAGTTAATTCTAAAATATTTAATATAATTATTAGCCCCCAAATAGGAAAGAAACTGACTTGGGGAGTAAAATTCCTTGTCATTTTCACATTTGGAGAAAACATAGAATGAACTAAAAAAAAATAGATAAATTTGCTGTTTATCAGTATGATACGTCCAATTTTACATTCCCTTTTTGTCCCCTGATAATAATACATTTTTCTCTCTTGACTTCCTGGACCATTTGGTCTTATCTTACTATATTAAAAAAAAAAACCCAAACAAATTACCTACTACTTTGCAGTATTTGCAACCTGCCAAACAACTGAATGCTTGGGAGTAATTACAGATTTGCCTGGCTCCACTGCTACTACAAGGGCATTGCTTTTACTGCTACTCCACACTGCTTAGAAACTTGGATTACAAGGGTCTGTCATGAAAATAATGTTACAGATCAGTTTTAAGCAGTGACACAGGTAAAATCAAAGAGAAACAACACTTATTTCATAGCTATCAGTACAGATTAGACTATAGAAGGCTGCAGTTTTTAATTCAATAAATCCACTATTTAACATTCCACCCTTCCAGGTTTCAAAAATATCATATTATATGTGGTATATATGATTCTATGTTATAACAATATTACAATTACTATTTTATAATAATAAATATACTATTTTATAACAATTCCTACCTTTTAGGGAACACTCTAGTAATTCCACCATCTGTAACAACAAATTGAGCAACAACTCCATCACTGTAAAAAAAGAATAAAATATATTTAAAATGATAACTGACTGGAATTCTCACAAGTCTAAAGCTTAAAGTGAAGAATTTAAACTTGAAGCACAAGTCTAAAATTAAAGTGAAGAATTTAAATAGCTATTCTATTTAAACATTACCTGCATATCTCTATATAAACATAGATGCATATTATTTTATTGTCAAACTTTGAAATGCATTAAAAAATTAGTCATTAAAACAAATACTTACAGAGACTGTTTACTCCAATAATTTTGGGCAAGATCATTTGTAAATCCTGCATCCAGCAAAACTCGAATGACCATATCAGTATTGCCTACCAAAAGAGTTAAGAAATGCATCTGAAACCATATGATATGGAGTTTCACTAAAAGGCTAAAATGAAACTCTGAGTTGTCAGGATGCTCCAGCCACAAAAATTGGGCTATTTCTATTAGACATACTGCCTCGCTTCAAAGTACATAATTTTCATCTATTGACTGCTTTATTCATTGGAGGTAATTGTTTTCATTTTCAAGACTGAGTCAAGGGATTGAAATAAATTTTTGGTTAGTCAGCAATGTCTCAATGAATAAGATCATGCTACTAAAAAGAACACAGAACACCCATACATACACAAAAAAATAGTCTTTTGTGACATCTCCTATCTAAGCAAACATTTCTTCAGCTACATGGTCTAGTAGAGAGATTCTTTGTGAATTGATTAATGATCCCTGACAGCAACATGTTAAAAAGACTTGGGGAATGCAAGACAAAAAAAAAAAAAAATATATATTCCACTATATATATATATATGTAAAAAAACAAATCCAAACACCAAATTTTTCATGAGAACAAGACTCTAATACCTTACTGATGGTTCATTCAAAAGTGAATGAATACCTTCCCAAAGCCCAGTGCTTACCACCGATGCAATTACATGGATCTGTGTTCTTAAGTTGTTGAAGCCCAAGTGAGATCTCTTTAAGAAGTTTTTCAACAAGTAATAGAACTATATCTTTTAACGTGGTTATGTGTTATTTTGTTTCTCGACTCAGTTAGTTTGGAATAAAATGACAAGAAAGCACATTTAAGATTTCATTCCAGGACTTAGAATTGATCTGGCTGATGTGATCAAGCAAAAAATAAATATTCAAAATATTTAGAGTGTATTAAAATGATCCAGCAGTTATTTGACTCTTGAACAGACTGCTGAGAGGAATTATGGAAAACACTGGATGCATAATGCCCTGCAAACATTCTTAAATAATACTAGAAACTTGCAAACTAATTTTACAATCTCTAACTTGGATAGAAAATCCTGACACTAGACACATTTCTCCTGAAAAACCAAACCCAGATGATTAGAGCATGAACTCCCACTTATGAGGAAGTATTTTCATAAGGAAAAAAATCAGTGAATTGAGAAGTATACTTACATGATAAACTGCTTGGAGTATTTCTGTCAATAAATTCATTGAAATTTAATAGAAATTCAGTGTTGTTTTCTGATTTTTTTACATCATTACAGTATTCTCTGAAAAACAATAGAATATCAGTCTTCTGAAATTTGTTTCCTTTGCTTCCAAAGCAAATAGTTTTAACGTCCAAGCAGGGTTGTACAACTATTATGAGGTAGCTGGCACCACTGTTATCAATTGACTGTCACAATCAATATTGAATGATGACTATATTAATTACTGCAGGCATCTGCAGGAAATAAGGTGTTCAAGTGTCTGCCTAAATCTGATTTATACGAAAATTGCATGTAGGACATAGGGCATAGATTCCCTGAGAATACTCAGGCCTAGTGTAGGCCATGAAATTAGGAGACCATAGCCTGTAAACCAAACAAAAAAATGCCTAGTGAATTGAAACTGCTTCTGAGTTAAACTGTACTGGAAAGAACATGGACTGGTGGTGAAATGTAGATACTTCATGCTAAACTGAGGCCAGATTTATGGGTTATGGTACTATTCTCTGAGAAGTTTTAAAGGCAATTTCAATAGGGCACAAGCAACATAAATACATAAATGGTCTTTGTTTTGACATATGCAAACCAGATAAATAGTAAACTACCCTTCTTTATGTAGTGCGAAAAGCACTCTATCACAGGGTCAGTCACTGAATGCAAGCAAACAATAAAAGTCACCGGGCATTTTGGAGGCAAATATTAAATCGTGAGTGGCATTAAATAACTTTAATTAATATGAGGAGGGCATTTAAGCATAAAGAAGGGGGCTCTCTTTTTTCAAAGAGCTTTTTATATTAAATTAATTTTGCAAACAAAAGAAGTCTGTTCAAGTATTTCATATGACTAAGGTATCTTATTACCCTTTATTTCTGTTACCAAGCTCTGGGAAGACTATAAGCAGAATTTACCTCACTATATCAATATTCACATTTAAACAGGGGCATATATCAAACAGACCTTGTTAATGCAGGACTGCATAATAACTAGTGGCTTGTTGGAAACTGCCAATTGGTACAATTGATTATCAATAGTCTCCATTTTTCAGAAGAATAAATTAAACAGTTAAGATGAGATACATTTTAAGATAGAAGACTTTTACATACAATCAATCTAGTCATGGAAATCAATATATTAATTGAAATTTAAAAGTATATATAAAAAGTTTATATAAAATTATCAGATAAATACCATTCTCAACTGATCATAATTGTACAGTATTTCCTTTATTTATCATAACTACCTTTCATAACATAACTTTGGAAGGGCAAAAAGGGCTGCATAATTTCACATTAAAAAAACAAGGAGATAATGAATTTAATAATTTTTCAAATAATAATAATTTTTATGTTCAGTGAAGGAATGCAAGACAAATCACAGAATCACAGAATTAGTAAGGTTGGAAAAGACCATAGAGGTCATCAAGTCCAACCTATCACCTATTAACTCATCCTTAAGTGATGGAGAGCTTTAAAACCCTTTGTCTTAAAGTTGAGAAATATCTTGAGGTAAGTATTATGGAAGCAGTTTTAAAAATGAGAGCCTAAAGTACAAATATGTAAAATATAAAAAGTCATAACCACAAAAAATGAACAGACATATAAGTTTTCCATTAAAACATCAATATCAGATTTTACAGCTATCTGATTTTTATGAACAGGAATTAGAGCATGAAGATGCTGTAATGTACTTACATTCCAGCAAGAAGAAAAAAAAAAACACACTGACAATTTTTACCAAAATGAAACTTTATCGGTCAAATCTGTATTTTCTATGTGTCATTAATCAGATCAAATGTCTATTTACTGCTGAAGTAAGACTTATTACTGGGAAATTAACCAACCTTGGTGCTATAAACGTATAGCCGGCTTCATCAAAATGATCAAGCTTCAATGTTTCTGAATCTACAAAGATGAAGAGTAAACATCAAGTAAGTAAAATGCGATTTTTGCCATCATTTCAATTCTCAAACTATTTGGCTAACTTTTGCATGCATCTGTGAATTTAGAAATAAATGTTTATTTTTAAACATTTTCCTACTACGTACTATACTGCATATTTGTCAGTATTGACATTATAGGAAGAGATTACTTATATAAAACATTTACCTGGAAACAATAAGATATATCTAACCATTTATTTAAAGAGGACGTTTAATTAGCATGACAACATGAAAACATATGAGATGTTTTCAGAAGAATTACAATCTGATAAAAATGAATATTGAGTTGTTAAAATATGAAGAAAAATGCTCCTAGTATTTTCTGCAACAAAGTTTAAAAAACTCAATGATATTAACATCACTCTCAATCCTACTCAAATTATGGCTTTAATAGCTGATATCACTGAACACTGATAGGACCAGACAAAGAAGGATTAGAGATTAGCAATATATTGAAATGCGCATGAAAACAGAAAAATACTCCACTTTTTCCCCCCTTTTATTGCTATGGTACCCAATGATTATGGAGAAAATCCTGAGATGAGGAATACAAAGGAGAATATCCAGTAGGAATAGAAATATAAGTGAAAAATATTAACTGCAGTCAACAGAAGGAAATTGAGCAACAAGAAGATACTTGCCCTTTTTGAATGCTATCCATCAGAAAGAGAAAGCAGGGAAACAGAAAAAAACAGGGTAAAGCACAAGGGGTCACAAACAATATTTTATTCAAACAGCCCCTTGAATAAAAATATTGTGCATAGATAGATCAAAGGTTCAATTTACATACAGCTGTAGTCTGGAAAGAAAAAAGACAAACATCTTTGAAAACTGAAGAATATGTCCTTCTCAATTATATCTCAGTACCTTCTGTGGCTATTTCAAGGGTCTGTTCTGAAGGTTGTATCAATGTAAATGGAAACCAGACGACCTAATCCATCAAGAGAACCATATTCCCTCCCCAACTGTAATTTTAAACTACTTGCTACTGGATAAAGTTACAAAGTAACTAATTGATTATTAAAAAAGCTCCTATATCCTGCTTGATATGCAGAAGGAAATGGTAGAGAAGAATGATGTAGTGCTAACCAGGTTTCACAAGGTCACAGGATATTTCAAGTTGGAAGGGACCCACAAGGATCATCTAGTTCAACTCCCAAGTGAACGCCCACGCAGGGATCGAACCCACAGCCCTGGAGCCATGGGCACCACACTCTGTCCATCCGAGCTTCCCATCATCTAGACCATGTCACTGAGTTCCTCATCCAATCTTTTCTTAAACACCTCCAGGGATGGCGACTCCACCACCTTCCTGGGCAGACCATTCCCTCTAATCTGACAGTATATATGCCTGTCAGAGTTTCATTGTATTTTTCTAACTTTCTATTTAACTACATATTTGTTCTAAGGTTATCATAAAACCTGGATAAAACTAAAAGGCTGTGATTGCTTCTATTTTGTCTACTATCTAGACTACACCTAATAAAAAAAAAGCATTGAATACTGACAAGTAGAATTTCCAAATATCACTCTAGAAGCTGTAAATGGCTTGAAATTTGTCTAATCTAAAAATACATTGCAAACATCCACTAAAACTATTTGTAAGATGGAAAATAAAAACCTAACAGCAAGCCAAACCAATCAGGACTTTTACATTGCTCTAATCCTACAGGCATCAAAGGTTATTTACTAAATATTACACTGTAACTAAAATAAAAAAAATGTTTTACTATTATAGCCTATATCACTACATTTTGCTAATAGAATAAAAAAATTATCTAGACCCTTAAAATGACAGCAACAGAGGATACACAAAGCAATGATTCTATAGGCACACAGAATAGAGCAAAGGAGAAAGGATTGTCACTGGAACTGGGGTACCTGCTCATATTCTATTTTTATAGAATATTTCTTGTAATTTGGATGTTGCAATGGGTTAGAATCATTGCTGCAGATTTTGGGTATATCATGATAACATCAGTGAATTCCACAAAAGTTATGACTTTCAAACATTGCTTTTTAAATAAATCTGAGACTTGGAAATACCAGACAAAAACAGGGAACCTGCTCAGTACTTACATCTGGCTTGAGTTATTGGTTCTTCTATTTTGGCTTTAATATAATAAAAGCTGTATGATGGTAACACCAATGCCAAACTGCAAGAAATGACACAAGCAAAGCATTTATGCTATTTGCAGCAGGTTTGTAGTTTCAGGTTCTCTATGTTTTGAAATCAATTAACAAGTTTGACAGTTGGATCATCATGGATGAGACAGTCAACACAGTGACATACCAGCCTCACACTTTGTAACAGGCATAACAAGGTTAATGCCAGTCCTGAGCTTCCCTGTGCTTATTTTTGTTCTTATTTATGCTTTTAAGTATTCATGCATTTTCAACAGATAAACAAGGAATTTACAAATAATTAAATTAAAAATATGTGATTTTGCTCTGACACATTTAACGCCCCAATGTAACGTCAAAGTGATCACTAGCCAAAGAAACATCATTTTGGTACTCCACAGATTTGCACACATTACATAATGATAGACTCTCACTAATAAAACAACTATCAATATTCAATAGGAAACGCATCTGGCAATATTTGAATTCATATTACATTTAAGATACAAAATATTTTCTTTAATCATGCAGCGAGCACTAATAACTTTTGAGCATAATTGTGTAATAACATTAATTTCCACAGCGTTTGCAACATGTTTTCTTTTAGATTATACTTAATTTTATTCAAAAGATGTAGGAATTCTTTTTGCAGCTAAATTCAATACATATGTAGAAGAGTTCCGTTTTAAAAAGCTATGTAAAGGACAGGAGGTATGAGTAATCATTAAATAGATATCCTCATCTGCCAGGTCGCATCCTTAATCTTTGCACTTGGATTTCATCCATGTAGAACTGCAATGGCTTCTAATGGATAGCTGCAGAAATTAACATTAAAAAAGTTGTACAGTTGAGCCATGAATGAGCTGACCTTTAATGACACTTTGCCATTTAAACAAAATGTAAGTGAGATTGCTGAATATTTTGTGATAGCCTTCTACCAATTCTCCTCCAGGGAAATCAGTGGCAGTGTACCTGTCATTAACAGTTACTGCTAGCAGAAATTGCTAATTAAAATTTATAATTTTATGTTTAATAGGTTTTCTGCAATGAGACTCCATGGATTTATTGCTGTATCTCATACCATGGAGCTAAGGAAGAATTAAGAAGTCATATACATCAAATATATTTCCCTAGTGATTGCTAGATGGCAGTTTGATGAAAATTTTATTTTCTTATGGAGTATAAAGATAGGGGGAGATTAACAGAAAAACAGGATTATGAATAAAAGGTCCTAGGTTTGCATTTCCTTGTTAAAATTGATTTGTTTGTTTTTATACACAAATTAATGTTTACATTCTCAGTGACTAGTACACCTGTGAGAACACAACAGATAATCCATCTTGGCTGAGGACTACTAGAGTTTGCCACAAGAAGAATAGTGTTTTGGTAAAAAAATTGCCTCAATATTTGTACCATGTTGTTTTGAACTAGAGTAGTTTATCTTTTCTGGGACTTGGTAAGCCTTGCTTTGGATAATGTAGTTTCTTAAATGAGCTGAAAGAACCTACATATCAGTGCTCCATTTAAGTGGGGATTTTTAACCCGTTACTTGATTTGTGCCTTCTGCCATTTACCAAATAATTTTTTACAAACAGCCGAATCCATGCTAACTAATTAAACTTGACAGAAATAGACACAGATTTTACAGTTAATCAGTAGGACTGTTCCTGCCCTTAACATTGCACATGAAGGTGAACAAAGTCATGTTGTAACCAATGACTTCATCGAAAAAATATTTATATAAAACATTTTTTTATTTAGACCAAAATATCATATCTTCCTTTTTAATACATGGAGACATGTTGAAGAACATAAACAAAGGTTGAAATAAAAAGAGGAATCTAAGAGATTCCTAAGAATCAAAGCATACATGAATCTAAGTATACTGTGATACAGGAAGTAGAAGGAAAAGTGAGACTCAACCTTAATAATAAATAATTTTTTTTCCTGCACAGATCTCAACAACTGGATAAAAGATGAGAGTCTAGTCTAGATCTAAACCTAGATAGAGCAACAATTCTGAATCATTAATCTATAAAGGAACCTAGAAAATCCTACAGGCCTAAACACAAAGATGATCCAGTCCTGATTTAGCTAGTAGAGAAAGTGTAATGCTAAAAAAGGTCAATCAAAATAAATCAAATGAACATTTAAGCAAAACCAGGAAGTTAGTGAAATGAGTTACCTGTAGTCGGTGCCATTCACAGCAGTCCATGTATATGTTCTGTTTCCTTTATCAATATACCTCTACAAAGAGATATTGGTGAAAATTAAACTATTAAACTCTGGAGTTTAAAAAAGTGTGACCTTTCTTTGAGAAATACAGTGTAAAATCAAGTAGAAATTTGTTGGATTTCTATTTATTATTTTGTTAAAAGCATGAGTACAGCAGCAACTTCTTAAGTATTTTCCAGACTTATGTTTTGCAAAAGAATCAACAACATTATTTCTACTGAACACTAGCAGAAGGTAAACTCAAATAAAACCACACAAACATGATCTATAATTTCCCCTCTAAAACTCACTGGCCATACTTATACAGACCTTTTACTATATGATTTAAATTTGATTAAAAAATGGATCTCTTTTCTGGATCATTTTACAGTTAAACTACAAAAAGTAAAAACAAAAAAACCTCCATGACAAAAAGATGTGCATACAAAGTCTTTAAAAACAAAAACACGAGTGCCTGCCCTTTCAGGTCACAGCACAACTGGCTAAATGCATTTAAATTTGAATCATAACCACAGGTACGGGCAGGTAATCCTGACTGTACAGACACCACATGCTAAACTTACATGTGTTTCTTATGTCGTTTGATGGTCTTGAATTTAGGAAAAAAAAGTAACATAGAAGTAAATGTTTATTTTTATAAACTTTACTAAATGTTTTCTTGCAGTATGAAAAATATTGTGATAGGCACAGTCCCACAGTTCCCATAGATTTAATCATGAATCCACCTGGCTGACATAATTTTACTCAGTTTTCCACTTAGAAAACTGTAAGTTTATGCCAGCTGCAACATACTATTATTTTACAATCAGAGTTTTGTAAGTATGCCAACAATGAAGACTGTACAGCTGTTCCACTACAACATTACAAACATTGGAGAAAGGTACAACAGGTATACCACTATCCTCTTTCTTTCACTCTAGGAAAGGTATAGAGTGAAAATGACCATGGTTGTGGAAAAGAAGTGTCTTATTTGACGTTAATGAATTGAAACCTTCTCATTACCTGATGGCTGCTTTTCAGTATAGAATGACAGTGTAAATAATATAATAGCTATTTTGGAAGGAAAAGGAAAACAGGATAAAAGAAAAACTGAAAAAAAATGTATATATCAGTGTCTAATACCCTGATATATTTAATGTTTAAGGTAAAAAGATGGCTGAAGAGATTCCTATCTAAGCCCACTTATATTTGGTGATTTGCCTACCCTATTACGTCAGCTGAAGAGTAAGTAGAGAGTAAGTAGATATTTGAATCTAGTGCTGGCAGGCCCTCCAAATTAGGCACAGTGTCATGGGTCACATATATTCACGAAAGAAAAGCAGTGCCCAAGGTGGGAGGAAAGGAAGACAAGAAATGGGCTTTTATTAAATCCTGTTGCCACCAGCATCCTTGAAAGCAAACTGGCTGAAACCTCCTTTCAAAGAAAACCTAGAAGATGATATATTTTTGTACCTCAGCTTCCATTTACCTCTGCCCACTTCATTACTGGGTGCTCTGAGACCATCACCAGCTGATCACTGCCAAAGAACCCACACAGCTTTTGTGACCCTTCAGTTTTCACTACTGCCCACCCCTGCTGCCAAATGTGGCAATGCTTTTGTTCCTATGGCATATTCTCTGTTAGTTGGAAAGCCCCTGAGGCCTTGGGAGACTCCAGCGCACCCCACCCACGCTTGCTATGAGTCCAGTCTCTATGCTGTAGTATGAAGTCATCTCCCAAGACACGGCTGGGGCCAGCTGCAACACAAAAGGAAAGCAATGCAAACTTAAACCAAAAAGCAAAACAAAAAGAACATAAATTTTAAGCCTGAAGACTACAACTGTCAGTTCAGAGCAACCGACCACATCAGCCCTTTTTATAAGAAAATATATGAAGCTATCAAGTGCTAAGTGATGCACGGCTCATGGATGGCCCGTGGTTTAAAGCAGCTTTGTTCTGGTTCTAGCAGCCTGGAGCTGGGAGGGTGCAATGGCCTGAAGCAGCCATCATCGCCAGCTGGCTCTGACTGCTTCCTTCTTCTCTCAGAGAGGTCTGGGAAGAGGAAGAAATTTTGGGCCATGATGCAAGGGAAGGTGAGAGTAATTAATTTCACTGGCACTTGAAGCATCTGGGATCAAAATGCTTGGGATATTCTATTCAAACACAGATTGTGGTCTGGGCCGTGTGTAACTGGCACATTCTCACGCACTCAGGGATGTTAGATTCCTCCCTCATGCCCTGATGCTGTAACTGACTTCAGCATTTGAAACACTTCCCTCCCTCCCTCTTTCAGCAAGGAGTTGCAGGACCAACTGTTTCAGGTCTTTTGTATTACAGATCATGAAAAATTTAAAAACAGCCCAAAATCTCTTCAACGTTTGCCATTAATGCAATTTCTGGTACAACCTTAATCGTGAGTGTCAAATGGAGAGGGATTTGGGATGAATGGTTGACAGAAAACATAATATGAGCCAACATTGTGCCCAGGTGGCTAAGAGGGCCAATGGCATCCTGGCCTGTATCAGGAACAGTATGGCCAGTAGGACTAGGGAAGTTATTCCTCCACTATACTCGACACTAGTCAGACCACATCTTGAGTACTGTTTTCAGTTCTGGTCTCCTCAGTTTAAGAAGGATGTTGAACTGCTTGAGAGGTCCAGAGAAGGGGGACAAGGATGGTGAAAGCACTGGAGAACAAGCCCTATGGGGAGAGACTGTGGGAGCTGGGATTGTTCAGCCTGGAGAAGAGGAGGCTCAGAGGTGACCTCATTGCTGTTTACAGCTACTTGAAGGGAGAATCTAGTCTGGCTGTTATGAATCTCTTCTCTCAGGTTGCCAGTACCAGAACAATGGTCTTAAGCTGCACCAGGGGAGGTTTAGGCTGGATTTTAGGAAGAGGTTTTTCACAGAGAGAGTGATCTCTCATTGGAAATGTCTGCCCAGGGAGGTGGTGAAGGCACCATACCTGGAGGTGTTTAAGAAAAGATTGGATGAGGAACTTTTTGACAGGGTCTAGATAATGAGATGATGGGATTGGGAGTTAGGTAAAAAGTGAAAAAAAAACCCAAAAAACTTGTGGGTCCCTTCCAACTCAGAATATTCTGTGATTCTGGGTTATTGCATTTTTGTGACCTTCTCATCCTCCCTCTTCTAACCACCTAAATGGGGCTCTTTTCACCCATAGGCTTGGAAAGGAACTCCTTTAATGAACATAAATCTGAAAATGTCCCAGCATGGAGTCTCTCCCTTCAGGAATAGTTTATCCTCAACACAAATGCCAGCAGGACTTTGAGTCCAAAGGAATGACAAACTCTGAGAGAACGGGCTTGTGGCATCCTAAACAGAATGGGCTCCTGACACAGGTAGGGAGCAGAACAGACATCCAATGGGTTATACTCTCTGTGCTATTCATTCACCATCCTCTATCAGTGTGGAACCATTCTGGAAGACTTTTTTTTTCTTCATACAGCAAGATTTACCCGAAGATTGTAAAGCAGCATTGTTAAGCTTGTTTTTGGGCATTTTACTTTTAGAAAGCACCAAAGAGTCCTTGCAGAGGGCAAGGGGACTGCTGATACAGGCCTCTGCTTTAGAAGAATATGGAAAGAATTGAAAGGCAGTATTAAGCATGTAAGGATCCATATACAAATCCAGATATCCATAGGAAATTTGATTACTTCCTATTGCTAGGAAATGTTTCTGTTTTTTAGAGAAAACAGTGCCAATGTTTGTCAGGAATAAGCATTTTGGATAAGAAAATAAAGAACTCAACAAGCTGTTCAGAAAGTATAAGTACAGTTATACCCGGTCCTTTGCGAGGAAAGGGACAGGCGACGGCCCTCGCAAAACCCCAAACTTGCAAAGAAGTGCAGGTCGTTAATATGCATGCAGGCCACGCCCACTGCCCCACCCCCTGGAACTGCAGAGGGCTCTGGGCACTTTTTTGGTTCTCCCCTCGGACTCTCTGAGCACGAGGAAGCAAAGGGAACTGTTTCTGAGCCCCCTCTGACTCGGGAGACCCCCGCCACCCCGAGAATCTGTGGGCCTCTCCGGGCCGCCGCGACTCTGTGCTCACAGCGCAAACCCCCTCGCCGCTTCCCTCTCCCCCTTCCCCGGCGCTCGCACCTGGGCACCCCAACAGGGCCGCGCTAGACGGTTCAGTTGCGGTCCCGCACCCCGCCGGTCCCATGCCCTGCTGGCAGCACGGGGTTCACCTGCCAGATGGTTCATCTGCAGTCCCACGCACCGCCGGTCCCGTGCACCACTGGCAGCGCCACGTGGGGTGGGGGGGTTCAGCTGCATCAGCGGAGTGAGCATGTCCTGCTGGCCGCTGCGGCCAGCCCAGCCCCACGTTCCTGGGGCACTGCCCTTCCCTGCCTGTAGCCATGGAAACAGTAACACGCGCCCGCGGGGGGGTCAGTTCCCCAGCTGTGCTTAGAGTAACAGGGGACAGTGTGACTCCTGGCTCTGGCACCACCCCTCGATGGAGCAGAGGCACTGAGCATGCGTGAACCGCCAAATTTCGCAAATGGTGGAATCAAAACTGCAATAAATTCACATCGCAAATGCGCGGGGTCGTAATGGATGCAGTGGGGATTCACTGTATATGATATAACTAAGATGAATTTGCTTATCCCAAATAGTTTTCATTTATGGCATAAAATTGCTACTTTTTTTCCCCCCGTCACTACTTTCTTCCCATTCAACCACAATATAAACTACCAACCCCATCCTCGCCCATCTCCACAAGCAAATTAAGCACTTTGTTTTGGGATTCATACACAGAAGTAGGCTGGGTCCATTTCCTGGTGAACAAAGTGTAAGACCTCATCAACAACTGCCTGATTAATGACACACCAAAGAAACAAAGAAACAAAACAATTATTTTTTCACTATAAACCAGTAAAACTAACAGATCTAGAGGGACAAATGGCACAAACTGTCATTTTAAAATGAACATCACAGTATTTCACCATTTCACAGTATTTTCTGGTTTAGTTTGTTTCTGTAAATGTAACTCCTTATGTTCCCATCTTACCTCATCTTGGGACTTGACCAGTGTTTCAAATGTTTTTTCTCCACTTTCTCCATCTATCATTTTTTTCCGAATCTATTGACAAGGATAAAAAGGGAAAATGAAAAAAAAGTGTAAGTATTGCATGAAAAATCTTTTCAGTGTTCAAAATATTTCATAGAAATACATAAATAATGAGACAGAGAAAATCTTGAAAAATATTTCAGATAGTATTTTAATATTCTATTTAAAAATGTCATATTTCGAATTTTTTTTCTAGCCCGTCCCCTCACAAGAAATTTTATTTCATGAAGAAGAATAATTTAAATAGCAATTATGGTTCCTTTCAAAATGAGAGGAATATAATGTATTGACCCTGCCTACAAACAATATGGGGACTTAATTTGTCTACTTATAACTTTATCTCTGTAAAGTCATCATCTTGACAAATTAGAAGTTCAGATTTATAGTGAAATAGATTCCCATTCAAAATCTAGAACATTTATTGCGTTTCATTTTTTATACAGTGAAATACAAGCAGCATCAAGTACTAAGAAAGCAGGCAATCTTACCTCAACCTTAATATCATTTTCCAATTCTGCATCTAGAAAATCCAGTGTAACAGGCTCCTGGGATTTAGGATTCTGAAGCAGAAGATATTGAATGATCAAATAATAAAGACAGAGGACTTTAATGTTACAAATCGTTCTAATCTCTTCATTCCAAAGAAACCTATTTAACTAGATTACTTACCCATCTATTTTAATCTTTTGTAGCATTACTAGAGGCCCTTTCTTACTTTTTTTATTTTGTTGGATAGATTAATTGTGTAAGAGAAAATCAAATTAACACTAATTGCCAGTGTCTGTCCACAGCCTGTACCGGCCTCATGCTGGGATGCTGCTTCCCCTTCTCCTGGTATGTCACCGACTGTATAGGTGGGAGAAGACACATCAGAGGAAGTACAGGCTATGAATGTCTCACTAGATGTCCTGCCTTCAAGAATGGAGAGACAACCTTGGCAGAGTTTTCCATCCAGTAAGATGGTGCAACTGTACTTTTCTGCAATTTTGCCAAGAGCAGACTAAAGACTTGCTGTTACAAGGTGGGAATGGACTATGGTTCAAGATTCAAAAAGGCACCAATTATAGTAAATTATTTGGGTTTTATAAAAACTAAATCCCACTTTTATTGCCAGCCTTAAAGGACCTCTCTGCACACCTTGCAGTTTTTGAAAGCGTTTCCACTGACATCAGTACCGTTATCTCATTTTAGGAGATGGAAACCTGTGGCACAGAAGTACAGAAACCAAGCTTTCAGACCTAAGAAACGTAGATGATGTTAACCCTCAAGCACAGAGCACAGAGAAGTTTAGTGATCTGCATCCACAGTAACCCTGGCCCCTAAAGACTATGGGAAGACCACTGTAGCTCTGCTAAACTAGAGTAGACCACCCTTTGGCCTCTGCTCCTTTCTCAGCTGCAAGTCTGCATTTACTTGGCCAGAGACATCTTCCATATGAGTTGTTAGGAACCTAACTTGGTTTTATTTTAGTGATTTTGCCTAAGCCCTATTGACTTTATATTGTGTGTGCTGTAAAAATCATCAGTCCTCATCACTCACTAGTTATTTAATGCACCCACTTAAAAATGAGTTAATTTCTTCAGAAAAATGAGTATGAGGCTACATTATTTAACCATTTAAATCTCATAGTTTAGAGTCGAAAATGACAAAAAATCTAATTTTTTGATGCATAATAATTTCTTTGTACAATAGGACAGTTCATACATGAAAGGACCTCAAGGCCCAGTTTTCTCAGTAATTGAGCACAGTTTCTCATCCAACTAGCAACCAAAAATTTGTCATTAGCTGACATTATTATTTTAACATTCGTGTAATTTCTGGCAATGACATTTTCAAGGGATTTCAGTGATTCACCTATACTAACCTTTCAGGGTAGATTAATGCCCCTTTCCCTTAAATCATGATTCTATTCCTTTTATCCTAACATTCTCTGATGAAGTTATGTGACCAATATACATGTGACTATCCCATCAAACAATACAAACATGTCTAATCACAATTAATTTCTCTATTACCAGTTCATACTGGAAATAAATAACACTCTGAAGAGCTGGTAAAAGATGCCTTAATATAATAGTCTGGAGCATGACGAGCCCGTATTTTCAAGATTGTAATACAGAACAGTGCTACAAGACACAAAATTATTATTTCATTTTCTCGAGAAAAAAAGTCAGTATTTCTATGTATGTGGAATCATACCTGCTCTTAGCAAATAAAACTTACTGTCTGCTAAGAGAAAAGCCAATAAATTTAATCTCAGAAAGAGAATATGCACTGGAAGGACTGCAAAGATTATGGGTGTATCTGCTAAATATTGTGTGAAAATGTCAAGAAAATTTTTACATTTCTGTTTTATATATGATAGATAAAACTAGCAACTTTAATATAATAGCATTAACATATGCTCTCTAGTATTTCAAAGCAATTCAATTATTACTATGCCATTACTTCCCCCCCGCAACAAATCCACACTCTCAAAACCAATAGCAAAAAGCTAAAATGTAAAAATAAATAAAAATTTACATATCTTACATGCAATGGATAATGAATAGCATGGTCAAACCCAAACAGCATGCATGAAGGCATTGGCATGGCAGAGGAGGTATTTATGAAGTTCACATTCCATTCCAATACACAAAGGAGGAAAAAAGAAAAGAAATTGTAAAAAAAAAAAAAAAAAAAGAAAGGAAAAAAAAAAGCCATCACATCAAATCAAGATCAATATTCATTTCAAATGATAACCTGGGCAGGTCATAGTCAGGGAGTCCCAAAGACAAAATAGCCAACTTTAACACTTTGTCAAAATTCAGATATGCATTAACTGTTTTTTCTGATTCTTTTTAAGACTTACATTATATCACTGTACATTTCTTATATCAAAGAATCTAAGCACCTATAAATACAATACTTTAAATGGAAGATTACTTCCCCCTTATGTCCTTTCCCCTCAAGACCAGTATTTGGGCTCCATAATTTTTATTTCCAAGGTTGCCATTTAGTGGGGTTTATTCCAAGCCATGAAGAAACAAACTGACAGTCAGTTTGCTCTTCTCTTTATACAGTCATGCACGTAACATAACTGGAATAAGCGCAACACCACCACGTTCACCAGCACAACTTAACAGAAGTAAATCACTAGCAATGAAGCATGCAAACAAAAAGAGTGCAATCCATTTTCAGCATGACAAATAAAGGCAAGGATCTATAATTTCAATGAAAAATCAACAAGGAAACAAAGAAAGAAAGAACTGGTGCAGCAACATAAAAAAAATAAAAAGTTGGTTAAAATGTGTTCATGTGCTTTGGGAGGTCAATATTCTCACAAATTCTATGGAACGGGAAGGCTTTCTTTGCTGCATTGCAGGAGCCTAGCTCCTACTTTTACCTGCAGTGCTAATGAAGACACAAGCTATTAGGCTTTTAAAGGAAATTATAATAACAAGCCATCAAAATCCTGGGCCACAGAACGTAATACAGGAGCAATAGGACTAGATGGGAGCCCAGAGCTTTTCCAGCAGCAAGCACAGCTAGCCAAACCCAGCACCAGCCAAAACACACCATGTATATTGAGGAGCAAGGTGTGCTTAGAAAACTGAGATTTTTTTTATTTTCCAGTGCTGTTTTGTCCAGTGCACAAAGAATCCAGCCCAGAGGTGGCCCTCTACACGTGGTACAAATACAACCACCCTACATTTGATGAAATCACTGACTTCAGTTAGATCAGGGTTTTACATTATGTTTTACTGGTGTTGCGATGCCGGCCACAAGTTTTGCACTATAGATTGCCGTAGGTGTAAGAAATTAACATGATACACTCTACTTTAGTTTCCTATTTTACTAGTTAGATAGCTAATCTATTCCTTTAATGATTTTAAAATATCCATTAAGTGTTTACTGCCCAGGGATTAAATTACATAAATGAGTAGTTTCCCTGTTCAGCTTAACGGCAGTTTATTCTCTGGAGTTGGGTCTGCTAAAATGAGAAACCCAATGTAAATAGCAGATAGAACATATATCCTACTCTGACTTCCCTAGGAAAAAAACCTGAACAGCTCATTCAAACTCTGTAATTTTATACAGCATCCACTGTACAATAAAACTTGTCCATAAAGTCATAAGAATGATCTTCTGATCTTCTCTTGACTTTGGGTTTATGCAAGCAAAGCCAGCACAAGTAGTCTCTTTTTATTTCCAGTCTTCCAATTAACTTCAAAATCTGTAGAAGAATTTTTACAGCATGACTCTGATTAGCACCTATTAGTAGCGCACCATAATTTAATGGAATGCCCTTCACTTCAGCCAATAACATGTTTTCTAATATTTAATCAAGGAAAGATGCAAGCTTCATGCTTTGGAAGCTGTTTGTCACAATAAACAGTTCTCTAGTTAGATATTTCCTAGTAAGCAGGGCAGAAGCTTTCTAATTGTATTTCCAGGTCTATGCATTCTAATCACCCCCATCCGAAGTTACCTGTACATTGGGTCTCCTTTTTCTCAATTTAACTTTTGGTATGCCCACACCAATTTGCTGAAGTAACAAAAAAGCAGTAATTTATATTTTTGCACTATTAATAAACAGCCTACTTATAGAATGGAAGATTTTCCTCAACATCTATACTCTCCAATGTATGTTTACTGCAAGCAGAGATTAGCCCTCATTATGATCAAGAGTTCCTAGCTTTCTGATGGAATTACATACATGTTTTGTCTAGGGAAACAAAAAACAGACACATGTTAATGTGAATAAAGTTAACAGAGAGCTCTCCCTCCCACATATTCTGACAGAATAAAATATAGAATGCAAAGAGTTCACTTTTTGTTTTGTTATATTTGTTCTTCAAACCCAACTCCTCTTTCATTTCTTAAATAACCCCAAACTGTATGACAAAATACTCAACTTCTCTGAAGGCATATGGAATTTTAGAACTATCATTAAATGGATTTTGATCAGAACCATAGTAAAAATGAAGAAAAGGATGCTAATCTTTGGAACAGATTGAGAAATGGAATTACTATTTTCAAAATATAATTAGGCTTGTTAAGACATGCTTAATGGACTCACTTCATTGACTATGCTTATTTGGTGACTATGCTTATTTGGTGACTATGCTTATTTGACTTATGCTCATCCACCTTTTCTGTCTCAGGACAGTGAGGGGGAAAATTGCACATACACAAAGATACACAAAGAAAATTTTCAGTGAAACAAAATTAAGCACTTTTAGTATAACTACCTAGAGAAACACCAAAACAGTGTATTTAAAACAGTTTAAAACTATCAAATTATTTTTAAAAAAAGATTTATCATGTTATGCTTTGACATAGTTTTCATGTGCAAATAAGAACATGATGGAAAATTAATGATTTTAATATGCTTTTGAAATTGTCTTTTTGTTAATTTTTATCAGTTGTGCAAATAACTTTATAACTTCTAAATTTCTATGGGCTTCTTTTTCTGCAAGACAATTTCTCAAAATGTTGTGTTGAACCAGTTGTTATTTGAGGTAATAGATTTTCAGAAGGAAAGCAGAAGACATTCAGAAGAAGGAAGCACCGGCAGCCTAAGAAACCCTCACCTCTTCAAAGGTAAAGACGTAGTTACATTTTAGGTTACATCTATTGAAAAATTGCTGGCAAAGAGGGTTAAGATGTTGTTGGTTAATACATTAAAGAGTACTAGGAGGTCCAGCTATAATTAATATGACTTGTTAAAGAAAGTCGATGAATTCTAAATACATCTCTTTTTGTAGTGTACCTTAGTTTTAAAACGTAGTTCTTGTATCAGTCTGAATAGCATGCACCACCCCAAACAAACTGGGAGTGAAAAAGTCTAGTCTGTGTAACTGTTAATAACAACAATAACAACAATAATAATAATGCATATGCTTAATATTACATTTAGACATTATTCTACAACATAAAAAATATAACTTATAAAATATTCTGCTTTAAACATACTCTAAATCAAAGATTTGAAGACTATGGTAAAACATATCTGAACTTCCATATCCTTTTACAAAGAAAACTAAACAGAGAAGTCATAACAATTAGTATCCTAATAAATCATCTCAGTCTGCCTAAATCTATTTGGGATGAACTGAGTTTTTAGATAACAAAGGTTTTCAATCTCCAATGTTATAATGCAGGATAACAGCACATATGAGATAAACAGAATCCATATCCATCAGTTTCTCACAAGATGATGCTACAAATGAGAAAATGCTATAGCATTGCTTCATCTTATAGTACTCCCATTAATGTAAAGATAGTTTAATTTGCAAATAAGGAAAAGATAAATAAGGCACTCGCCATCAACTGAATTACTAATAATGTCTTATTAAGAAAATATTGGGTCAGTAATGATGCATATATTTGTCTCTGAATAATTCACCACTCAAAATTGTCAAATCAAATCTTTCCTCCCTTAACACAAGAAAATCCAATGCATATATGTAGAAATTGAAGTCCTTCTGAACTATAAAGTCTATATAAAAACCCTCTTTTAAATTTTATCTTTTTATTTTTTAAAAGAGTCTCTCAAAACAAATCAAAAGGGATACTTCACTAATAGTTCTTCTTCTTCAGAAGCACTTTTTCTTTCTTCTTGTGTTACACATTTGGCAGAAGATTTCAAACATATTAATTACTTCACCAGGAAATTAATTCAAATATTCACAAAGCTGACTTCCCCCAGCTTAATGATTAAATGAATTACTAAAAGATGTAGATGACTTGTTCATTTCTTCTGCCTTTGACAGTTCAAGATAGTGAAGCAGACAAAGAGGGGTCTGCCTCTTGTAGCTATGACAGGACTATGAAAGCAAAGCTGCAAAGCTAAGAGATCAAGGACTTGCTGCTACTCTGCCCCAGGAACATGGCTGGGAGTAACAGTGATGGAAATGCATCCAATCTACAAAAGAAAAAGGTAGAAAATACAGGCTTCCATCACTTTTTGAGAGAAGTTTCTCTCAAGTGTACTAAGTGCTAAAAAATAACAGAGGAGTAGGGTGCCACTAAAGCTTAAAAGTATTAATAGCCTTCTTTGTCTGTGTATTGACAGTTTACATTAATCTTAGCCTGAGAAAGTGCAAAGCCTTGAGGGGAAGCTGTGTGAGGAGCACCTGAGGTCACTTGACCTGTTCAGCCTGGAGAAGAGGAGGCTGAGGGGAGACCTCATTCCAGTTACAACTTTATCCTGAGGGGAAGAGGAGGGGCAGGCACTGATCTCTCTGTGGTGATCAGTGACAGGACCCGAGGGAATAGCCTCAGGTTGTGTTAGGGCTTGTGTTTAGGCTGGATATTAGAAAAAGTGTCTTCACTCAGAGGGTGTTTGGAGACTGGAATAGGCTCCCCAGGGAAGTGGTCACAGCACTAAGCCTGACAGAGTTCAAGAAGCATTTGGATGATACTCTCAGGTACACGGTGTGACACTTGGCGATGGTCCTGTGCAGGGTTAAGGGTTGAGGTCGATGATCTTTGAGGTTTCCTTCAAACTGAACATATTCTAGGATTCTAAGATATAGAGCTCTTATCATCTCAATGAGAAATTTTCAAGTTGATAACTAAATTACATGGATATATTCTGTAGTCCCTAATACTTACAAGGATTCATTATTGTTTTGAACTTTCTCTCTGTAAAGAATCTAAACATTTATCTCCATCCAGAGTAATTTTTCATTTAATTTTTAGTTAAATAAATTTTAACTTTGTGTTTTATATAATGCTGTATTTGTACTCCATGAATTCAAGAGACAAATTTAGTCAAACTGTGTTTCTGATGGAATTAAAATATGAGAATTTTCAAAAATTCCACAAAAGAGAAGATTATTTCATATGGAGAAACCTTTCACTACAACAAAGATTAAAGTCATGATTTTAGAAAAACTCCAATCTGTCCATTTATATTGAAATTTCTCATCAAAATCAGGGAGGCAAGTTATGTAGGAGTCTCCACAAGGTAAGGACTATAGTTAAAGGATAAAGAGAAAGACTGAAATATTTGGGTTTGATTTTCCTAAAATTTGAGGATAGTTGTGTCCTAATCATAGTAAGATAAAAATTTTGTCTTTAAAGTTGAAAGATTTTGCAAGTTAAACTATTAAAAATCTAACACTCTGTGAAGGAGTGCTCAGCTATATCCATCACAACTCTGCAGCTCAGGTTTCCGCTCTGGTAAACAGAAAATAAGCAAATAAATAAATTTTAAAATACCCATAAAATACATTGTTTTGCTTGTGATTTCTGTGGTTTTGCAGGTATGAAAATTTCAATTTCTTAAATGAGAAAGCATCATAAAAAAACCTAGGTGAACTAGTAAACTCAGTTTGCTTAGAGAGAATCTTTTAACACATTACAAGTTTCCACAATATTACAGCAACTACTAGTAGTTTTTATATTAATATATATATATTGAAACACTTCACATACATAAATGTGTATGCAAAATATACATATTTCTTATTAATAACCAAATTCAATAAAAGCCAAAGCTGGCCTTTGTGATGGCTAAATTGAATTTGAATAAAGCCATACATGTACCACACATTTTCCTGATACCCATAAAACTTTACTATTGCTCTCTCGGACTTTCTGCAGATTTTAGTTTCTGATTTTTTTCTGACAATATCCCCTTATTATAGAGAAATAAATTACAAGGTGTTTTATACCTTTGGTTGGAGGTTTGGATGCAGGAGCACATACCCATTAGGATCAATTGCAAAATAGTATCCATTTGGACAAAGCTGAAAGAAAGAAAGAAATTAAGTTTGGCATTGTAAGGTTTTAAGTAATAAAGACAGAGTAATTAATGATTTTCAAGAAATCTTCACAGTGAGGAAAATACACTGCTTCAGGCATCACACAGTATCAGGTATTAACATAGGGAGGGTAATTTCATTATTTACGCTTTTTGGATCATATACTTAAAGAATACTTTAGGCTGATTGGACCTCTGGATGTCAGACGGTATAACCCTTCACTGAAAGCAAAAGTAACTTCAAACTAAAGTTCAACTTTGAAGCTGGACTAGGGTTCAAATGGTCTTTGAATACCTCCATTCACAATTCTGCAAACTCTCTGAGCATTGCCACACCTATGTTGATTGCCTCTTGCAGAGGCAATGTTGAGGTCCAATTTCTCCCTAATTCCCATCAGGTAACCCATTAGGCTCCTTCTTTAGCCTGAACTGATCTCTCTCAGCTCATTCTCGTTACCACGTACTACAGAGCCTTGGCCAACTTAGTGACGCTGTGCTGGGCCTCAGTGTATTTCTTATACTGAGGAGACCAAACTTGCACACAGAACGTCTGATGCAGCGGTTCACAGGTTATTCTGAGTTGGAAAGGACTCACAGGATCATCTAGTCCAACTTCCAAGCGAANGAGTACAGTGGAAGGATAACTTCCCTAGTCCGACTGACCACACTGTTTCTAATACAGGCCAGGTTGCCATTGGCCTTCTTAGCCACCTGGGCACAATGCTGGCTCATATTAAGTTTCCTGTCAATCATTACTCCTAAATCTCTCTCCATTTCACCACTCTCCAGCCACTTCTCCCCCAGCCAATAGCGATGCACAGGGTTGTTATGTCAAAGTGAAGAACCCTGCACTTAGACTTGTTAAATCTCATAATATTGGAGTCTTGCCATCTCTCTAGCCTATCAAGGTCCCTCTGAAGGGTCCTCCTACCCTCTGGCAGTTCAACATTTGCCCCCAGCTTGGTATCATCCCCAAACGTGCTGATGATGGACTCAATTCCCTCGTCCATATTATCAATAAAGATGTTGAACAGTGCTATTCAACACACAGTTAGTCTTCTTCACTGCCAGGGAATACTGGTAACTTAAGTTCTGCATGTCCTTCGCTATGACTCCGAGATCTTTTTCTGCTCTTTGAGGTAGTCTGCCCCAGCCTGTACTGTGGCATGGAATTATTCCATCCTAGATGAAGGGCTCGGGATGTGTACTCAGTCATGTGATGCTCCTTTGCTTCCTCAGCTGTTGCTTTCCACAGTACTAGTTAGTTTCTTAGAAATTCCACAGCTGGCTGTCTACATACATAAATCAATCATATTGAGTAGGGTACAGACAGACTTCCTGTACAAAAGAACTTTTCTAAAAGTACTGTCCTATACAAATGACAAATGTTATTATTAGCTGAAATTACTGTGTACACTACACTAAGAACCAAACACCCAACTAAAGAGCAATGTTTTAAGGTACAGAAAAATAATTACTTGGAATATATCCCCCAACGCAGAAGTTGAGTTTTACAGACACATCCTGATGGACAAACCACACAGAAACACATATATCGCTGGAGAGAAACCAATAGAAAATGTACAACAATGGAAAAGAATATATGAAAAGAAGCCTGCTGGTATTTTGACCCAGTCATTGCTGTACAACTTGTGAAAGAGCATGCACAGAAACCATAAATAAATCATAAATAAAGAGAAACCACCAACCAAGAATCTTACCGTAAATCGGGGTGTCAGTTTTTTTATGTCCTCCAAAGAGACATCAACCCCCATTACTCCAAGAATCAGTTGATTCTGTTGAGATTACAAAATGTTAGTATATTTGACGTATTTACAATGCAGAATAACTGTAAATCTTTGGTTTTGCCTTCATCTCTTATTGACAGATAGAATTTGAGAAGTTGCCTATTTACTTATGTGCCCATTATAAATATTTTAGATAATGTCAAAGTAAGTAAAAATGAAATTCTATAAAGTCAGAATTCAATGCAGATTATCAAAATTGTTTTTAAAGATGAATATAGACACTTTCCTGAATGAATAAACAATATATATTTAAAAAAAAAATAGGTGAAAGCAAAAGTGATGCTATATATATTGCCAGTCATGCAGACTAAACTACTAATACCAACATAAAGCTACTATTGCATGCTTGGCCTGGGCAACTGGTAAAGCGAGACCTCAAAACAATTGGCTATGCTATGATGATGAATAAAAAAAAAAAAATCACAACATAACAAAAAAAACCCCTGACTGTAAGAATCATCATTTGTAATCAAGGACTCAGGCACTACATTTGCTTAATTTGTAATTTATTTTCCTATTACAGAAAAGGAGGGCAGTTATTTACACAGTATCACCTGAATTCCTTCCCCATATTAAATACATCTGTAAAATTTATTAAAGGAGGTATCTTGCAATCCGTGAACGAATTCAGCTAGAGATATAAGTCAAGCAGATTCAAATTCTCTTCCTTTTCCTCTGTACTAGAGCACGTCTCTTACTTCTCAGAAAGACATCCTTTGATACTCAGTAATCTCTTACTTTGAACCAGACTCGGTCAATTCCAGGCATTGTCTTGTAGATAAGTTTATCAAACTTTCTTGTTATTGTTTTTGCTTTGTTGCTTTGTTTTTAAAGGGAAACTAAGAGAACTATTCTGAAAGTAAATAAAAGAAATGGTAGCGACCAAATTCTCATTTATTCATTCTGAGTCTATGTAATATCTCAGAAACTGAATCAAATAATATATTTTCTAAATTCCTGTATATTTTAACTTGATTGAATGTGAGTACTACACTAAATGTGAAGTACTTTACCACACACTGTAAAGCATATTCTGTGTCTGTTTTTTAAAAAGCAGCATTTTGATTTTGTGAACAGAACATGAATTGATTCCATCTCAGACAGTAATAGGGATGGGCAATTCTATTTATTTAAGATTTAGAATTTAATCTAAGTGTACAGTCCTCTTTTCTATTATCTTTTCTATTAACATTACAAACAACTACCTAATTCAAATTCTCTACAAATGTCACAGCTTTAGAGATTTGTTATAAATTTATCTGGACATTCTTTTCTTGGCAAGGTCTAAATAATATCATCATCTACTTCCTATCTACTGAGCACTTAACACATTCCCATTCCCACTAAGTCACAATGATGGATCATGGAATGCCATACTCTAAAACTCAGAATGAAAAAACGGGTGCCCTGCATTTTTCCTGTTCCCAGGAGGTTATCAGCTATGTAGATATGAGTAGATATGTAGATGTACAAGACAAATAAACTGCAAAATGCATTATGGAAATGCAAATTTGTCAAGGCATTTAACACAAAATTTAATTAATTTATTTTAAATAGGTGCTGCCCCCCTGCCCCCCTCCTCCCCTGCTTAAGGAACAGCTTACGATTTTCCCATTTAGTTCCTTTGTTAGGTTGAAGACAGGTAGAGTTCCTGTAATCACAAGGCCCAGCTCCTAGGAAATAACCACATAAAAGAGGGAGGGTGGGGGTAAGAATTGTCAGTTAAAAAACAAATATTGAACTTTGATGTATTACAAGAATTCAGGGATTAGTGAAGCCAAACACAGACCCAGTTTGTAAAGAAACAGAAAAAACTAATACTAATTCAATGACTTGATGCATAAAGAGTTGAATTTTTTTGTGTCCATGTGTTTAGTCAGAATATTACTTTAAAAACTGACAAAGTGCAGCATCTTAGGATATAAAAAGTTTCAAAACCCCCAAATGTTATGAAAGCATGTTTACAGGTACAGCACGTATTATACTATACACTACTATGCCTATATAGTATATACTATGTAAATACTATATATATACTGTATATAATTGCAGATAATAGAGGAAAGAAGGGGATGGGAAAAAGCCAAATCAAGCCTAAAAATAGTAAATTTCTTTTTTGGGTGGAACATGCTGGTTTTGGCCACGATGGAGTTAATGTTCTTCACAATGACTGGTGTAGCGCTGTGTTTTGGATTTGTGGTGAATACAGGGCTGATAATACAGAGATGTTTCTGTTATTGACTGACCAAAGTCATTGACTCCATCCCACATGACAGGAGAATGAGTGTATAAAGTGGGGAGGAGGAAGGAGAAGGAATGGGAACATTTGAAGTGATGGCATATGTCTTCCCAACTCACCATTACATGTGCTGGGACCCTGCTTTCCTGTAGATGTCTGAACACCTGCCTGCTCATGGGAAGCAGTGAATTAATTCCTTGTTTATCTTTGCTTTTGTGCATAGCTTTTGCCTTCCCAATTAAACTGTCTTTATCTCAACCTACAAGTTTTCCAGCTTATACCCTTCACTTCTCTCCCTGATCCCGTCGTGGGGAACTGAGCGACTGGCTGCATGGGGCTTGGTTAAACCATGACAGGTAGGCAACAAATACACACAGAAAAAAACAACAGAAAAGTACAAGAGGTACTTTTTCCATCATCACTACTTTTCAATGGCATGCAATAATGTCTATCATCATCTCTGCAAAATCACATAGTCTCCTCTGGTAGTGACGTAAATGAGGTAAGGAATTTGCATTTATTTGTGAAGATACAAGAAATCTGTTTTTCCCTTATTAATAGTCATGAATCAACCTGAAAATAGGATACAGGAAACCATACATTCAGAGAGCCAGAAAAGTTTTGTTTTCCATTTTAAATTTTTCATAGGGAGGTTTCTACCTCTTTCTGTGCAATTGTTTGTGTTTTATTTCAAGTTTTTTTGCCTCGCTGATGTTTACTCCTTTTATGTATTTTATTGAGGAAACATATAATTTTTCTACCTTTATTTCATTAGAAAAAAAAGTTAGAATACTATATTAATTCACTCTGATGAAATCCATTCTCCATTTGCCCAGTTTAAAAATCTCACCTTTCTAAATTTTAAACCATCCTTCATGAACTTGTATTCAAATGTATCAAATGAATTCAAACGTATCAAATGAAATGTGATGTCAGAAAAATTACAAGCAAGGTGAAGAGAAATGGACTTTTTAGGACAATAAGAGAAATGGGAACAAATCACTAGAAAAGAGAGGACATTATTTGGAGGAAACACTAAAGCCATACATAATGAAACAAGAGGGATATGCATGGGGGATAACACCTTTCCATCGCTCCCCTCCCAAAGAAATAAAAAAAAGTACAGTTATAGTTTGTAGTATATTATTGTGAATAAATTATGCCTAACTGGTAGACCTAAAAGTATCCCAAAAGTCTGGGATTATGTTGTAGAAAATGAGGCCAGATCAACACAGTAACAGAATCTGAAGGAACAGGGATAGAAAAGAGGTGTGAATTGCTACAAAAATATCAAATTCTTAAAGACTGTCTTCAATGCCAGCCTCAAATGGAAGTACCTCTTTATAATGTCATAACTTAAATTTAACCTCAATTCCAATGTTTCCTAGTGCAATACGTTTTGCATTACTTCAGTCTGAGCCCCAAAACAGCTTCTGTTTTGGACAGAAATAAGTCCAGTGAGGCACAAGTAAGTGAATTGTACCAACATGAAGGAATTGTTTCACAGGACTTAAGATAACGAACCAATGTGGCAAGTTAGTCCTGCTCCCAAGAATCAGGAAAAGGCTTCAGAGTGAGTTAGATACACCTGTGCCTTTATGCTCCCATCTGTGATGAAAAGGTCCTCAAATTTCAGCCTTTACCTCAATAGTTTGTCTTCTCCTACTTTATTTATATATACTGTATTTCTATAAATACTATATTTTTATATATGTGTAGGTGTATGTCTGCACACATACACACAAAAATAACTATATATACACAAACACATATATGTAACACATGAATGCAGAAAAGCTTGAAGGAAAGACTGAAAGAATACACTGAATATGTAAAGTAACACAACAAATGCCTGCAAGTATCACTCATTCTAACTGAATAAACAGATCTCTCGCTATCTCTCCTTACAAATTTATCTTTGACTTTATAACAGGATATGTACAGAACATATGAACTTTCGTCATCACATCCTTTATGTTTCCAGTAAGAATCTCAACAACAACCAAGAAAACTGTTAACGAACTTCTGGCCATTGAAATTACAAGGAAAAACTAGTTCCTCTGCATCGTGTTCAGTTATATTGATGATAAAATTATATTGTGATAAAAATTTTACAGTAATGCTGACTGACAGGAAGACATGGATTTTGACGTGATATTAGTGACCATGTGGGCTTGGATAAATACATGATTCCAAATGAGAATTTTGCAGTAATTTTTGCCTTTACAGAGTTCCTTGGAAGAAGGTCATCCAGAGCAACAGATCAGACTGCTGCTAAAAATACTCTGACTTTCGTAGTTTCCTGAATATATTTGTTTTACAAAACCAAAGTGATAAATTCAGCAGTAAGAAAGTATTTAATATATCTCTTTATTTCCCACTGTCCAAGTAAATAATTCATTATCCTTGAGCAGGCAAACATGAAATCCACTTTAGTACAATGGTGAGTGCCCCCACCTCTCACGTGGGAGACCCGGGTTTGATTCCCCACTAGGGAGACACCGGTGTCATTTAAGAGTTGGACTCACAGGTTCACAGGTTATTCTGAGTTGGAAGGGACTCACAGGATCATCTAGTCCAACTCCCAAGCGAACGCCCACCCAGGGATCAGGCCCACAAGCGTGGAAACACGAGCATGATGCTCCATCCATCTAAGCCTCCAAGCCTCCCAACAACTAGACCATGTCACTGAGCTCCTCATCCAGTCTTCTCTTAAACACCTCCAGGGATGGCGACTCCACCACCTCCCTGGGCAGACCATTCGAATGAGAGATCACTCTCTCTGGGAAAAACCTCTTCCTAACGTTCAATCTAAATCTCCCCTGGCATAGCTTAAGGCCATGTCCTCTTGTTCTGGTGTCATCAGCCTGAGAGAAGAGATTCACACCCACCCAACTGCAACCTCCCCTCAGGTAATTGTAAATAGCAATGAGGGCACCTCTGAGTCTTCAGGCTGAACAGCCCCAGTTCCCGTAGCTGCTCCCCATAGGGCTTGTCCTCCAGTCCCTTCACCATCCTTGTCGCCGTTCCCTGGACCCTCTCAAACAGCACAACATGCTTCTTAAACTGGGGAGCCCAGAACTGGACATAGTACTCAAGATGTGGTCTCAAGATGTG
>WEKX01000201.1:5638-28140 GCA_013390025.1 Pitta sordida | reverse complement strand
TTCATCACCCTTGGATGGATCCCATCTGGTCCCATGGACTTGTGAGGATCCAAGTCACTCAGCCAGTCTCTGACTACCTCCTCCTGGATTACAGGGGGTTAAATGGCACCCCTACCCCTTCTGTCAGCCCACTAGTGCAGTTGTCTTGCTGACAATCTGTTTTACTATTAAAAACAGAGCAAAGAAGGTATTAAGGATTTCTGTCTTTTCCTCATCTCTACTTACTATATTCTCCTCTGCATCCAATAAGGAGTGAAGGTTGTTATAGCATCTCTTTTTATTGTTGATGTATTTATAGAAACATTTCTTATTGTCCTTAACAGAAACAGCTAGTTTGAGTTCTATCTGGGCCTTTGCCTCTCTAGTTTTTCTCCTGCATGGCTTGGTGACTTCCTTAAATACAACCTGAGTTACCTCCCTCTCGATTATCCCTGTGTGTCCCTTCCAAGTGAGAATATTCTGTGATGCTGTGATTACAACAATCATAATACCTTAAAGATCCAAGTTCAAAATCTGTACACATATGCAGTAATACTGATAGATTTCAATCTGCCTGGAATACTCTTTTGTGGGGGAAAAAACAGAGGAAAGAATTCCTCACCAGTAACATAACAAATGACTTTTACTGCAGTAGGTAGAACATCAGAAAACTATCTCTTTCTTTTTTCTTAAGTTGATGACAACAGTGACCTACACTTAAAAAGTCTGTATACGATAAATTACTTTTCTCTGTTAAGTTTCAAGACGCTTAGAAAGATGATAGGTGCACGTAATGACCAGCACACTAGAAATAGCTTTATTCCTAGAGGTTGCTCTATTGAAGTGTATAGATGTAAGAAATATAAGAATATTCTGTGTGATTCTGTGATTATGTTTGAAACTGTAAGAAATTGGAACATCTGGAGAACAGACCCTTATAGTTACTCATTTGGTAAAATTCTTACTTTACTAGAGGTAAGTACAGATCATACCAGCGCATCCAGATAGACATTTGTCCATTGGACTTGTTTGGCTTTCTCTCCAGCTAAAACCATCGGTCTTCCCAAAACATCCAGATATTCCTGTCAAAAAGTGTAAAAATCTCATCAGACGGCAGTTATTAGACCAAATAGCACAAACAAGAAAAAAATAAACACTAATGAAATATAATAATATCAGGGAAAAAATTAAATCCACTACTAATACAGGGGGAGCATTTAATTACTAATTTAAAATTGCACTACACGAACATTCAGTCTTCAGTTTTCAGTATTTACTGACAAGGTAATTTCTTTCTTTCAGCCTCAGTCACATGGACTTTACACATCCCTAACCACCACTGAGTGTGAGTGGTGTAAGAGCTGGGTATGTTAAGCTCCTACAGCACCAACTTGCATATCTTCTATTAGAATAAAAANCCTGTCTGCTATAATGTTCTTGCACCCTTTTTGACAGGAAAAAGTTGTGTTTCTCACAGAGGTTGGACCCATTTAGGAATCTCTCCGATAAGCAGGACTGGAGGGTGTCTGCCCAGATGAGTTCACATACGCTAGCAGGGCTAACCCCTCACATACATCCAAAGCCTTCCCCATGTAACACAAATCTGCTGCAAGCATGGCAGGAGGTGGACTTTGAATGTCTAGACACATCACAAAAAATTACTGATTTTATAGAATTTTATATGCAATGAAATTGTTGTCATGTCTCAGAATCAAAAACTGAGACCATGTGTGGCCCAGGGGAAATCTGAGCCAAAAGCATAGTCCTTGTGCACAAGTGTGCAGAATACAGAACATTTCTGATTTTCTGTTGTGTGCACAAGGTCAGCATTTTATGATGCTAACATTACATGTATGCATGCAAGCTCCTGTGGGCCAGCTGGCCAGGGAAACAGGTATCCCTTTTTAAATTGGCTCACATAAAAAAAAAAAAAAAATTGGAATATTTTAACAGACTAATCCTTGATGTGTAGAAGAAACACTACATTAATAACAGAGAAAAAAATAAGGTTATCTTAAAATCTAACTGATTTAAACAGAGGTGAAAAGCAAATATATTTAAGAAGAGGAATGAATCCACTTCTGTGTGTTAAAACTGATCTGGATTTACCCAAAACACTTACCTGTGTGTTTATTCTTATGGCTCCAATAGATGGAATTTCATAATAATAACCTAAAATTCGAAACAGAAATAATGTCATTTTATTAATATATATTGTTAATGTCTTAATTTTGAGGAATTTTAACTCAGTATATCTCGTTTAATTTTTATAAAATTATCATATATGAATTAAATACTTTTTTAGCAGATGCCACCACAATGGGTGGCCACATATGATGGGTCAACATGACATTCAAACCAAGCTAGTTACTTTGAAGCAGTGAGAGTATGTAGCGTGTTTCTTTTGTCTGTTTTGTTTAAGGCTGGATAAAGTACTGAGTTTGTACTGACGAAATCCCAGTTATTCTGATGCACAAGTACACTTAAAGGCTATTTTAATATGCTGTGACAGCAACATAATTATATGCTGAATGCATACAGGAATGCAAGTATAGTTCATAGTATAAAAATACAAGGAACTTTGTGGAAAGCATGAAAAAAAAATCTAATGGGTGTCTTTCAACTAAACATCAGAAATGTCTTTATTCAGCATTAATTCTGTTGCCCTAACTAATAAGACTGAAGCCAAGCACCGAGATGCATCTGCAGTAAATTTTATGTGAAATTGGAAGGAAGGGATAGAGGACTGGAAAGGTAAGAGTACTGAGGTTAATAATTTGGCCATACAAAACAAACTTTTTATGAAGGAAAATTGAAATGAAAATGCTTGTTTGGATGTGCAAACAAATAATCACATCAGTTTTGCATAGAAGATTATGATCATTTTTCCTGAATAATAAGACTACATAGGTGATTATGGTTTAAGCCAGCTGGTCCTCATTTGTTTTAAAACAATGGAGGTCACATGCACACAGTGTTTTTAGATATAAAGAAGTTAGTAAAAAAATGTGATCAAAACACGAATGCCCATTTTCTGAAATTACCTACAATACAATTTGCTCTTCATGAAGTAATAGCATCTCCTGCAAAACTTACTGGCATGCTGAGAAATTCATGAGGTATGACACATAGGCTATTCACAGGCTATGGATCCTTCTACATATTTTTTTTGTTTTTCAGTACCTATACCTTTCTCTTATCTTTGGTTTATGTTATACTTTTGCCTGAGCATATCTTTATCTCCTTCCCCAGCAGTCTTAAGTTTCAAAATCCTTTGTAATCTATCTCACCTCCCATTTCTTGTTTCTCACTGATTTTTAAAATACTTCCCCATTTTCATTCAGGCCTGGAAATTGCTGCATTTAAAATAGAAGCAAATACTGTCTGATAAATCATATATTTTCTATTTATCTGTATTTATATATTATACCTTGTTCCATAGGTATACTGTAAGATATTTGAGACACCTCTTTCTCAAAATCTTGTAAAATACTTCTGAGAACATTTTTCATGAAGAAATTTCATGTAGAAAGCATTTTACTTCCTTCCTTTCCCCTTTCTTACTTTTTTTTTTCCTACATAAAGAAATCTGTATAAAAGTAGAAAATACAAGATGCTCTCAGAAGCTAAGAAATCACAGCAAGAATAATTTTGATATTTGAATCATAAAAGGAAAAAATTCTCTAAGTCATCTGATCCCTTGTAAGTTTTGGAGAAAAACAGAAAGAAATGTAACCAGCCAACTAATCAAACAAAAACCCTTTTGTCCAGACCGCTTAATTTAAAACAGCTTTGCTTAATTTCTTATCTGTCATCAGTTCTGCCTTTTCATAAATGGCTATTACAACAAATATACTCAAACTGAACTATAATATCTTCTGATTCTAAACAGTACTATGGTAGTTTTCATACAACATAAAGTTTTAAATAATCAGATATAAATATACAGGTATCTAGGTTATAAATATTCTTTCATATACACATAATTTTTAAAAATTTTATTAACAAATACAATAAAACTAAAATCAAGCTGAAGAATCTCCCATTCTCAGAGAATAATGAAGCTGTCACCTTTCCAAAGCTCTAGTGAAGATTGGTTTCAAAAAAACCACAGTACCTTTATTTTCACAGGCCATCCACTGTATGGGTCCCTTGTCATAATTATGTTGGCCAACAGAAAATGTGAACACACGGACCTGTGCAAGTTAAAAACCAATATACATAACTTAATTACATATATATCACTTATTAGCTGTGACTCTCAAAATAAAGATGGTTGGATTTTTATACATTTGAACAGAAAAAGAAAACCCTGAATTTTCCATTTTTTTCACCATAATAAATATAAAAGACTATGCTATTTTATGTATTCTTATTATTTTTTCTACGAAGTAGAAGTTGAGAAGAATATTCTTTCCTACTTTAAAGGTCTTACATTGGTGATTGCCCCTGAAACATTGAAATGTTTACTTTTTTTTTCTAGGATGGTTATTATAGCTCTTCAAGGTTTGTTACATTAGTTGACATAATCTTTCAATATTAGGAGCCTGTCAATGAATTCAGAAGAACATATGCATGGCAGTAGAAATACAAGCAAAACAGGATATAAAATAATTTCAGCAAAAAACCACTAAAATTTTCAGATACTGCAGAAAATAAATTCTCATTTTGCTCAGACTTTAGTCTTTTTCATGTAAACTACTAAATTAGTTCAACAGATTTTCACAGAAGAGTTAAGCTGCTGATATTTCACTTCAAACTCTTGACACTCCGTTAAGCTATGTGTTCTATTAGTGTTATTCTATTGTAACTCCAATCTATCTCATCAAGTTTAAGGAGTCATGGCTTCAGAAGAATCCACCAAATTCTCTCCAAGTTTTGTACTGAAAACAGACTTTTCAGCTGAAATTATTTTCCATGTAAATCTGATTTGAGTCAGAAAAATTTAAAACTCGGTATTGCTGTCTAAATATTTAAAATACTAACAGACACATAGAAAAATTGAAGATTTTCTTGTTTCAGCTTCTGTCTGAATATTTTGCTCCTCATCTATGTGTTTCTGCAAAAGCTAGGAAAAATGTTTTCCCAACAGTTTCAATAAGCTCTTCATGTCCCTCTGTTTAAGGATCAGACTGTTTCTCTTTTTCAGGAGTCTCTTTCTTTATAGGCATTTACCATTTCAACATTCAAATGACAGAACACAACATGAAATTCACAAAATTCCCTTCTATGAAATTTGATGACTCTGTTTAAAATTAAAACATAATGCACTTAATTTGCATGCAGGCTGTAACTGATTAATAAGGTCATGTAATGTTTTCTTCAAATAATATTCATAATATAAAACTGCAGTAACTCCTTGTAAAAAATTGATCATTGCAAAGTTTTTAAATGACTATTTATGCAATTTTTCATCTCATTATTTAGCACATGGAAATAAAACTAAACCTCAATTTCTCAAATAAGCAACAAAAATTGTGTCATAATCAGAGCTTAAGTATTGACCAAGATTTGTATAGCTCCACACAAACCATCAGCAGCTACAAAACAGTGAAACTTTATTAATGTTGACTCTTATATGCAAGCTTTGTGCTAGATGTCATTTTTAATTTTTAATTCACAATACGTTTTGATTTGTTTTATTCATACAAACTATTTGGTTTTGGAGTTAAAAGCAGAATTAAAGCAACTACTCTGCAGCACTAAGTACTGATTCAAGTGCTTGATTTGTAGTTTAAGACTACTCCATATAGGGTCATTCTCCAGTAATAAGTCAAATCAATTACATTTCTTACTACACAGACACATATGGGAATGACTGTGTGATGGTAAAAATTTGTTCTCATAGTTTATATGGATAAAGACAGACGAAAAATACCTTCTATTACCTTGAAAATATTAGTATTGATAGTGCAAACATTACTTTACCTGAAACCTTTCTTCTAAATAAACATCCCATTTATTTATTTGATACTTACAAGATTTGCTATCCCTCATTAACTTCTTACTTAACTTCTTTTACAAACTGTCAGCTATAATTGTTGTAATGGATCTTCCTGCTTCTATTTAATTACCACACCTATTTTTTTCCAATATTGTTTTCTATTATTTTCTATTCTTCTTCTTCTTCTATATAGTCTATATTATTCTATTCTATATTATTATTATAGTATTATATTATTTTCTATTGGCACCTCTTTTTGGACTCACACTGCTCCCAGTTGAGTGTCCACTAAATATTTGGCTCAGAATATATGCTTCTCAAAAACCATGGAAAAACCCCACTGAAGGCTGCTAGTTAGATACTTGAGAGACCTGATGTTTCTTTTGGATAAAAAGCTACTAAATCATGTGGGTTTTCTTGTGTGCATAAAACACGAGTCTATCAGTCTGGACCGTCTAGCATTTGATCTCAAATGTTACAATGGATACATTGGATTCAAGTTGTGAAATGGTATGTAATTAAGGGAAAAGAAGGAGTGTGTTAAATCTGCAACAAATCTATAAAGAATTTAGAATTTAAATTATTGACAACAAGCAGGCGACAATATATCTGATTTACTGTTCCTTGGGTAATTAAAAGACATAAAGAACTGCAATGAAAATTGGAGGTTTTAATTGTTACTGGGTTTGGCAAGAGGGTGGGATATTCAAAAGAGTATTCTTTTTTCCTATTGCCTCATCTGGAATTGAGTAGAATGACAGACCAGCTGGAAAAATGAGTCAGCAAGTCAAACTAAACAAGCCAATTTTAGCAAAAAAAAACATGCTTTGTGCTAACATTCTCTGTGACAGGACCCAGAGTCAGCCAAAGTACTGAGATGCATCTGTCTATATGTTTTCCTTATAGACATCATTCCAAAGAAGACAATAGGCTATTAAATTTTTAAAAAGCAGATTTAATTACTTTTAATAGGGAATTCATGACTAAGAATACTTGGAACAACTAGATGAGACACAATGGGTATGAGCACCTCTCCCTCTGCCAGTCCGTTAAGCTTGTTTTGAACCAACTAAGTGAATTTCTGAGTTGAAGCAAGCTGCGAAGTAGTCTTTGATCCCAAGAAGTTGTTTTCCACCACCACAGAGGTCTGGTTATTTCCGCTCTCTCCTTCTCTGTCATCTCTTAGGTTCTATGTTCCTATGGTGCCTGGGTCCTTTTACCATGCTGCTTCCACTCCACCACACACACCAGGGGACAGACATTTGTGTTCCCCAACCCATCTCCTGTAAACAGGGCAACTTTATCTCAAGACAGTTCTATATATATTCCTCATAAAGAAAGATAACTTCTAAAGCACTAAAAACCAATGGAACAATCAGAAAAAGAAATAAAACCTGTCTAACTTTCTGATTTTCAATGGGACCGTTCAAAGTAAAGTACTTATAGAAACTTGTACACTTAGAACTGAGCTCCAGCCTGCTCATAGGCTATTCCAAGTTGGAAGGGACCCTTAGGATCATCTAGTCCAACTCCCCACCAACTAACTATGTCACTGAGCTCCTCATCAAGTCTTCTCTTAAACACCTCCAGGGACGGTGACTCCACCACCTCCCTGGGCAGATCATTCCACTGAGAGATCACTCTCTCTGTGAAAAACATCTTCCTAACATTCAGTCTAAACCTCCCCTGGCGTAGCTTAAGGCCATGTCCTCTTGTTCTGGTGTCGTCAGCCTGAGAGAAGAGATTCATACCCACCTGGCTGCAACCTCCCCTCACATAGCTGTAAACAGCAATGAGGTCACCTCTGAGCCTCCTCTTCTCCAGGCTGAACAACCCCAGCTCCCGCAGTCGCTCCCCATAGGGCTTGATCTCCAGTTCTTTCATCATCCTTGTCACCTTTCTCTGGACCCTNCTCCTGAAGCTTATTATGGGAAATCGTGTCAAAGGCTTTGCTGAGGTCCAAGTACACAACATCCACGGCTTTTTTATCATCAACCAGGCAAGTCACCAGATCATAAAAGGAGATTAAGTTGTAGTACATCACCAGTTAGCCAGGACTGTTGGTAAATTATGTAGAGTGACTTGGCAAGTTCATCTGCTAGTTCTTTCATCACCTTTGGATGGATCCCATCTGGTCCCATGGACTTGTGAGGATCCAAGCCACTCAGCAAGTCTCTGACTATCTCCTCCTGGATTACAGGGGGGTTGTATTGCACCCCTACCCCTTCCGTCAGCCCCCTAGTCCAGTTGTCCTGCAGCCAATCTGTTTTACTGTTATAAACAGAGGCAAAGAAGGTATTAAGTATTTCTGCCTTTTCCTCATCACTACTTACTACGTTCCCCTTTGCATCCAATAAGGAGTGAAGGTTGCATCCTCTCTTTTTACTTTTGATGTACTTATAGAAACATTTCTTATTGTCCTTAACAGCTCTCCCAGTCTATGCAGGTATAGTCTTGATACTGTCAAGAAATAGAAAAGTCCTGATTTCTAACACAGGGAGTTAAAGTCCAGAGCTAATTCTCTGCATTTGCCTCGCAGAAAATGATGCTGAGGAGAAAATAACAAAATCTTTTATTCTTCGTATTATCTTTTATTCTTCGTATTATCTTTTATAGTATATAGTATATGAATATGCTTATTAGCAAACAAAACAAGTGTAGAAGTCATGTCAGGACATTCAGACAGTGTTTGGGACAGGTTGCCCAGTGACACTGCTGTAAATTCTGCCTCCTTTTAGGTTTTAGTGACCAGGCTAGATATGGCCTTAAGTAACCTGGCTTGATCTTAGACCCAATATTGGAGTAGAGACCTCTGGAGGTCACTTGCAACCTGACTTATCTGGGAATCATATAAAGGATATCACAGGAATACATGCAAAAAATCAAATCCTAATCAGAGGAAGTGGTAGACAAAAAAGAATGCTACAAAAAATAGAGAAAGAAGTACTGTATTGAAGAAAGTATAATCGTCTTATTATAGAATTAATTACCTATTTATTTTTTGTTTCTCTCTACCAGAAGACTATAAGCACCAATGTGAATAGAAAAGATTCTGACTACTACAGATATTAAGGACAATGACACTCAAGAGAGTTGTGAAGAAAACAACAATGAAGAGGTACCCATGAAAAGGCTGCTTTCCTGATAAAACTCAGTTGCTTTTTACCATTTTTGTTTTTTAATTTGGTTTTTGGAATAAAATAAAGAAAGGATACATTATTTTCTTCCTTTTGGTAGATCATGTTAGGAGTATTACAGAGAGTGAAGTTAGTTCAAAATGGTAGCTAAGTATAAAACAATTTCTGTTTAGGCCACTGTAGGAGATGCCAGAAAGCAGCGCTCTGGAAAGGGACCTGGGGGTCCTGATTGATGAAAAGTTGAATATGAGTAAGCAGTGCCCTGGGAGCTGGGAGGGCCAACTGTGTCCTGGAAGGCTTCAGGCAAAGCATCACTAGCTGGTCAAGGGAGGGGATTGACCTGCTCTGCTCTGCACTGCTGCCGCCACCCCTTGAATACTGTGGCAGTTTTGGGTGCTACAATATAAAAAATATTTTAAGCCATTAATGTTCAAAGGAGGACAACGAAGATGGTGAAGGACCTTCGGGGGAAGCTGTGTGAGGAGCAGCTGAGGTCATTTGGTCTGCTCAGTCTGGGAAGGAGGAGAACGAGGGGAGACATTGCTGTTACAACTTCCTCATGAGGGGAAGAGTGAGGTTAGATACTGACCTCTTCTCTGTGGTGATCAGTGACAGAACCTGAGGGAATGGCCTGAGGATGTGTCTAGGGAGGTTTAGGTTGGATATTAGAAAAAGGTTTTTCACCCAGAGGGTGGTTGGGCACTGGAACAGGCTCCCCAGTGAAGTGGTTACAACACCAAGCCTGACAGTTTGGATGATGATCTCAGGCACATGGTGTGACTCTTGAGAATGTCCTATACATGGCCAGGAGTTGAACTCACTGATCCTTTTGGGTCCTTTTCAACTCAGCATATTCTGTGATTCTGTGATATATATGTAGGCAATCTGGAATGAACCACAGAATCATTGAATCATGCGGGTTGGAAGGGACCTTAAAGATCATCTTGTTCCAACTCTGCTGTCATAGGCCTAAGAGAGTGTGAGAAACTGCAACCCCTCTACAAGCAGCTCAGAGTGCGTGAACATGCATATTTGTTGACAGATAAATTATTTGTCCTGAATTCCATGCTACTGGAATGAGAGAGCTCTCAATAATAATTTTTCTGCATCTCTTCATTTCTCTGATCAGGAGAAGATTAACTAACCTTTGGAGTTATATATATATTTTCTATCAGCTATCAAGAGAGCTGTACAATCAATTCATTCAACTAGATGCAGGAAAATGAATCTTGTCATTTCATGCCTAGCATGTAAAAATAGCAAGACTACATTTTTCCCTACCACTAAATAAACAAACTGACTGAGTCAAAAAACTGATCTCATCTCTCTCAACTTCAGTTTTCATGATGACAGTATGCTATCAGAACATTTTACTCTGGACATTATAGCTGCAGGTAAAGATCCACAGGTATTCCTTTTTAGTATATACAGTTATACCCCCTCATTTGCGAGAAATGGGTCATGTCAAAGGTCTCACAAAATGCCAAACTCACAAATACATGCAGGTCATTAGTATGCATGCAGGCCACACCCATCGTTCCAATCAGGAGCGCTGGGGAACCTCTTCAACTCCTCCCCATGGGCTCTCGCAGCACAGGGGAGGAAAGAGAAGCGTTTCTGCGCCCTGTCAGCCTAGGGGGACCTCCACTGAGAATCCTAGACTTTTCTTCAGCTACGCTGTCACTTCCGCAGCTGCCGCCGGCAGAGCAAACCCCGCGCTGCTGCTCCCCCCACATACACTTCTGAAATAAAAGGACAATATAAGAAGCCTATTTTTCAGAATAAAATCATAAAACTGCTTTTCTATATTCCATGATGCACTCTGTCTTCTAAATCTCTTTTAAGTATAGCCTGTAAACCACTTAATCATTTTGATGTTTTCTGACACAGGTCAGAGAAATGTTGTGTGGTTTTCAAGATGCCACAGCTAAAAGTATGACTGCATTTTTCCTTACATCTTTACATTTGAGGACAGAAATTTGAAGATAATTTTAGATTCTGCAGTAAGTTAACTGAGACCAAAAGGTATTTATGACTGATGTGGGCTAAAATCAGAACTTCAGAGAATGATCTGAAAATAGAATATACACCTAGGATTAACCAATAAGGAACATCAAAGACATAAATTAAGTTATGGCCCATAATCTGTCATGCTGGACTGCTCAGTTTAAGACTTCTAGGGATGCAGTCCTGAACCATATATTTTATAACTATAAATGTAAACAAGTTCTTTCTTTTTAGAATTTTTTAAAATTTATTTCCTGGGAAGCACAGGAAGAAGAGAAACAGAAGTTCTGAGTTTAACAGTAGGGGCAAGACTCACATCCATGTGCTAGAGAGCAGTTTTACGACCCCTTAGGCTATCTTTATGCATTACATAAAATGAGGCATAACCCATTTTCTTTCTCAGACCCTGAGGGCAAGTGGCATAGCATGGCTGTGTGCATCTCTATGGCTGCACTACTGTGCCATCCTCCCTGCCTGCCCAGCTCCCATATCAGATCATCTCATGGAATTTTTTGGGAACAAGCCTTGCCTCATGCTAACCCTAAACTGAACACAGACATTGCTAAAAGAGTAGATTGCCACAAGCCAGGAACCATACTGTTGGGTCTGTTAACAATTAAAAGTATGGATAATTATGAACATTTCTCCATGCTGCACCCTGGCTTTGGATTGCTTATTAGTATAGATACAGATGTCTGGTTCACTCCTACGAGTAAAGTTGGTTTTCTTGTGACAGGCTGAGCAAAATTAGAGTGTGCCTCTAGTCTTTTAAACGAGCTCAATGCTCATACAAAAGAGGGATGAGTTCATGATCTCAGTACGAGCACATTCATATCTTCCACTGCTCTGAATGCCAGGCTCAAGAAAGTTCAGAAATTGAAGATTTGGGCTTTTGTATGTTACTCGGAGACTTTCAAACCATTTTGCCCTTAGCAGCTNAAGCAGCTCAACATCCCTCTTAAGCTGGGGAGCCCAGAACTGCACACAGTACTCAAGATGAGGTCTGACCAGCGCTGTGTACAGGGGAAGGACAACCTCCCTGGACCGACTGACCACACTATTCCTGATGCAGGCCAGGATGCCATTTGCCCTCATATGAAACCTAGTCAGGTACTATGATTGTGAAGTCGTAAAGGTCTAGAACTCAGAATGCAGAATTCACAATTTCATGTCAAATTAGGAACCAGAAATATCATATGGCATGACATACCAGCAGAAATGTATCAAGTTATATTCTTGACATTTATGGCTACATTAGGATTGGCCACTTGCTGTGAGTTTTCTCAAAAAATATATGCAGACTTGGGGAAATTGGGAAGCAACCCCATATATGAAAAAATAAAAAATTTAGCTTTCTATTATTTCAATGCAAAGATAATTGCAGGCTGGATATCTTTGAATTTATAGGCATGAAGAAAATATTAATCCATATGATTTCACAATCCATTTGACAGTGCTCCAGTGTTTCCATAACTGATGCTCTTCTACTATGATTCAGTAAGGCATTTAACTATGCAAGTGTCCCCTTATCACCCATGGAAAAATTCTTCAGCTGAGGCACATGTTTAAAGTCAAATAGACCAGGTCCTTGGAAGTACTATTTTAGACATTTATGCACAGTAAATTACTTCTCCCAGACCTTCCATGTGTATTTGCAAATATCTTTCATTCACTACAATTCAACCTCAAAATTCAAGCTGCAGTGCTAGCTTATTAATTCATACTCTAATTATAGTCTGTGTAATTATAGCCTAATAACAAAAAGAAATAATGACACTCTAAAAATTAGCTCACATTACAATCTAATGTTAATCCTTCCTCTATCTTAAAATAAAAATTATATTTGTTATATATCAGAAGATCCTTGGAGAATCTCACTTGCTTTGGATATGATTCCATACTGATAACTGGGCCCCAAACCACGTAATGGTCTTAATATATTGGGAAAATTGGACCAACAACTTTGAAGTATGCCGTAGTTATATGCAGCTACTCTAGAAAAGAAATTAACAAATGAGAATTATACCTAAAGTCTTCATAACATATGCATACAATGAAAGGTACATGCTCATAGAAGTTTTTAAGTGAATGCCATGAACCCATGAAAGGTATTTTACAAATTGAAAATTATTTCAAGAACAACAAAAGGGTTTTTTCCACGGCTTATTTCCTTCCCTTACAAAGAAAACGTATCTGAATGAAAATTGGGATATTTTCCACCTGAGACTCACAGTCAAAACATCATTATAGTTATACTGAAAAATTTCAGAATTAAATCTTTCATAGAACTAAAATAAGGTTAATTCAGTCACACTTTTCTGTATTTTCTTAGTGCCACCTTGTGGAACCACACGACCTCATTCCTTACTCACAGAAGGCTGTCCTGTGCTTCCTCTGCTGCCACATAGCTACAACTATGAAGGTATTAATACCCTTCTGCCTCCTACTAATTTACGCCTTGTGAATTGATTACAATTAGATAGAATGGGTCACTGATTATGTGTTCCTTTAGTTCTTTACCTAGTTTAGATGCAATCTGTAGGGCTTCAAGTATCACAGGATTACAAGCACAATTTGTATGCTCAAAGTATGACAGTGTCCTCTGTTACTGCACTGTCACCTCAATAAGGTGAAGGCTTTGATCTCAACATTTTTCAGGTGTAAATCATTCCTATCATTATGATATTATAATATTACCCTCAAGATTAGTGGTAAGAAAGAGAAAGGTTGTGCTTTCCAAAACACCAGCAGGACTTCACATTAATGTGCTTGAATTTGAGAGTCAATTTGCCTATGTTAATTCTGCCAAAAATGGGGTTTTGATCCACTCTCCAACCTTAAGAGCAACCTTGTCAGCAGAGTCCACACATATGCACATAAGCCGAACAATTGCTCCTTCCCTCTTTCCAATTCTTTGCTGCAAGTACAGTGGTGAGTGTCCCCATCTCTCATGCAGGAGACCTTGGGTTCGATTCCCGCCAGGGAGGCAGTGGTGCCGTTTAAGAGTTGGCCTCGATGATCTTTGTGGGTCCCTTCCAACTCAGAATATTCTGTGAAACTCCCAGCACCTTTTCTGAGAGTGTGCCAGCTGGCAGAGAATGAAAACCTCCCAGGTTTACCTCAGTTAAAACCTATAAATGATTGCAGCTTTGGGGCTGTATGACAAGCTCAAGAGCTGTGAACACACTAGTTGCTTCTCCTGTGATTCCCACCAGAAGTTCTTTCCTCACCAAACCACTCCACCCCACCTCAGAAATCACTCTACCAGTGACTCAGTTCCAACAGGTGATTTTCTAGCTGCTCATCCTGTGCCAGTCTTCAGATGCAGAATATACAGTGTCACATTTTTAACAATGTCGAATGTCTTGCTTTGAGTACTCCTATTTACTCAGTTGATCTGTTTGCTTCTGATGTTAACAACATATTTTCTCTGTTGAAATGAAAAACACTTAAATTCCTCCTTTCCTCAAGCTGCTTCTCCTTGACACTCAGCATTTAGCATTCCCTGAAGAAAATAGTTTTGTTTTGAGTATTCTATCTAAATTTGGTGGTCCATATCAGGAATCAGACATAGGAGCTGGCAAAGTAATTCCCACTGTACTCTGGATTAAAAGCATCTTAGGCATTTCTTTGATAGTCAAAACAACATTTGGAGACAGCTGAGCAGCTGGAAAGGACTGGATTAATTAGAGAGATATTTACGGTTCATACTGTGACACGAAGCCTTCTGTTCTTTTTTTCCATTGGCCTTGTAAATCTTGAGGAAGAAGTATTACAAATATCAGCTAAGGATTTAAAGGAATATTTAAATATGCCAGTGAATATTTCAAATATACATTTTAATCAGCCTTTTTTTTCTAATCAAATAGTATTGTATAGTTACTTCCTCAATTTTTTGCTCTCATTCTTGTACAGCATGGAAAACAGTGACTGAAACTTAACAGCTCCAGATGCCAAACAGTTGTATTAGAAGAGGGAAAAGGACAGGGGGGGGAAAAAAAGGGCCATCAGAAACCAGTAGAGCCCACTTACAGGAAATCTTACTCCTTGGAACTGAGTTATACAAATTTCATGTTTAATTTTATAATGGGATGGTCTTCACATGAACATGAAAATTCTAAATAAAAATGATTTTGTGAGCTTTGAAAAGGGCATACAATATAAAGAGCTGAAGGGACTAGCCATGTTCACATGCTGTTTTTGGAGATTGGCCTGGGAACAGAATGGTATCTTCAGATTATTTTAGGAGAGGGAGACTTAGGGATGAAAATATTGCAAGCTTGGTTCCCTCACCCTTTTTTTGGGGGGGTAGGGATGGGGAAACTGATAGCTACTGCACACTGATGGAAACTCAGCACTGACATATAGGAATGTGCTGAGGGCAACATGAGCTTGTCTTTGCTTGCAGGTAAGAAGTCCCATTATGACACAAGCAGGCAGTGATGAAGCCTGCTGTCAGCAACTGGCAAGTGTCTGAGAACGGGTGAGAGACTGAGGGTTATGTGCAATCATGTAACAGAGAACGTCCTTCATAGTTAGTGATTAATGTAACCAGTGTGCTCCCTCATTGCACTTCACAAACTGCACCTGAAACCTCAGGATTGTCTAGGAGAGGCACTAAGTAGATACAGATAGCTACCACCTATCCCGCGGACTGTTAATGATAAGCATAAAACCAATCATGGCACAGTTTACTCCTATACTGAATGACATGCAATCTCACTAATAAATGAAATTAAAAGGGTGACATAAATTAATTAAATTAATTTTAATTAATTAAATTAAATTAAAAGGGCTAAATAAATTAAATTTTCGGAAATAAAATACAAATGATTCTCCCATGCAACCCACAGGTAAAACAACCTTGGGGGGTGTCTGTAGCCTTCCTGCGTTGAATAGTTTGTACTGATGCCCAGTTTGTACTGGGTACAACTCCCAACAGTACTAGTGTTCCAGGTAAATTTAGATCTGAATTTTGCACTCAAAAAGGCTGAAAGAGAAGAACAGAGAAAATGTGCTCTACTGACATCATACTTAAGGTGACAAAGTATAAGCCCTTTTCAGGCTATAATATCATATAAATGAATTTTTATCATCTCTCACAAAGTTGATCTTTTTATTGAAAAATAATAAGAATAAACAAGTCTTCAGCCTTAATAATAGATAAGCTTGCTACAGAGAAATTTATTATACACAAAACGTTGCCTTAGAGTGTTTTGTGTTTGTCTTTGTTTTTAAATGAAATAGCATCTACAGACTACACTTGCAAAAAAAGACACTGAGGTTATTGGTTTTCCTGCCTATATCACAGTAACACAGTATTGATAAGGTTGGAAAAGACCTTGAAGATTATCTAGTCCAACCTATAATCCAACTAAACCTAACGTCTAACATCTAGATCATATCATTCAGCACCTCATCCAGCCTACCCGTGAACACGTCCAGGGTTGGCAACTCAACCACCTCTGTGGGCAACTGGATCACTCTTTCAGTGAAAAACCTTTTCTTAATATCAAGTGTAAACCTCCCCTGCTGAAGCTTAAGACTATGACTAAAAGAAGAAAGCCAGGACTTCGGAGATCAAAGCGACGATCCAATACGGATTACAGCTAAGACTCGTTTATTCAGGGTTAACACAGATCATATATAGCACATTTCTGCCAATTCATGCTCACACAGCAGATCCTACTTTGCAATTACAATCAAGACACCTGTTGTTTTCTACAAGAAGGTATTATCAAAACATTCTTCCATTTCTGTTGTTCCAAGGCCAAGCTATGAGCCAAGCGTGGGCTTTGTGAAGTCTCTTAAAGGGCCAGCACCCTTTAGATTCTAACCATCTTTCTACATGTGACCTCTTGTCCTGTCTCCAGTAGCCAGGGAGAAAAGACCGACCCCCGCTTGACTACAACCTCCTTTTAGATAGTTATAGACAGCAATAAGGTGAGCCTCCCGAGCCTCCTCTTTTCTAGGCTAAACAGACCCAGTTCCTTCAGCCTCTCTTCATAGGGCTTATCTTCCAGCCCCTTTACTATTCTAGTTGCCCTTCTCTGGACTTGTTCCAGCACCTCAACATCTTTCTTGAACTGAGGGGCCCAGAACTGGATACAATACTTGAGATGTGGTCTAACCAGTGCCGAGTACAGGGGAAGGATAACCTCCCTTGCTTTGCTGGCCACACCATTCTTGATGCAGGCCAGGATGCCATTGGCCCTCTTGGCCACCTGGGCACACTGCTGGCTCATGTTAAGTTTGCTGTCCAGTAGTAGTCCCAAGTCTCTTTCTGCCTGACAACTCTCTAAGCACTCCATCCTCAGCCTGTAGTTTTGCTTGGGGTTGTTATAACCAAAATGCAGAACTCAACATTTAGACTTGTTAAAACTCATCCTATTGGAGTCTGCCCATCTCTTCAGTCTGTACAAATCCCTCTGCAGGGCCCTCCTACGCTCTAACAGATGAACATGTGCTCTGAACTTTGTGTCGTCTGCAAATTTGCTCATGATGGGCTCAATTCCATCGTCAATATCATCAATGAAGATGTTAAACAGAACCAGACCCAACACTGGCCCTTGGGGGACACCACTAGTAACTGGTGTTACTAGTGTACTCAGTTTAATATGTAGAATGGAGAATAGAATATGGTCAGACTGTATCATACAAGTCAAAGTGGTGGTTTCAAAAAATAATTTCTAAATTTAAAAAATGCTTTCCTTTAAAAAATAATTATTTAAATAAAGTCAGAATTTTTAAAAATAAAAGACATATGCAGCTGGCACTTCAGGTTCTTTGGTCTTTATATGTTAGATGTCATTTTTGCACATGATTTAGAATGAGTTTATGAAGCACAGAATTCCTATCTAAGATTCAACAATCATTGAATACATAATTTTGGACTTGATACAAGGCTAACATGGATATGTTCAGTTCAACTGAAATTACTGACTTGAATATAGAAACAGAGAAATGGAGGCATATAATAGGGTAAGAAATCAAAGACTGCAAGTGGGGACCGATTCTCTTGTGAAAAATAACACTTTTTAAAATTTATTTTGGAGAGGGTTTTTTTTTTCTATTTTTTAGCAATAAGACCTATAAAAATGTTTGTGAAAATGTCAATAGAAAATAGAAGCTCATACTACAACGTCATTTTCCCTAACCAAACAAGTACCAAACTGCAAAGTCAGTTTCTTATTCTTCTATAAAAGATGATCTATTCTTATAGCTTATGCAATTATGCATAATAAATTCTATCCTGTATAGTGTTATATAGAATCTTGTGTTATACAGATTATTATGTTATATTGATTAAAGAATCTGACTGTGATTTCTTAAAGGTATGACAGAACAGGTTTTAGCCATTTCTTTAACACAAAACAGAATTTTCTAAGTAGAGACTGGGATATTTTTCTATTTGTTTATCACCAGCATACTCTTCTTCTACTTGAAAGATTACTTTTTTCCTTGTCTCTTTCCAAAATTGAGAGCTTGATTTCAAAATTCTTTAGAAAAAGACCTTCTATGTCACATTTTTAGTTTTTACATATTTCTGTCTGCTTTTTCTACTTGCGCACTGGCAATTTCTTTTCATTCAAAGATGTTCCATCCCATCTAAAACAATTCCATCTACTAATAAATTAATGCTCAGCTAATGCTCAGGACCTACCTGCTATCTGGCCTAAGTAGCATTTAGAAACTAATATTTTTATAAAGTTTAGAGCCATTTAATAATAATTAATACTTTTTAAAAGTATTTTCAGTTGTTTTAGCTTAGTTGCGTTGCTTATTCTATTAAGTGGACAAATTCTGCAGTTTCTTCCCATAAAGCTGCATTTTTAAACCAATGTTGTAAAACCAAGCTTTGAAAAACTCTAGACTCAGTGAACACACAAATGTCAGAACTGTGACCATATAATGGCAAGTTTGTATAAAATCATAGCTTAATCTTCATAATTATGTGTATTAATTTTCTTTTTCTTGCATCCTGTTTGGCTTCTCTATTTGCAGAAGCCAACCTTAACTTTTAAGTTTTCTCCATTCTTATATTTTAAAATGAATGGGAAATATGAGTCTCTTTTATGTGGCACTTACAGCAAAACAACTTAAGTATTCTCTATCTATAGCTGCACTCATTGCAGTCAGTTCTTAGGACAGTTCCCTTAATAAACACCAGAACCATACAAAATTATTTATAAGTTTAAATATATAAGGTCATAATGTGAGACACAATTACTGTATATCTTTTAGCAGGTTAGGAAAATTTCTTATTCTAGAAGATGCCAAGAACAGTTAATTTATTTCTGAATTTTAAGGCAGAATTAGCTGAAAATCTAGAAGAAAAAAGATACTTTGAGTGTGAGAATTACAAGGAAAGGAACATTTGACAATAGCAAGACAAGAGACAGACTACCACAAATGCAGAGAACTAGCTAGCTGAGTGAGTAATGTGGAAGATAATCTAAAGAATGAAGGATTATAAGAAAAATTGCAATGCATGAAGATGAAAACATTAAGCAGACAAGAAGAAACTGCTTAATGCAATTTGGGATTAAAAATGATGATGAGAATGAAATTATTTGTAAATAATATAAAATAAAATGAAAAAAAGCCCAAATCTCTAAGCCTTCTTTGTCTTAAGTAAATCTTGGGAAAGCTTTCTAAACAAAGAGTTGTTGAAAGGAAAAGTGTAAAGACGCAAGGAGGCTGTGGAACTGGACACTTTAAAGAAGAGGTTACATAAACATCATTAGGCATGGCCTAAGTATGAAATGTCACATTGTAGAAAGTTACAGCCCTCCAATCCTTGAATTACAGAACATAACCAATATACATTGCATTTCTCTGCAATTCTAAATTTACAGGAATGAATGCACATATAAGATATGGGGAGGTTGAGACAGGATGAACCTTCTGATGTCTAGCCTCAACCAGCTATGCCATATGTACCACTCAGTTTGTATAAATAAGCGAAATGTAGTCTGACTCTCCTGCTTTCNCTGCCAGACTGTTGTAATCTAAGGCCATTGTCAGGGCATGGACACGTGGTAGTGACAAGTCAGTTTAGAAGATGGCTATTGAAAGGACAGTAGATAGATATTTTTAAAAAAGAGTACCCTAAAAATCACTGTAGTCTCATTAGTTGTGGGGGAATAAGGTTTCATATACCATCAAATAACTGTGGTTCAAAATATAATTTTATAGGGAAAAACATGCACTTAATATCATACTGAGGGAAAAAACCCCCCAAAACAACAAAAATCACTGAACAACCACAANTTAGTTGCGTTGCTTATTCTATTAAGTGGACAAATTCTGCAGTTTCTTCCCATAAAGCTGCATTTTTAAACCAATGTTGTAAAACCAAGCTTTGAAAAACTCTAGACTCAGTGAACACACAAATGTCAGAACTGTGACCATATAATGGCAAGTTTGTATAAAATCATAGCTTAATCTTCATAATTATGTGTATTAATTTTCTTTTTCTTGCATCCTGTTTGGCTTCTCTATTTGCAGAAGCCAACCTTAACTTTTAAGTTTTCTCCATTCTTATATTTTAAAATGAATGGGAAATATGAGTCTCTTTTATGTGGCACTTACAGCAAAACAACTTAAGTATTCTCTATCTATAGCTGCACTCATTGCAGTCAGTTCTTAGGACAGTTCCCTTAATAAACACCAGAACCATACAAAATTATTTATAAGTTTAAATATATAAGGTCATAATGTGAGACACAATTACTGTATATCTTTTAGCAGGTTAGGAAAATTTCTTATTCTAGAAGATGCCAAGAACAGTTAATTTATTTCTGAATTTTAAGGCAGAATTAGCTGAAAATCTAGAAGAAAAAAGATACTTTGAGTGTGAGAATTACAAGGAAAGGAACATTTGACAATAGCAAGACAAGAGACAGACTACCACAAATGCAGAGAACTAGCTAGCTGAGTGAGTAATGTGGAAGATAATCTAAAGAATGAAGGATTATAAGAAAAATTGCAATGCATGAAGATGAAAACATTAAGCAGACAAGAAGAAACTGCTTAATGCAATTTGGGATTAAAAATGATGATGAGAATGAAATTATTTGTAAATAATATAAAATAAAATGAAAAAAAGCCCAAATCTCTAAGCCTTCTTTGTCTTAAGTAAATCTTGGGAAAGCTTTCTAAACAAAGAGTTGTTGAAAGGAAAAGTGTAAAGACGCAAGGAGGCTGTGGAACTGGACACTTTAAAGAAGAGGTTACATAAACATCATTAGGCATGGCCTAAGTATGAAATGTCACATTGTAGAAAGTTACAGCCCTCCAATCCTTGAATTACAGAACATAACCAATATACATTGCATTTCTCTGCAATTCTAAATTTACAGGAATGAATGCACATATAAGATATGGGGAGGTTGAGACAGGATGAACCTTCTGATGTCTAGCCTCAACCAGCTATGCCATATGTACCACTCAGTTTGTATAAATAAGCGAAATGTAGTCTGACTCTCCTGCTTTCTTCCCAAAACAAACATAATGTGCTCTCTACATTAATTGGTATCTTATCCTTTTTGCCTTGATTAATGATTTTAAGCCATCTGCAGTATCAACCTCAATGTGATACACTGAATCAATCCCTATTACTGTACTGGTTTGGAATTGAAGATCAACAAAAATAGAAGAATTACATATCCTCCTCCATGCCAAATTTCAAGGAAACAAGCTGCCAGTTGGGTTTTATGTAACAGACACGCATGACTGTAATAAGGCCAATAAGGTTACTTTTCAACAAAGCTATATTAAAACTCTCATTAGCTTCATACAGTTCTCAACAATACCACATGGATTTTTATCCTGCACAGGAGATAAAAGTGCCACGTGGCAACCCAGGCAGATTCATGCTCATAATGAATCAGCAGTCTAAAGAGAAACTCACATCAACAGAGATGTGTGTGTGAACATATACATGAAAAAGTGCTTCTGCATGCAGATCTTCTTCCCAAAATAAATCCTTCTCAGCCTCTCTGCTTTCTGCTGCACCTCCTAAGTCTGCAGCAACTTCACCCATATAAATAACAGAAGAGGGAATGTAATGGGTGAATGGAAACGTGAAAACAGTGTAAGAAGTACAGTGGATATTTCTTCCTTGTTGAAAACTTCAAGAAAGGCTTAGTGACATTACACAGCCTAAAGGCAAAGGGGTCAGTGAAATATAGGGTGGGGAAGACTGCCAGACTGTTGTAATCTAAGGCCATTGTCAGGGCATGGACACGTGGTAGTGACAAGTCAGTTTAGAAGATGGCTATTGAAAGGACAGTAGATAGATATTTTTAAAAAAGAGTACCCTAAAAATCACTGTAGTCTCATTAGTTGTGGGGGAATAAGGTTTCATATACCATCAAATAACTGTGGTTCAAAATATAATTTTATAGGGAAAAACATGCACTTAATATCAT
>WEKX01000191.1:0-22149 GCA_013390025.1 Pitta sordida | reverse complement strand
TCTTTGAACTTTTTGAAAAAACATTAAATTTGCCTGTACAGTTTCCCTTTATTTAAGGGAAAGATGTTATTTTTAATTTATTTGTTCTTCCTTACTTCTTGGCACGCTGTGTTTTCCATTTAATGCATTTGATCATTTTTAGCCTGAAGTGGGAGAATGGTTCTAGAGTTATTTTCCTAACATTCCTTGTCCACCAGTTTTACATGATGTTCTACTGTCTTCTTCATTCCTGGACCCTTTCTCTGCTCTTACTTTGTCTATTTTTAACTATATATGAGATCAGCAGAAGGAACATGACTTGGAAGAGTTGAATCAAGTAGCAGTAAATGCTCACCAGATATCCTTCCTGGGAGTTTTTGTCATCTTTGTTTTGAAAGCCCTGACTGGGAAGATTTTTGCTTAGACACTACAGTCTGTTCCATGTACTCTGTACTTCCTACCAGCTGATTTAACGTACTGAGTTATTTGTAATCATACTGAGACGCTTAAAGATTCATATTTGAACTGAGAAAAGTTTTGCAAGTTGAGATTTACAGATTAAATAGACAAATGTGTGTTCTTCCCTTTGTCAGTAACTGGAAGACTCAGTCCTGCTGATTTCCAGGGGTTGAACGAGTTAGACTTGGGCGAATTTCTGAAGAAAGTCAGTGTTTAGACTTCATTTTTATTTTTTAAAGTGTGAAACGGTTTACTTACGTGTGTATATATATTTTTACTTTAAAAAAATAAAATAATATTCTGAAGATAATTTTGCAGGTTTTTTTAGTAGATAATTCCTTGCCTATTAAAATCTTCAGTGAGACAATTGTGTTTTGATCTAAAGGTGGACAGTGATGGCATCTGGGACCATTGTTAATTATAAGCATGTAAGATAAGGAAAGTGCTTTATGGCAATAAATTGAACTCTGATCAAAGGCTGTATGTAGCATTTCCTTTGTAGAAGTGTATTCTTGGCAGTAAAGAGAGTTTGTATCCGTCTATATATTGATATGTTAATGCACAGTTGTATCAAACAAAATTGAGGTATTTATTGTATTTGTCCAAACATAATTACATCAAGGGTTACTCTCATTTCTGTAGCAGATAGAGCATTTTGCAAAAAATGTATACGTCTAGTTAATCTAAATATAATATATTTTTATTAGCCTGCAAATAAATATACTCTTCTGCATTGCAATGATTTCTGCACCTAATTCAGATTTGTATTTAATTTTCTTCTCTTTTTATATATAAAACCAACCTAACCCTGTATGTGGTCTTTTTCTGTAAAACATGTAGTTCTCACCTGGCCTAAAAAGTAATATGGGGGAAACCAAAACTGCGTAACATAAAGTTTGACTCTAATTCAGTTTTAGCCAGCAATAGTTAATAAAAAAATTAATTTTTTTAAAGATAGAGTTATAGGACATGTCACAAATGTCATTGAGATTACTTGCCAGCAAATATTTTTCAGTCTGTCTGTCTGACAGTATACCATGGATCTTCTGAAGCCCTTGACTAAGAAGAGCCATAAAGACCCAGACCTGTTAAAGGATTAAGCCATTTGGGTAAAATTGTGGATACTGCCTTTTCTCTCTCTCTTTTTTTGGTTGTTTCTTTTGTTTCCCATGCATTATGAATAAGTGTATTCTGAGTTTTCCACTGAGGTTACAAAACACTTATGTCTAAGTTACAATTTTTAGTCCTGATATTAAGGTCGTTTTGTTCTGTTTTGTGTTTTAAAAGAAATAATATCTCACCTACACTTGAGTGTTTGTCTTGCCCTAAAGCATCAAGTTCATGTGAATGAACAGAGAGCTCAAAGGAAAGGTAATGGTGTGATAACTGTGGTATAGTACGTGGTAGTACTTAGGGATTTATTGGGAGTGTGTAAGTAGAGTAAACTGTGAGCGTAGGAACTGTCTCAATAGACAAGGCTGAGTCATATTGGATGAGAAGATGTATACTGTGCAATTGGTGATGGCTAGAACTGTGTTTAATTTTTAGCTCTAAAATTTTTAGAAGGGTTCAGATATGGGTGACTTCAGCAGATGGATGGAAGAGAGAAAGCAGAGAAATCTTGCTTGAGTTGTCATAAAACAAGCAGAGAAATAGAGACAGCTGTGATATGAATGAAGATGGAAAGGGAGAAGAAAATTACTCTTTTGTGTCACCTGGGGTCAAGGAAGTTCGTTCAAAAATTCTTTGTGACCCAGTATCCTACTGCAAGACTGCAGAGGCTGCTCCCGGTGGCTCTGGTTACTGATTTAGTCCTCTGCATTTTACTTCCAGAGATCCACATGTGACAGAAGAGACACACATCCTGACTGAGGATGCTTGTAAGAAGCCTGTTTTTGCTGGTTAAAACCTCAGCTCAGTGACCTGAAAAGAAAATTGACTGGAAAATTTCAAGCCTGTCTTTACAAGTTTGAAGCTATATTACAATAATTGAAAAATATTACAAGCTTGTCCAGTGTGTCTTTTCCAACATGATGCAATTTCCAAGTCTTTAGAAGTTTCACAGGTGGAAGGGAAACCAGGAGTTATGAAGTGGAAAATGTGCTGACTTAGAAAGAGAAATACTCAACTTCTTTGTATTTTCTTTTCTCAAAGAGGCAGCTCTTGCTTCTTATGCTTCAGAGTAGCCTTGCCTTAGCTGTGGTTGCCTGGTGTGCTTCATCTGCTCCTCGTGCCTGTTCCTGTGCAGGACAATGCTTCTAAGGCAAATACCGTAGTTCAAAAAGGCCAAGCTATATTTTTGAAGATTTTTCACTTCTTAGGTGAAAAATTGAAGTCACTTGGATAAATTTTCCCCACTCTATAGAAAGTGTTTAGTTCAATCAGCTGTCAGAATTATTTGGTATCTCTTTGTCAGCCTTCTGCTTAGTGTGCTGAGACTTTTATTTCCCAACTGTACCTAGGCAAGTGTTGGAGCTGCCAATGTTTTGTAGGCTCTGCCAGGAGTATTCTCTTCCAGACCCCTGTGAGAGGTATGTCAGAAGTATCTCTTGATCCTGAAAAAGATTCCAGGAAAAGTGGTTTAAGTTTTGCTGTGGTATTTTTTTTTTTCTCCGTAACTTTCTACAGGAGATAGTGATCACAATTCCCTTCCTGAGTTTTTGATACTGTATTTCTTTGAATTTCCTCTTTGAAATGCAAAAGCACTGCAGCCTGAGCCATCTCTGCAGCTTCACCTCCATCAGCTGAGCAGCTCTCAGCTCTGTGCTGCCTGGTTTTCAATAGCTGGGTCTCAGTCAGGTGTTTAGGAAAATATAAAAACAAGTAAAGTGAAAGTACAGGCATTCACAGACATGTTTTGATTGCCTGTAGTGCTGGAAGTCAGGAGTGATGGGAGACATCTAGTAACTTTTCTATTAAAACTGCAAGTCTTCAAATAGGTCTGCAGATCTCTCTAAGTACTGTTAATTAAATCTTAATTTACCTATTAATATCTAAATATTTGCACAGATACTACTTCTTCATATGCAATAAACCAGATTGGCATGAGAATATTTTTTCTAATCTTATTTTATTTGCTGTTGTCCAAGTGTTTATTTCTGTTACCAATTTATTTAGGAGAATGGAAGCATTAACAATCGTGCTGTTCAACTGGAATAGTTACGTATTTTGTTAATTTGGCTTACACTGCTAGAAATGTCCTTGCATTGAATGCTTTCCCTTCCAATAAGAAATGGAGCATCCCTCTTCACTCCCTGCTGGAACAACCTAGAAAGAGTTCGCTGCTCTTGACTCTTCTTTGGCTAAAGGTAGGGACAGAAGGTTGTTGTAGGTTGCCTGTCCTGGTCCTCTTACAGAACTCAAGCCTTTGGGGTTGAAACAAAACAAGTTTCTCTTGTTTTAATCTCTAATTTTGTTACCTATGGTTCCGTGGGATGAGGTTTCCAATGGACTAGGATTTAAACCCTGCAATGGGTGTGTATCCCAGCTGCTGTGAGTGGAAACTGAGGAACTGACATTTTATATATGATAAAGGGGGATTTCTGTATAGCTGTCAAGTGAGTGCTACTGCACACCTTGTTTGATCCTCCTTTTTGGCCAGAGTGGCAGTTTTGTTGTTCTAATTTTTAGACATGATGTGTTATAAGATAATTCAGGTGGCCAGAAGAATATTTTTGAGATCTCTTGTGCTCCTTTAAGTGTTATTTTAAATCCAGGTCACATATTACTAACTTTTATGTTAAAATGAAAGGCATGGCATGGTGTTATGACCACTACATCTAAGTTCGTAAGTTAATGGGGTTGTCCTGAGTGATTTGTTAAATGGGCAAGTGTACTTCGGGCTGTCTCAGTTTTATGCTATTTTTCACACTCAAACTTGTATATTACTTAGTAATTGCAATTTGTGACCAGAATCCTCATTTTTAGTGCAAGGTATGGAGGTGGTGGAGTCGCCGTCCCTAGAGGTGTTCGAGAAACGGTTGGATGATGTACTTGGTGGCATGACCTAGATATTAGGGTAGTGTGTTATAGGTGGATGGCTGTTGGTAGCAGGATGACAACAGGTTAGGTAACAGGTGATAGGTTGGAGTTGATCATCTCTATGGTCTTTTCCAACCTTACATTAGTAAGGTGATTCTGTGATCACTTTTTGAAATCCACTTTAGTACAGTGGTAAGTGTCCCCACCTGGCATGTGGGAGACCCGGGTTCAATTCCTGCCAGGGAGACAGTGTTAAGAGTTGGACTCGATGATCCTTGTGGGTCCCTTCCAACTCAGAATATTCTGTGATATCTCTGTGATATATCTGTGATTCTGTATTTGTATTTATATGTAGTGCCGAGAGGGGGCAGCAGCTTCCTTCAAATCTTCAGCGTTAAGGCGCCTTTGAGAAACAGAACCTATTGTTTTGTGGGATGGTTGATTTTTTGTGAGTGACTTTTTTGTTGTGTTTTTTTGTTTTGCTGATTCGGTTTTTGTTTGTTTGTTATTTAAAAATAGAAAATTTTATTCATTAGAATTATTTCTAGTAACTTGTAATCTCAAAATAATGAACATCCAGTCTAGTTGATGTCTCGTAGCAAGTACTTTGCAGGTGACACATCTCAGAGTTAAAACTCTATATATCATATCCTATATATAACTGTATATATGTATCTCCTCTCTATATATCAGTGTAGCATATGTACAAGCGCACATAAACACAGACATATAATTTCATATAGCTCTGGAATCATTACTTGTTAAAAAATACTTGCATATCAATTGAATACTTGAATATCACTTACTTTAATATATGATTGCTCTGGTCTCTTACAAGCTCATACCTGAACATTGAAATTTTTTCCCTCTGTGTGTGATTGGGTTAAGCCTTTCCAAAAGAAGGAACCAAAGGCACTGATAGAACATGAGGTATCATGTAGATTTGTAAACACTCTTGGCTGCTTTGCCAGTGCCTGTCAATCGTGAGACAGAACCAGCTTTGTCACACTCCTGGAACAAAGGCTGGCCATGGTCATGTCAAACTGTGGTGAGGAAGCGTGGGGGATAAAGGAGATGATGGTTACATTTTGCTGTGGTTTAGTTTCATACAGAAGCCTCTCATTTGGAGAAAAGAAGGAGATCAGTCCAGATTAACCCACCATCATCTTTCCTCTACTGCTGTTGGTTTCCTGTGACAATCAAATGATAGTGCAATCTCCAGACTGTGTTCGTTGTCATTAACCAGGTGGTCAGTAGACCTGTCTGTGAAATGTTCTGAGACATAAGATACTTATGTCCTCAATGCTGGTCCTTGTACAGTAATGGATTGTATTACATATAATGCAGGGGAGAATGGAGCATGACTTCACGTGTTAAAAAGTTACGTATATAAATTAAATACTTNGGCCCCCTCCGGCTCAGAGTGGCCTGCTAGACTGTGAGGCATCTAGGTTGTTATTATACTCTGGGATGTGCTCTTGGTCGCTGTACGGGTATTAGGCGGTGAGTTGGACTAGATGATCCTTGTGGGTCCCTTCCAACTCATAATTTTCTGTGATTCTGTGATTCTGTGAATGCTGTCTGCCAGGCCTTTGTAAAACAGTAGAAAAATTACAGCAGCATTGTTATCAAAAGCATGTCTCACTTTGTGTTGTGGGGTATCAAAAAAGGCTTGTGCTGCCTTTTATGATGAGATGCTGAAAGCGCTTGAATAACTGTGGAAGGGAAGTTGCAGGAGCCAACCACAACTGTTCCACATCCGAGTATGATACTGGCATTTCCATATAACAGGCATGCTTTAACCAGGTCACCTTATTCAAATTTTATAAAACTGTCTGTCAGAACAGATGGTGTCACTTAAGGATAAAAAGCTTAGCCATAGATGTGAAGAAAAGCTGGCTCTTGAAGTGAGGTCTGCTAGCTCGTCTTAGTCTGTATCACTCCTGTCTTCTCCCACTGAACGACCAGAGACTTTTCACAGGCTTGTGATTGGTGTTTTCAGAGGCCTTTATGGTTTTGGGTGGGTTTGATTTGTTGCTACAGCTCTGGACAGGTGGCAGCATATCTGTCTATCTCAGTTCACCCATCTATGAAATGGTGTCTTCCTGGGCCAGAGAAATTAAGAGGCACAAACCAAGTTTGTAAAGACTGAAGTTTCTCAGTATACACTCAAGGGGTTAAATGGTTCAGACAAGAGTCTGAGTGGTGGGTAATATAACTTAGGTCTTTTTTTCTCTCCTTTTATGGCAAGCATCACCATCTTCTCTGCTATCTGCCACTCCTCATGGAGGAGGACTTCTGTCACAGGTCAGGCACCAACCATTGCTGTATGTTTCTGTATTTATATTAAATGGTTGTTGGTGTTTCTTTTAAGCCTAGAATTTTGGCATTACTTTTTACTTGCCTTCTGGTGGGCAACATACATGTTCTTTTAAAGTCTATTATTGTCTGCTGTCATCTGATCTGGCTGAGGGAATGTTACAAGTTTTGAACAATTTGTTATTTTTTAAGTGTTTTCACTCTTTTTGGTAGCTCAGGCTTAATAGGGGGAAATGCTGGGTATTCGGGAATACTGCTCCTCTTTGGGTTAGCCAATGATGTAGATTATTATTGCATTATGGGAGCTTTTCCAACAAAGTCTGCTAGTTTGTGTCTAGTCAAAACTATGGATTCTTGAGGTCAGTTCAGGGTGGTTATTCAGGGCACAAATGCCTTAGTAACACTACTGGGTCATATTTGTTGACTTACATTTCTTGCTACGCTGAAAAATGATGTTGTGCTTCAACTTGATTAAGTTGTCTCCTTCCTGGATTTCTCATTTTTATACTTGTGGCTGTATAAAAATAAATGGCATGATAATCCCTTGGATGTCACAAGGCAGCACAGTACGTAGTTGTGTTGCGACTGTTTGAGTAAATAATGAATTAACTCAGCCCAGGACAAGAGATTATTGTTTTTCGGGACTTACAACCAGTTAATTTGAGGTGAAGCCAAAACAAATTGGTGAAGTTTTAATGAAAAAGTCTCCAAATTCTCATGCCCAGACTACACAATTAGATAGCACAGAAAGTCAGATATGCAACATCCTCCTTATCACAGATAATGACTTTTCTCCTAGTTAGGATGTCTTCCCTCTTGTCTTTATCTAGTTTAGAAATACTTTATCTGACTCCTTCTCGAGTGTCCTTTAGGACTGCACCCAGGGAGGAGGGGAGCATGAAAAAAAAGGGAGCCCTCAGGAGAGCTTCTATTTTAAGTTTGATAGTGACTGAATAGAAATGGCACCTTCCTTTTAAATGAGTATGTTCTGTGAAAATTATTCTGTCTTCAATAATTCATAGGCATTGCAACATTATTATTCGTGTTAACCCCACACATCTATGGGTGTTTTTCAGTAATTTTCACTGTAGGTATCAACAACACTTGAGTTTCAAATGAAATGGTAGCTTCTGCTTTCACACTGTACTAATTGCAGTGGAGGTTGGAGGTCAGTACAAGCTTACATTATGGCTGACACTGGAAAGAAAAGGGCAGGATAGCAATTTTATTATGGAAAATAATAAGGAGAAAGGAACCCAACAACATGACCTTGTCATTCCTTGGATCAGGCCTGATTACAGGGTAGGGGAACTAGTCACCAAGCAAAGCTAACCTGTTTTTAGAGAGAGGGTGAACAGAAAAATACAGATACATATATGGTTACTTTTCAGTGGGCATCCCATCCTGCAGGACTGCTGTGATACCACTGACTCCTTTCTTAGAATTCTCTTCCTTTTTTTGCTTTTTGTTTTAATGATAGTGATCCACCAAACAGGTAAGCACAGTTAGGCATCTGATCCTCTAATGGGACCTACAGCCTGACATTCCTATCCTGTGTAGGGAATATTTTGAGCCTCAGATTCCACTCAAATCTGCCCACAGAGTGAAGAACTGCCAGTTCTCTGGCAGTCAGCGGGAAAAATCTGAAGAAAGTCTGTATTACAAACTCAGTCTTCCCAGTTTAGCCATGCCAATAATGCAGATCAGCTATGGGATTCACAAGCTGCTTCTAATGGTTGGAATCCAACCTCATGGGTCTTTTTTAAACAAGGAAGCAGAGATCTGTCATTTACGCACAGGTGCTAGAGACACTGCTGGGACTGCTGCCGTTTTAACACAGTGCTTACAATACTCCTCAGATGCAGGGAGTGCACATTGGCCTCGATGCTTTTCCTGCTTTCTGCCATCGATGCAGACTGCTCAGGGCTACTGAGCTGGTTGAATTTATCCTGTGTCTGGAGAGGGAGCTGAGGCCAAGTTTTCGATCCAGAGAGGGACCATAAAAAAAGAACAGGTGATGCTATGAGTGAGCAAGTAGGGCATACCCTGAGCCAAAAAATCCTAGTTCCAATTTACAAGGGCTCATTTTAATCTATGTATTGCTTTTGGATGTAAAGATTCTGGTAAGTACTAAGGTAGGGTTTAATATCTGATGTTTAGCAACTAAAAGAAATATAGAAATACTCTTTAGAATTGCACTTGCTAAAAAGAACCCAGCAACAACTTTTGTATTGAGCATTAGAAAGGTACCTGATAGAAGAAATAAGAATTTGTGATCTATTTCCCAGTCACAGGTGGGAGCAAAGAACATTTGTGGGTTTCCCATGTTATTTTCAGAATCCTTGTTGTAGTTGTTTTTTGTAGGTTTTTTTGTTTATGTTTTAAATACAAAGCACCAGCTGGAAACACATGCTAAGCTGTCAGTTTTTTATTTCAGTTGCAGGTAATGTACAACATCCTTTACATTTTCTTACCTCAAGAGGTATGTCTTCAGTTCCCTTGTTCAGACATGTGCAGTTACAGTGCTGCCCCTGTTCCTGGCAAAGTGAAGAGACTGTCAACTGTAGAGACATGTTGGCCCTTAGTTCCACAAGCAGTTAATATTTAACCTTCTTGTGGACTCTGGCTTGGTTTTACTGCTCCAGCCCACTTGGAGTGCCTGCTCAGGGAAGAAGTTTGGTACCAAAAAACTACTCTAAGTCTCCATTGACCAGAGAGTCAAATGCTGGTCTCACACAACCTCTAGTGATGTTGGAGAGAGATCCAAACTAAAGTAGCCCTTCTAAGTGTGGAAATGTCCCAAAATGGTGTATAGTCTAACTTTCACTGTGAAACAAAGGTTTTTAAATCTGTAATGTTTTATAAGGTTACCTTGCATCTGGTTTTGATAGAACAAGCCTTGGCTGACAAGCTGAGTTCGATGTATCAGTATGTAAGAAGCCAGAGGATCAGCATGGGGATAAGCACTGGCAGTGGTAAGATTCAGGCGCTCCCTCTGTCCTCCTACAGCAGTTTTATATCTCTACCACCATCAGGACAGGGAGGCTACATGGATAGAGAGTTCCCTTGCATATCTGTGGCAAGGGTCACTCAATTTCACAGGCCAAAGTGGAGAAGCCCAAGGCTTTTAGGTTAACCACCCGCAGCAGTCACTCAGACACAAACCATGAAGCACCATGGCAGTGACCCAGATCTGTGTGTGGCTACAGAGCTGCTCTGCTGCCTCCCTTACTGTTGCCACCAAGCCACTGAGAAGGGAGGCTGGAGGCATTTGGGGATCTATTTTAAGCCATTCTTGCAGGTTTGTGGGGTTTTTTGAGGGGAGATTGGGATGATGGAAAGGTGCCAGTTGAGGTCCAACTTTTCATTAGGCTAAACCAGCTGTTATAAGATGGGTTTGAATGACAACAGAAATGGGCATATGCTGCCACGAACCCTTTGACACTTGTAACATGCTGCAGATGCACCAAGCATGTGGCAGAAGTATGCAAAAAGTTCATTATAATACTAGTGTTCCCTGCTGCCCCATCCTTTGCATTGGTGTGTTATTTAGCTGCCTCTTTGGGTGGGGAGTAGGTCTGTTTGTTAAGTGATAAGTCCGGCTAATTAGTTGTGTGGGCGGAGGATTGGTTTCAGGCTCATCAGGAGGGCATCCTCATCCTTTCCTCAATTATATGCATCCGGCACCAGGGTTGGGCGCAGACATTTGTTTGTGAGTACTTCTGTGGAGCTCATGGACAGAAAAGCTGGGCTAAATGGGGCACTGAGAGAACCTTTTTTTAGCCTGTCACACTGGGACTGTGAATTGCGGCAGCACAACTGGCACTTTTGCAGGGCGTAAGGAACACTTTCTCACCCTGCAGGATATGTGACAGAGAGTGGGTGTGCAGCGATGATCGAGGCACTGAGTTAAGTGGCAGGCCTGTGTGACTGATTTACAAATACCAGTGTTCTTTATTTACACAGACATGTAAACAACAGAAGGTAAACAACACCGCCCAGCTCGGTCTAACAAACAGGCTGCTGCTGTTTCACTTCAGGACCTGAGGTGTTTTAGACATTTCACAGAAACCGTATTGACAGCAAACACAGGAAGGCTACGAGGTTACCTTGGCTCTTTTCCTCTTTGCACAGGAGACACATGCACAGTGCAGCAATGTGGGGAAATCGCACCACTGGAGGCCACAGAACACGTGTATGCACAGAACCCACTCAGAGCTTGCCTGAAGTTTGGGTATAGCTGGAGTCAGCAATATTCATGAGTAGTATCTATGCAACCAGTCGGTCCTCTGACAGCACTTTCCTCCCAAGGATCCAAATGCACTCTACAAACAGACTGATTACTCTTTGTTGCATCCTTTGCAAATTGTTCCATTTACACACAAGGAAATGGAGCGCCTTCAAAGAGTGACTTCCCCAGAGCTCAGGTTTTACTGGTCTCGTTTCCCAACCTTGTGCTTTAAATATAGCACCATTCTTTCTTCACAGAAGTATTTATCTCCTTAACATTTTAGGGCAAGCTTTCGAACTCAAAGAAATGCCCCAAGCACTGGAGGTAGAAGGGCAGCGGATGGTCCCAGTCGCTACAAGAAGCTGTTTTGCTCCTACACTGCCTCTGCTGAAAGAGGAACCAGCTACTCTGCAATACATTGCACCCATCCCTACGCTTTTTCAAGTTTGTCCAAAATCAGAACTATTAGTTGCAAAAGAATAAATATTTGAAAAAAAACTGGTGTCACGCAGCTGTCTTGCAAATTTAACTGTAACAGTAAGCCATATACAAAATGTGTTTTTCTTAGTTGAAATATCTGAAATAGAAATGTTACACTAAATTTGTAAGACAGAAAAATACCTAGTGGAGCAGTGAAGAGTTCATGAAGCTTGCTGCTTTGTGCTAAGGAACAGATTTCCTTATATTCTAGCAGCAAAAAGATCATCTAGGGCTTAAATGGAATTTAATTCTCAGTTGTAAATTCACATTTTGGTTCTACACGCACTTCCTAAATAAAAGAAAACCCAATACAAAACCAGATTCACTGGTGTTGGATTTGTTTGGTTTTGATAGTTTGGTTTTGGTTGTTCTTTTCTTTTTGCTCTTAGAAAGTGATCACCATGGCTTGAACCCAAAACCACTTTCAGCCTTTCTACCTATTTCTAACACAAATCGCAAGTTAGACAGGCTCAGCTCATATGCTAGATCAAATTCAAGCACATGAGAATTGCTGCTAAAGAAGCAGCTGGGAAGTTGGGAAGCTGGGTTTGAGCACAGTATTTAATTGCTCAGCTGCCTTCTCTTGTGCACATCATACTTCAGGTAGTTTAACTTCTACCCTCCCAGTAAGAACTACAGTGACGCCCTGTCCTCAGAATTCATAGGAAAGTAGATGAATCACCACAACCATAAGATACACGGCTGCCAGTACAGCAGCAGGTAAAATAAAGACAAAAAAGGAGACCTGTTTTTCCTTTAACAGGCATTTCTGCAATCCTTTCAAACCCCAGGTGAAAAGGAAACTTAATAAATTTTCCTTAAATAAAAGCTATGTACAAATTGCACACGTTGCAAATGGAGCACTGAGATCAGTTACAGAAAATAAGATGTACAGTCTTCACTGATAACATCTCTCGTTATAAACAGTGATAAACAGCATATGCTTTCTTCAGATGTCAGAACCCAGCAAGACAGCAATATTATGTACACAGGGCTTGTTTGCCTTCTGCCTCCCACAGCAGAGTCCCTCCAAACTCTTCGCTTCAGAAAGCTGTGCAGTGATGTTCCTGCACACCATACCTCTCCTGCTCCGCAAATCACAAAAGAGCTGTCATTGCTGTCTGGCTTATGGGTTTTAGGCAGTCTCTGGGCGTTGAGTAACCCTCGCTCCCGAGGGCGTTTTGCTGAGGTTTCTGGTAGTCTGTGCTGTAGCTCACGGAGGTCAGAACACCATTAACTTTGGGTTTGTCGTAGTTTATGACACTCTGGGGTGTCTGATAGTCTCCATTCCTGGTGTCGGTCTTACATGAACTGGAGAAGCTGCCGGCAGTAAGGGAGTGTATCTGAGATGAGGCAACAGGAACGTTGTAGCCATTTTCAGAAGGGAAGTTATTTTCTCTTGCTACGTGTCGCTCTATGATGGGCATGGCATACTCAGGCTCTTGGCTGGCCAGGGGCAGAGCATATTCATGCCGGTTAGCTCTGAGCGGGCAGTGATAGTGATTTTCAAACTCAGAACTCCCCCTTCTTCCCCCATCTTTGGTGTCCATGGGTCGAAAAGTAGATCCTTTACGTGTTACTGTCCCAGTCCCGATCATGAGAGGCTGCTGATAATCTAAAAGAAAGCATGAAGTGCTCAATAAGGCATAGAATGGCTATTTATGTATCTAATACTTTAACATAAATAGGTATTTAATGTTGAAAACCTACTTGGTTATTGTATCAAATGTGTGGTTATTTGGGATGTGAGGAAACCTTTCACCAACATTGATCCTGTAACCTCCTTGAGCGAGCATGCATTTCAGATCGTGGCAGAAGCTCTTCTACAGAGGAGCTGCCCCTTTTCCCATTTTCTCCCTCCCTTTCCCCACTTACCTACCCAAATAAATTATCATTTCTGGAGTATTCTTAAAAGCCCCCCAAAACGAGTAAAGTCAACAAAATATTAGCAATAAACTGGACAAAGGACATTGCATGAAGATGTGCAAGTGAGCTATTATCCGAAACAGGTCTTCCACTTTTGGCATAATTAAAATGCCCAGAGGATTCTTAACGAGACAGCTTTATTTAAAAGGCATCTCACGGTAGCTGACTGACAAGAGCGATAAAGTTAGGCAAAACGGCAGCCAAGAGAGTCAATGAAAGTGTGAAATGCACTAAACCAGCTCAGCACAGCTGTGGGTGTGCCAGGGGGGATGAGCTCTGGAGGAGAAGTGGGACTGGTGCTGCTGGAGGAATTGGGCAGTCACCCCATTCAAGGGGGATGGCAGGGAAACTGCCAGGGAAACCTACTGATGACAGGCAGCAAGGAATGGCCTGAACAGGAGTAAAGAGTGAGATGGAAGGAAATACGGCCTCAAGGAGTGTGTGTTTGCACCTCCAGTCAAGACAGATGCTAGGCTGCCACCATGTAAGAAGGAGATCTGCACTAAAAGATTTTTTAAAAAAATCCAGTAATACTATTGTGAGGAAATTTAGTGTTCTCATCTTCGTCGCTTTGATTCTGGTGACAATCTCTTACAGATAGATACAGTGGCCAGAACAGTTCTAGTAAATGACACTGCTAAAGTATTGTGTTTTGATGCAGGCATGAAAAAGTTAGCTCAGTTTCAGTTCTGTTCTGAACTGTTTTCACAGTTCATCTGACATGAGCATCAAATTCGATCCCATATGTCCTGTGAATCTTTTTGGCAGTTGCTGGCTGTGTCCCAAACTTCAGCATGTAGGGAGAAGGTGTTATGAAATTTCACTAAGTAAGTGGTGCAGCTCTCCTTGGTACTTCTGCCACCATCCCCAGCAATCTCTCTCACTCAGGAGGAAGCATGCTCCTGGCTGCCTTTGAGAACTGGCAGTCAGATGGGAATTTGAACTGAGGGAATTCCATGTAGCATTATAACCTAACTGTGTGCTTTCTGCAATTAACTTATTAAATGGCACATTTCCAGGTTGCATTCACATTTTTATTTCATGTTTCTTATTTTTAAGGAGACTATAGGTGAAATGCTAAGTCTGGGAAGCTGTCTGGGCCAGGCTGAGAGTTAAGACCTCCCACAAACACAGTAGGACGGGAGGATAGAGAGAGCAGAGATTGCCCAGACATGGTCAGGGGAGCCAAATAACCATGATTTGTGAGCAACCTGTATTAATTCTCTTTCCTTCATGATATAAAACTGCTTTATAGATCTCTGTATATTTTTATCATAAGTTTCTATAAAGGATTCAAACCATATTTGAAAGATATTGAGGGTAGCACCATATGGAATTACAGTAACTTTCCATTTGTTTTTTAAATGTATTCTTTGCCAAACACACTGAAGAAATTCTAATGAATTTCTAAGGTCTGGAGGCTGGAAACAGCAAACTAATCTTTCTGCAAGATTGCTGATCACTGATCCCATGAAATGGCTGGTCTCACTAGCCTAACCAGACAGACTGGACTAGGTAGGGATAAGATGTGCTAAGAGGATGAATTAAAAAATCATCTCTTTGGGATGCAAATAGTACTGATGGGCGGATTTGCTCTATCCAAACAGTGACCTACAGCCAAGGTACACAGGCGAGAAGCACCGTGCTTGTTTTTTTTCCTTCTGTACAGTTTACCTGCTTCCAGTTTAGGGGCACCTTGTGTCCCAGATAGTTCAGGCAGCAGGAAAGCTGCATGGGGACCTCAGCACTTTCAGCTGGGCATGAAATCCCATCACAAAACCAACTAAATAATTTTTCTATTTGCTTATCAGCAAGGGGCATTATATTTTGTTCAGTTTCCAGAGACATTAGTGTTTAAATAGAAACACAAAGATTAGTCAGCAAAGGAAAATGATCCTATGATCTCCATCCATGCCTTCCACCATTTCAGAGTCAGGAAATCTTTCCAACAATTCCAAGAAAAAAATTCCAAAATAGTGGTCTTTCCCTTTCTTATATACAGTCGACCCTCTTTTATCGTGGTACTGTGGGTCTGGTCCCCCCTGCAAAGCCCTCTGTCCACATTGATAGGCAACTCATTAATATGCAAATTTGCCCTGCCCTCTCACACCGCCCCCCTCAGCCCTGGCGAGCTCTGGTGCTGTTTCAGCACCACGCCACTGTGTGTTGGTGCTTGTGAGGGCTCTTCCCAGCGCCTGCGGCCACCCCACACCAGGAAAAACCTCTTTTCCGCTCAGCTGGGGAAGCTGGCACGCTGTTCCGGCATTTCTCCAGGTGGGTAGACCTGGTCTCAGCATACTCAGGGTAGACATGGTATCTGATATCAGACAGCACGTCTACCTCGAGAAAGTCTCAGACAGCACGCGTACCCTTGAGAGTGTGTATATCTTTCATAACAGTGCAAATCAGCCCCAGGGCAGATGTGGGCAGACCGCAGCCTCTTCACTCTGAGTGGCGTGGGACCTGCCGCAGCCACCTCACTCCAAGTGGAGCAGAACAAGGTGGCTGTGGTGCTGGGGGACCTGCCGCAGCTGCCCCATTTCGCTTCGAGCAGAGCAGAGCGGAATGGGGCAGGCAAGGCCTGGCCAGAGCAGCGTGCCAGAGGTCTGTGCAGCATGGCATGTGAGGTTAATTTGCATATTCCTGACTGTATTCTTTGAATATTCATGACTGTCAGTTCATGCAGGCGCAGGCGCGACTGCCCTCCAAAACGGACCTCCTCAGTCACAGAAAAATCATACCGTGAAGAGGTGAAACCACAACTGGGGAGCTGCAAAGTAGAGAAGATTGACTGTATTTAGCTGCTTCACTCTACATCTGGGATGAACATGGATAAATCTATTCCTGGGCCTCAGCCTGCATAAGAGCTGGAACTTGTAATATTGCTGGGCCATCCATTTCCCTGTTACCTGCTCTGCACCCAGAGCAAAGGGACCATATCTGAGGGGGAGCAACTGTTACCTGCCATGTCACTGGTGACCAGATCCAGTTTTTGTGGTGTCTCTTTCTCATTGCTATAGCTGATGGTAAATTCAGTTGACTGATGCCTAGTGAAGGGCTGCTTGATTTGTTTCCAACAGCCTATGACAAAGAAATAAAAATAGAAGGTTTATCAGTAAGTTAAATGCTTAGAATCAGAAAACTTACCAGAAAGTTTAATTTTTGTTGTACTCATTGCTGTCAATATATTGAAACAACTAAAACGCAAGGCTAAAATAAGAAAAAGCGAATCATCAACTGGGATTTTGAAGTGAAAATGAAACCTCACACAGGATTTTTTTTCAGCAATAAGGGCACAAACTGATGCCTTAACAAAGTATTCTGATGAAAAACTAGCTTTGAATCAGTTACAGGTTTTGGCATGGATTATGTAGCAAAAATAATGCTTAAAATTTTTTTTCAGGTGACTTCCATTTCGCTGGTATCTGAGCATCTGCACTCATCAATTAATTTGTTCTCACAACATACTTGTGAGACAGAAAAGCAAAAAATCCAGTGTCAGGCACTTGCCTGGGGCCTGCAACAGCAGGTCAGTAGAGAGATGAGTTTGACTCCCAAATTTCTAAGTCCCAAGCTTGGTTCACAAGGGCTTAGGAGCTTGATTTATGAAGCATACATGCAACAAATGAACTGACTGGGTAAGGGGCTAGCTTCAATTCCTTGGGATTTGTCCTCATTAGCAAGTGAGAAAGGATTATGATGTGACCTTGAAAAATCATATTAGCAAATATGATATTAAGTACAAATTAATTTTCTAATGAGGGCAAGCTGCTGTGGGTAACAGCATTCCTTTCACTGACGTCAGCACCTGCTGAGGGATGAAATTTTGGAGCTGAACTACTGCAAGACACTTGTCAAGAGATATGAACTGCTTAGTAGTTTCTCTTTTTACAGAAAGCTGAGGTTCAAGAGGATATTCCTCTATGGAGTTGGTAGGACAGGAAAAACAGCTAAATCCCAGCTGCCAGGCTGATGGCAGACCCCACTTTAAAAAGTGTTCTCGAGCAAGACAAAGAAAATACTTCATTAGGGTTTTGCAGGCATCTCCTAAAGCAGTTGTGCTCAAGCCAATTCCTCATTCAGATTTTACACATGAAGTACAGTTCATTATTGTTATGCTTTATAAATACAATCCCAAGCAAGGAGGGCAGTGAAATGAGAATATTAAAGCCATAAAAAATTATTATCCCTTGCTCTCAGAGAAAGGCAATCCTCTCTGCTGTGTGAAAAAGAAAACGAAAGCAGCAATTTTCTGCAAAATAGGTATTTTAGAGAAGGGAAGGAAAAGGAGGGCACCTGGGAGCACTCTTACATGCTAATTTATGCACTCTGTATAATAGATCTTTTGTTAATTGCCTTTCTGTCATAGAAACCAAATTATATTGTTTCTCAGGGCACCGTGCTAGGACGACACAAGTGGGACTATCGTTTGCTGTTTCTCTTGTATGAAGAGGTGAATTTGAATGAGGAAATGCAGATGCTATTTTACAAGCATTAAATGCGTAGTTGCATAAACACCATCCCATTGGCCTAATGGGCAGGACACAACAACATGCATGATTCTCCACTAACCTGATTTCTGAGTACTGGATAATCCATAGGAAAGTCCTTTGGCTTCTCGCCTGTGAGGAGAGGAAAGGATTTATAAATGTCTGAATTCACAGCATTTCGGCTTCATACCTTAGCTCCAGGAAAGCTTTGTGTTTGGTGGTTGAGGACAAGGCGTCACTTCAAGTTTCTGGAGGCTGGTGTTTACTAAAACATCAGGCATGTAAACCAGCACGTTGACATTTTCTTTTTCCCCACCTACATGCAAGTTGGGAGTGCTGGTGCTCAATTTTCTAAGGCCAGCACTCATCAATTTGATGTGTCCATGTCTGCATGTGTCACTCCGGGCTATGTTTGGGTGTGCTCTTGTAAATTCTTTGGCTACTTTATAGATTTACTGGGTATCCAGGGCAGAGATGGTTACCGCTAGTGGTGAAGCAGCATCATCAGAGCATTGCTTATACTTCCAAATCCCCATCTGCTGACAGAAGCGTTTCCAGGCTCTACATGCAAGTGCAGGTTCATATGAATGGGCATCTAGCAGGATGCACAGTAAGCAGTGCTTCTTCCAGTCATCTGATTTGTGAGATGAAGTAGGTTAGTTTTAGCAGCTTATCCCAGTGTATGTGTGCAACTACTTACAGCTGGGCTCTGCTTCCAGCCTGCGAGGTTAAATGCTCTAACTTAAGGGGCTGGGAAGCAGAAACACAACAGGAGGAACATAGAAGAAAATGATGCAGAGAGATAGCTCAAATCTTCAGTGAACTTTTACTTGGCTTCAGTGTGAAAACTATTCTGTCTTTGACTGCTTTACATCTTAGTATTTGTGGGTGCATGTAGGCTGAATAGAATAGCTGGTTACATCGGACTGTAAAGTGAGGTGCACAGTTCTGACCAGCTTTACCTAAATTTTTTTCTGACTAGTGGAGGAATACAATAAGAAATACAGTAATCTCTCGAATATCGCAGCGGGGTCATTTCCAGAAAGATGCCGCAATAAGAAATCTGTGAAGTGGCGGTAAAGACAGTAAAGATGGTATAGACACGAAAACCCCCCCCCCCAATATATTGAACCTCTGAATGATGAACCGTGAAGTAGTAAGGAATTACTGTACACCTTACAGAGATATAACATGAGTTCTACTTAAGAGGAAGACTGATAAACAGAATCAGTTCCCAGCTCCCTGGTAAAGAGGCTCTGGAAAGAAGGCACAAAGTCGAATATGCTACTTAGGTACCCACAAACACCTCCTGTGACAAAAGCCAGTATCTTACTTGCGAAGGGCTGCACAGATACAAATTCCGGAGAATAAAAACAGACACAGCACGATGAGGATGGGAACAATTATGGCTGTAAGCATTAAACCTGCATTAGGAGAAAAAGAGATAAAAGTTTAAAAGGCAAATTACTCCAAAGCTGGTAATTTTACCACAGAGAATGCAGCAAAAGATAAATAATGTTGCAGGAATGCTCCTTGAAGAGAGCATGAAAACGTACAACTATAAAACCAAAATACCACTCGCAGCCATGCTTGGTTGCCATGTACCTATGTGGAACAATGTTGAGATGAGAGTTGAATATACTTTCTCAAGGGTGACACTTGACTTGTCATCTATATACATCCTTACAAAGAGCAGCTCTTTCTTATTACACGCTAGACAACTTTTAAAAAGCCACTTACACACACTTTGTTTGCAGTTGCTTATAAATCTGCTGAAGGAGGCTGTAATTTTACATGCTGAGTATCTGGCTCATGCTGAACAGGCTGAAACATTTCAGTCAAAGTAGTTCAAAGATGAGTGGATCTAGGGAAAAACCTGTTTAGCCCTATTAAATTCTAACACAACATGCTTTACAGCAGGGATTTGAAAATTAGCAGTGGAGTGGCTTTTCTGTCAGGAGTATGCCATTGCCTGTTTCTACAGACACTTGCCAGCTGTGAGAATAAGGCATTACAAGTATCCACAGGGTATTTACAATTTAGCAGATGAAATCTCAGTAGATTTAATTTTCGGTGAACATGGGTATGGTTTTACCCCTACCACTGCACAGATGAACTGAGCTTGCTTGCTCTTGGTAAGTTTCAGGATATTTTATTTCTTACAATGATTGTTTCTCACTGCCATGTTTTTGGATTTTTTTCACAGAGGCATTCCTACAAATATCACCTACTGGATAACAGCATTTGGTACAGTAGGTCTGTTAATCCTCCTGGCTATGTGTCCACCAAACAGTCAGTATAATCACCAAATTTAATTTGTTTGTTTTTTAAGATATTACTAAAAGGTTAGCTCCACAACATTAAATGAAGACTGCAAGTTCAGGAAGTATGCAAATTAAGGTTGCCTGAGCCCCCATGAACACAGGCATTATGGAAAAATGTTTAATTATACACCTTTACACTACTGCAATGGTTTTTGCAGAGAGAAGGTAACATTTTTGTGAGATCACTACTTCACACACTAAAAAATCATAAAATATAGGAAGATAGTGAGGAAGAGCTCTTCCAAAAATTGCTGCTGAGCACTCACTGTAGTCCCCTGAGCAACCAACCAAACATGGAAAATAAACACATATGACAGGGAAACCAAAGCCTGATATTTAACACATCAAGGAAAATTAAGGCTTTCAATTTCTTTCTATGCCTTAAGACAAAAAGAACCTATGCTTCTCCTTCTCTCTCTTGTTAATCTTTAATAAAGTCTGAAGGGAAAATAAAAGTTTTGGTTTGTGAGAAAATTTAAATTTCCCTCAGGCTGGGCAGAAGACATGATGCATCCAAGAGAACATGCAGCACTAGGTAGTGTTACCCAAGTTAGTTTCTTCTGATGGGATGGGTTCTGTAACAGTCCTGTCTTCTTTTCCAAGGGAGGTCTCTGTGCTCTGACTTGGTTTCTGCCACATTGAATGCGTAAATGAACTATTAGCTGCAAAAGAGAAGGAGGCATCATTAGCACTGGGGTAGCACAGTGGATTTAGAGCCACCATGCCTGGGAGCACTGCTTACCCCATACCTGGCATTATTCGACACCCCATCAGCTCAAGCTTCAGTGCTATTCTTTGGTTCCAGGTCTGAGGGATAATTCGCACATAACGGGCCACTATGGGAGGGATGAAGTTATTGCGTACTATGTCACCAGAGTTGGAGTTGCCTTGGAATATCTGCAATGAAATGTGCATACATTGTTTGCTCTGTTTTGAAAGTCTCTTTCTTCCAAGTGCTCCTAATGTCCAGCTTCAAAGATTTTCATTATCCTAAAATGAATACATTGATAATCTGGGATTCAGCCACAAGATTTTAGGAATTGAGAGTTCTGGAAAGAAATAGTCTTTTTAGTTCTGACAGATGATCACATTTTTCTGCTAGCTCAGAGAAGAAAGATTGCAACCATTTTAATTCTATGTAATTTCTGCTTAATGTATGCTGGTATAATGCTATAATTTTTTATTTAATAGCATGGCAGCACCCTTTCTTGGGAATAGGGGATAAAGACATAAAAAGAAAAAACAGAAGTGAACTATATATAGGCATTTTAGTAAAACGGTCAGTTTTCTATATAAAGCTTGAAGAGTGACTATTAACTACACAGCTGTTCTTGGACTGATACAGTATTTCTCAAAACCAGCTCAGCCCATTGTGTAGAACAGTAGTCCTTGCAATATTAATTTTTGGAGATAGTTCAGCATCATCTAGGAAAACTTAAAAATCTAAAGTTCACTTCGCAGAGAAGTGAATTCTGCATATCTTAGATAAAATACCAGGTCACATGAGGTTCTGATGGCACAGGCTGTATCATGCACCTTAGCTAAAGAGCATATATACATATAATACTTTAATAAGACTATTTATATATAACAGGTCATTGTGGAAAAATACAAGCCTTTGCGGTTCAGCCACTTCTTAGGCCAACATCTCCTCAGTTTAACATTTTAAAAAATATTAAACCTGCTAATGTTGGGCAGTGAAATTCCTTGCCATGGAAGCTACGAAAATCAGACCTAGCAGGAAATCTCTCTACAGTTCTATCAAGTTTTTAAAAACTGCTGTCAGGCCTGAGAACCAGGTAAAGCTTTGTCCTGAGGCAAGCTGAGCTTGCTCAGAAATGTTGAGTGAAGGTCTGCTTTGAACACTGTGGGACAGGGACTGAGACTTTTGGGGTTTCTTTTGTTTGAAAGGTGTCATAGGTTAGTGTTAGAGGTAAAAAGTTTTAATCATGTTTTCTTT
>WEKX01000186.1:23641-45967 GCA_013390025.1 Pitta sordida | reverse complement strand
TATAAATATTTTATTTATCTCAGAGTAAAAATGTCAATGCTGACATTAATGATGTCTTTTACACAGGAAAACCCCCAAACACTGAGATTCTCCAAGCACCTATACCAGTGGCACTAACTCTTTTAACACATCATAGAAAGAATATCCTGAGTTAGATAGAACTCATCAGGATTATCGAAGTCCAACTACTGGCCCTGCACAGGACAACTACAAAAATCACTCTATATGCCTGATGGTGCTGTCCAAACACTTCTTGAACTCAGACAGGCTTGGTGCTGTGACCACTTTCCTGGGCAGCCTGTTCCAGTGCCCAGCCACCTCTGGATGAGGAAGCTTTTTCTAATACCCAGCCTAAGCCTCTCTGACACAGCTTCATGCCATTCTTTCTTGTCCTATTGCTGATCCTCAGACTGTATAGATCAGTGCCTGACAAATCATTACAAGCATTATTAAATTTTTTGATACTTAGGATAACTGCAAGAATCATACGGTATCCCCACTGTAACTAAGTATTGATTAATTTTACCATTGTTTTAACGTGGGCCTAGACAAACAACAATGTGCAGCATCCACTCTCTGAGGAGGAGCTTCCCGGTCAACACTGTGAGCTTTTCACAGATTCACAGAATATTCTGAGTTGGAAGGCACCCACAAGGATCATTGAGTCCAACTCTTAAATGGCACCACTGCCTACCTGGTGAGGAATCAAATCCCGGTCTCCCGCGTGACAGGCAAGGACAGTCACCACTATGCTAAAGTGGATTTTGTTCACCGAGGACTGTTGGAGAACAATCATGTCTAAAATGTTGCTCCATTATCTCTTGATTTTACTTCTGCCTTTGCCTTGTAGGATACTGATAGAGAAAACTAAAGAATGAGAGGAAATAAAAATGTAAATTTCAGAATAAAAGGGCTAGTAGTCTAATTTTGAGAAATGAAGTAATTTTTCTAAATTTGGCAATAATTATTTTTGACTAGAGATAAATAACTTTACTCCTCTATTTCACCAGTATATGCTTACAAAGTGGGCCCAAAGTTAATTAACTTCTTAAGAATTTGATAGATATTCCATAAAATATTGAAGAATATAGGATATGTTGAGGATTTACAAGGCTTCCTGAGCTACATGTGGTCACCATGTAATAATTATGAAGAAACTGAATCTTTACGTCTAGGCAGCTAGATGAAATCTTGGTTTCAATGAAGGTAAAATCTATATTGACTAAAGTACAATTATGTTACACTTTCAAAATGAAATCCAAGATTGCAAATTAAACTTTTTCTTCTTCCTATCGCCTCTCTCGGTAAGGCCATATATGTCAATGATATTCTAGATACTAAAGATGAAAAGAGGTTTTGAATCTAAAGTCCTACAAGCATTTTACTCTTAAGGTACAATCTAGAGGTCAAATCTTAAGCAAACTTACTTTTACCTACATCAATTTCACTGACTAAAATACCAGACATCTCTCAAAAGCACAAGGATTTGCAGGAACAAGTATTGGCTTGGTTCACTGAATAATTTTATAAATCAGTTTTTACTACACCTAACACTTTCCATACAAATTCCACATCCACTTGGAAGATACAGTCCAAATCAAGATTTAATCTTATCTATGACCTGTACACAAGCAAAGTGAAGTTACTGAGATTTGATCATGTAAGGAAAACTTTGTTGAAAAGAGAATGGCTACTTCTTTTGTGCAGGGATTTTAAAAGAGCAGAACTCAAATTATATGGCAATACTACAGTGGGTGTGCTCTGTCGTTTATTGAGGCCACAAGAATTGGGAAGGCTCAAAACAGAGTATCTGATGCCACATGTCATTTCAGAAGTATTTCCATACCTTGCCCTCCACTAAACAGTCAATACTGCTAAAGCTTGATATATGTTTCTGGATAACATGAGACTAGATGGTCCATTATCTCAAACCTTGACTCCCCTCATTGTGCCTTCTTTATGAAGAAGACATGTAACCTCTAATCTTATTTGCCACCTTTGGTCTCAAGGGTAACACAATCGTTCTCCTTAACTTTTTTCTATTCATGGAAAGCAGTTGAACTTCATATATATTATGAGAGCATAGCATATATCATGAGAGCTCTGTGCTGTTCAAACTCCAGTATACACACCCATTGAAAGCTGATAAGCTTCCTCAGCCCATGGAAATAAACAGTAACATCTGCCATGCAATAGTGGAAGGAAAAGGGAGAGAAAGGAGTGGTCTGAGAGATGTAATAAGGTGATGACAACCTATGATATGTAAATCTTTGCAATTCTGAGGTTTCCACCTGAAACAAAGCCAAGTTCAGTATTTTCAACAAGCACTACTTATACGTAGTAGTCTGAAATGCACCAAGTTTTAATCAATTAAGTTAAAAAGTGAGAAACAGTTTCCATGGTTTTGGGGGGAGAAGAGAAAGAAAAAAAAGAGCTACATTAGAAGTTCTGACTATGAGAACGCACTAGTAGAATGCTGAAGGAAGAAAATTTAAGGGGAAGTGCCTTCTCCTGGTCTTTCTCGTATCTCAGTCTTCTCAACTATATTTTTCAGCCTTTTACACAGTTTTAAAACATTGACATACAGAGTGATTACATATGACATGACTACTACGCAGCCCAAAAGACGTACTGAGAATTAACAAAACGAAGCCACTGAACAGTACAAGCTTTCCTGATCAAGCACTTGCTCAGTGAAAAGTTTTAGAGCTTACTTATTGTCAGGAGTATTTTAATTCTTTTTATGAAATGAAGAGAAGGGTGGAAATACAAAACTGGAAAATTTATTTATATATATTCTATGTATATATAATAGAATCATTTAGGTTGGAAAGGACCTTTCAAATCCAACCGTCAACTCAGCACTGCCAAGCTCACCACTGAATCATAGCCCAAAGTATTACATCTATACATCTTTTAAATACCTTCAGGGACAGTGACTCAACTACTTCCCTGGACAGTGTTTCTTGACTTGACACTCCTTTCTGTTAAAATATTTTTCCTAATATCCTGTCTAAACTTCCCTGGCACAATTTGAGGCCATTCCCTCTTATCCTATGACTTGCTACTTGGGAGAAGAGACTGACTCCCTCCTGGCTACAAACTCCTTTCACGCAGTTGTAGAGAGAGATAAGGTTCCCTCCTGAGCATTCTTTTCTCCAGGCTAACCACCCTCGGCTTCCTCAGCCATTCCTCATATGGCTTCTAGTCCAGTCCTTTCCCCAGCTCCATTGCCCTTCTTTGCACACACTCCAGCAATGTAATCACAGGTTCGGAACCGGACACAGGATTTGAGGTGTGGCCTCAACACCGCCAAATACAGGAGGACAATCCTTTCCCTAGTCCTGCTGGCCACACTATTCCTGATACAGGCCAGGATATCATTGGCCTTCTTGGCCACCTGGGTACACTGCTGGCTCATATTCAGCTGTTGGCCAGCACCCCCAGACTCTTTTCTACCAGGAACCTTACCAGCCATTCCTTCCCCAGCCTGTAATGCTGCATGGGGCTGTTGTGATCCAAGTGCAGGACCCAGAACTTAGCATTGTTGAATTTCATCCAATTGGCCTTCACCCATCCATCCAGCCTCTTCAGATCCTTCTGCAAAGCCTTTCTACCCTTCAGCAAATCAACATTTGTGCCCAGCTTGGTGAGATCTACAAACGGACTGAGGGTGCACTAACACCCTCAGCCATTTCCTAGCAAGCTGTTTATTGTATTTAAAGGGAGAGCCAAGCTGTACATAGTAAATGCTGTATTGACGAGATACAACACTCAAATTTAGCCAAGGATCCCAAATTTTAATTGTTTTATAGGAAGTTTCTGGAAATTTATTTCTTAAACTATAGATCTTTATCCTTTGCTATTGATATGCACATAAATACATATATGTATATTTATCTCATTTGATTATTTAAACCACTCTCTAAACTATCTGAATTTTTTCCATAATGCAAGGATAACAGGATCAAATCCTGAGACAAACTATAAAAAGTGCCTATTTCAGTGAAAATTATTATGAGCTTCCCACCTTGTTTCCTCCCCTCCTATCCCTTACCCCTCCCCTTTCTTCTGCCTCCTTGCCTTTGCCACATATGCTGATGGGATTTTAGAAACAGGGTTAAGAAGTTTCTAAGGGACTAAGAGGCAAAATCTTCCACAATGACTTCCACACAAAGGGCCACAAATTATCAGATACATTATTTAACAGATTACATACTCTTAGTTCTTTCTATAATTCTTTCAGAATTTCATATGTGTAGCTGTACAATTACCAGTTTCGGAGGAATCATTTAAAGTGTGTTTAGGGAAGTTGTACAAATAGGATCTGCCCTAGCACAATTGAAAACAGGAAAAATCTTGCAGGACAAAATTGAAAATCACGTGAAACCATTGGGAGAAGCAATGACAGACCAATATGATAAGCCAATGAAGAAAAGTATTTTTGATACTTTAAATTTAGTGATTTCTACATAGCATCTTTTGCAGTGATATAAACCATTACATACATCACAATAAATCAGAGTGAATTCTAAGGTGAATGATACTATACAATCCCATTAGAAAGCCAAAATATGCTCCAAAGTTTTATAGATGGATATTTCATAATGGTAAAGATTTCTAGACAAAAGAAAGTACATTGTTTAACTTTCACAGCCATAGAAATGTACAACTTCATGATGACAACACAGAACACAAGTATAATTATTATTACATATCAATTAATGTAAAAGAAATTAATTAACATAAAAGAAATTAATGTTTTATTGTAGGGTGAAATTAACATCCTATACTGATATTCTCCAAGAATCCCTGTTCCTCAGCACAGTTGTCCTGGAAAACATTGAGATGCAGTACACAAGAACTATCAAAAGGGAGCACTTTTGAGCCACTGAAACTGTATGATAGGCTGAAACCCACAATCTCCCAGCTGCAGACAATGATACTATCTCAGGTATTTTATGTGCTAAAATGATCATTAAAAATTAAGCACCACATATAAGCTGCCATTTAGAATATTAATTTACCTTTACTAATCATCTTTTTAACTTGAGGCTAAAAGAGTTCACTTACCATTCGGATACTCAGGCTTAGTCCATGAGATGTTAAAGGAGTCAGATGAATATGACTGGGCTTTTGGAGCAGGAACACCTTCTGGTGTACTCTCATCTGTTATAGCAGTGCTAGCTTCACTTATTGTACATCCACCTCCAGTGCAAGCCTTAAAATATCAATCAAAATAAATAAACATACTTCAATGTAGCACCAATAATTTTAGAATTTTTTTCACATTTTATTATTCTTATATATCTAAAATTATTAAGTCTGTGATTTTTATAAAAAATACTTTTTTAGCATAGATTTGTTTACTTCTTCTAGCTAACATCATGATGTATGGTAATTCATGATACTTAGTTTTAGGTATAATATAGCTCAAACATTGTACTATTGCTTGACCTGCAGCATTTTTCATTTGAATATGATTCATAATCAATTAGATTTCCACTGCATTTACAACCACAGTTAAAGATAATGACAGTGCTATATATATTATTTACAGTACAAAACTCTTCAGTAAATGACTTAAAAGCTCTCACAAGTTCCAGACAGAATATACTGACAAGCTTGCAATTAAAAAAAATCATCTCAAAAAGAGCCATTGAGAAAAAAATGCCATTCAAACAGTGTTGCACTTCAAAACAGCAGATACATATTAAAATAGTGAGAACACACTCTATTATAAACCAGTATGAATCAGTTTATGGAAATACATGTTTATGGAAAACAAAGTAAAATAATTTGTATTTCATTTACCAGAGGACAAAATAGTAACCACATTATTTTTGTGCTCTGCTTGATTATGAAATACTACGATCTTCAAGAAAATGTACTTTTCACCCCATATAAGAGGCTTTTAAAGTTTTACATGCACACGTCTATGGTCTTTACATCTGCTGGTAACCAATTACTTGCACTAACAAGGACAAGAGAAAGGAATTCTTAGAGAAGACAAAAAAATAGATGTACTCTGTACTGGATTTAAAGATTTTTGTGTTCATTTATTGTCTATATTCATTTTATTATTTAACACTATAATAAATCAAATCCTAAATTCAACACAGTTTCAGACTCAGGCACACACTTAAGTAAAACGTAGAGGACTGCCTGTGTTTTTCGGTGTTGCTCATGTGCTGAAGTGGACAAGTAGCCTGCTTTGGATCATCAGCACACAATGGAAAAATAACCTTGATGACCAGATCTCCAGGAATAATGTTTCTTTTAATCTAGTATATTTTATTTGAAAGAATCGCCTTCAAGTTCCCATTTCCCACTTTGTTTCAAATCAGAAAGCAGTCAACATCTTTCCTATCCTCTCCAAAATTGTATACCAACATCATGGGTAAAATTAAGTGTTGTTTGTAAATGAGAGGCTGTTTTGTATGCAAAGATTGTTTTGATTTCACTGGAAATTATACTCCCAACACAACTAAGGAACAACTCCCTGTGTTCTGTTTGAACTACAAAATAAAGGTGAAAGAAGTCAACCTCAGCGTTGGGAACATCAAAAAATGGCCTTTACTTTAAACATGATAGTGTTTTTAAAAACCCTCAATAAACAGTCAGCTAGGATGGGTGCTCAGATAATTATTTTGATTTAGATAAGCAAAATGATTTTAAGGATAATTTAAGAAAATTATCCTTCCAGCAAAGGCAGAGTAATCTGAGTTATTTCACTTCAACTGGCTTCATGTAGAAGCCAAAAAGATGGGTTCTGGGAGGCCTCCATTCCTTACAGCCTTGCTCAGTAAGTTCCACCAGGCCTATTTCAGCAGTGGAGTAGCAGCTTTCCCATTCATTCATTTATTAAATATCGTGCAGCTCAATTCTTGCATCCATGAAATTTTCTGGGACACAAAGTTTCAGGTTCTCCTAATGAAAATCAGTGAAAGAAATTTCATCTGCGTTTTAAATAGAGGAATTTTGGACCAGTGTATCCAAATGGACTGGACATCACTGGGACCCTGGCAATCACATCCAGTGATGCTCAAATCCATGAAATCCTACACTTAGATCAAGTTCCATTGTGCCATTTTGAACTTCACTGAGAAACAGATTTCAGAAAAATTTCGTAAAAATACCAAAGCAATCTGAGAGCCAAAGGGCAGATAGAAACCACCTAAAATAACACAGTGCTACACTTAGCACCTGGGCTAGTTTATCCACACAACACAGTCCCAAGGAGATACCAGCTAACAGTTAAATCACAAAAGCACTTAAGTCATACAAATGAGTGGGATGTCTTGGCTAATAAAGTCAGCTATTCAGCTTTGCATTTGCTTTCAGACTGGCCTGGCTCACATCTATCCAGATAAGATCATGAACAGAATGAAGAAAAGTTCCTTTGCATTAGTCCACGGAGATAAGTCCTTAAGTTTTCTTGACTGACTTTTGGAAAGAAGCATTACATTTGCTTCCAAAAGCTGTTGAATTCATTTATAAATACAATTGCTACATAATAAATGGCAGTAATCAATTCTGAAAATTGGTAACAGCACACAAAGATAAACATTTTGTTAACTTTATTTAATGTACTGTATTAACCTGTCATATGAAAGTTAAAGGAGCAGCCTGTTGGGTGCTGATGAGGCTCATGACTCCTACGTTCAATCTGCAACTTTTGATAACTTAATTTACCCCATAAACCAAAACCAATTTTTGAATGGATAAAAAAAATATTAAGTATACAAGTAACATTTGACCATGTTTCAGCTACATAACTTGTNAAAAGTTTTCTTGAAATTCAATTAAATTATCTATGAAACATCAAGTATTTCAATTTTTTCCAGGTGAGTATGGTTCATCTGGATTTTTTAGGAGTTTGGTTTTTGATGGGATTTTTCAGTTTGGTTTTTTCCTCTCATAAAGTATACAAGTAACATTTGACCATGTTTCAGCTACATAACTTGTAAATCTGTATTACATTCTTATCAGGCCAGTCTAACAAGCTCTGTGCATAATGGATCCAAATGTTTTAAGAAAGTTCTCACACCTCAGAGATACTGGGCTTTTCACGCACTTTGAGACTTGCTGTTTTCAAAGCTGCAAGGCCAATTGGATCTTCTAACCTGTCTACCACAGACCATTGCATTTTATTCGGGTAAGTCTAGTTATCTTTGTCACTAGTAGAAATCTTTTCCTACTTTCTGGTTACAAATGATTAAATGCAAATATTAGGGGGCCAGGGGCGGGGAGGGGGAATGGGCAAGGGGCAGGAGGAAGAATAAAGCAATGAGAAATAAAATCGAAAGATCAGAGGTTCCTAAAAATTTATTCAATAACTTCTAGGAAAGCTGTGCACATTGATGAAGCAAAACCAACATCCACACAAGACTTGCTCCCAGATTCCAAGACAGAGACACCAAAAAAGCAGCTCCAGTTGCTCTCCAGATCTTAGCTGTTAATTTTTCCTCCCTCCTTTTGACCCCATGAAGCTGGGCAGGAGCAGCAAAGAGCTGTGACATAGTGAAGGACAGCACAAATTATTTTGATAATTCTGCTTGCTTATAAAGGCATAAAATGCTTGCTGAAGTACTGCCTTAGTTTTGGACATGGTGCTATTTTATATGCTATACAATTCGCTATGCTGAAATATCTAGGCACAAATGAATTGATTTTAACATGAATTTACGCTTTAATTAGACTAAATATCCTTGTTTTTTCAGGTTCAAGTTATCATTACCTGAAGGCAGTTTATTTTTTGTGGTATAATATTTAGAACATTCAAGAGCATGTTAAGAAAAAATGAATGCATACCCGGTCTACATAAATGTAAATTTATTCATAATCAAGAGCAGAATATTTTTCTATGGCATTTATCAAAGCAAATATCCTTATATAGGTATTGTTATAAAATGAACAGTGTGCTTAAAACAGGGGACAATCTTCTGCTTTTATTCAGATATTTTCATGTTTGTTAAGGAGCTGCAGCTACTGTATCTCATCATAAAATAAAAGCAATGATAAAGAAATGCAATGAAAACACTAAAGTCTTTTAAAATGTTCTGAGTAAACAAACTGCTACTTTACACTGAACTCTTCCTCTGCTATTTCCTTCTACATAGAGATTTTATGAAGAAAGAAAAAATTACCATAGTACAAAATATGAAAGGTTAATATTTTAAAATGCATCCAATGTTTACTTTTAAGTTGGGTCCAGGAGATATTTTTAAAGCATTTCATGTATTTCTGGTTAATTCTTTATTAGTTTTCATCCAACTTATCCTTGAAGAAAACCTTTATTTAAATTACACACATGTTTTTTGAGCGCCTGTCTTACAATGAAAAAATCTAGTTTTGTTGAGGATCTACCTTAGCTTCAGAAAGAAAGGTTAAACAAAGTGGACACATGAACCATTAAATATTAAGATGCTAACAAAATCACAATAATTTTCAGCATTTGACACCTCTATTACACATCTTTAAAACTTACAGCTAGTTTTATGAGGTATTCAGTACCCGGGGAAAGCTGCGGAATAGTAAAATCCAGAAAAAGTTCTGTGCTGTTATAGATTACATCCCACTTTGTAAAATCCTGCTCATTGTTGGCAATATAAATTATATAGCGATCTAGGATTCCATTCACTTCTACTGGTTCTTTCCATCTGCAAATAGAAGCAAAATGCCATTAGGACCAAACCAAATAAAGATTCAGACCATACTGAAAAACGTAAGGCTTTGTTTAGGAGACTTTGTGGGTTTTATTTTGAGAACTTGAAAACACAGTTGTGTAACCATAAAAGTAAATCTGAGCCATACCTCTAATGTCATATTTGTACTCAATAGATAAATGATTACACACAATGAACACACAAAGCAGGGGCTACAAATGGGCATATCACCTGAACACTTCCTGCACTGGATTTGCAGAGGCTATGCCCATATGTAGGTTATACTGATTGCGTAAAGACAAAATGGAAATTAAGTTGGCAAGTGATAATCAGAAGGTTCACAGAACCACTAAACTAATCACTTCTATGCATTTAATCATAATAAATTTAATTTTATGTCACAAAGCCTTCCCCTGATTGAACTCACTGGAATTCTTGAATAAAGTGATGCACTATTGTGTTGTCAGGAAAGAAGAAATCCTTACTTACTGTACATATATTGTTCTAGAATCCAATACCGTCAGGACCGGGGCATCTATGTGAGATGGTGGCAGCTGTGCTGTAAACAAGGTGACCTGGGAACTGTTTGTACAGCCAGCAAACGTGCATGCAGTGAGCAGAAACTGGTGTGGCGTAAAGACTGTTATATCTAGGGCAAAAGAAGAATATCAATTTCCTTTGTATATTCATTTTACCTTGTTTTTCTGAAGTTTTTAGACAGTAGTGAATTCAGAAAATTAAGAAGAGGGACCTGTATCTCTTAAATGTTACCAGTTTGTCCAAGAGGAGTGAATAGGTACTGGTTTCTTTAATAGAAAATAACTGCAAATTTTGATTCCTAATAGATCTGTGGGGTATGTTTTGATTCAGATGACTCCCTTGTACTCCATTTACAGTACAATGTATACTACCCAAACAAAAAAACACCCCAAAACATTAGCTTCTTAAGTGCTACATACTATATCATTTTGCTACAGCGACACATGAACGCCTTTGAGATGATCAAATCAAATCAAATGATGGAAAAACAAGTGCTTGTTCATTAAGACAGCTGGATTATATATTTTTTTAATTGTGCTGTATGATACATGAACATCAAGCATCAACAGATGCAATGATTCATGCCTTGCAAATTTCACTAGAAGCATGAATACAAAGGAAGCTCATTGTTGCCACCACTTACACTGGTCTGTTTTCTCTTTGCCTGTTTGTCTTCAGGTGCATGGACACCAAACAATTCTGAAATATATTTCAGTAAAGACAACCTGTGTAATGCTATAGCAAAACAACTGTTCAAAGGTTATTTATTATGAAGCTACCTTGAGTTTCAATTACTGCAGGAAACAGTGAATAAAATTTAGCATTTTTGTTGAATAAATAATCTAAAAGACCTTTAGCATCTTCGTTATACTAATAAAGGAATATTTGAAAGAACCTTTGTACAACAGTAATGCAGACCTAATTTTATAATTATTTTTTAAATTAAAATAGAAATCACAGATTTTAATAAGCAAATCCTTCAAGAAGGAATTTACAGCTGAGGTTTTGTCAACAGTATAAGGTATACTGTGCTGTAGGCACACATTTTCAGTATGCCAGAAAAGTTCTAGGTTTTTGCAAGACATAACAAATAGTAGTGTTTTCAGAGCCAAATACGTAGCAGCAAACTATAATTTTGTACAAAAATATTTGTGCACACATATTAAAAAATTGCAATTAGATGACGAAGGCATCACCAAAGCAGAGATTTTATAGACCCAGCTTCTCTCTTATTAATTTTTCCCTCATGTAATGACTCCAGTCCCTCCAGTCCCTGCTGGAATGGAATTTCTTCTGATTTGCTCCACTCTCTGTAAGGAGACAATGAACTTGTGCATTTTCATTGAAAATACTGTATCACTCAGTGGCATTGTTCTATGGAACGCATGGCAAAGTGTGAGTTAAAAAAAATGCTGTAGCTAAAAAAAATCATCAAGTGAATGCCTGTAACACAGTGACATGTTTAATCAACATAATGGGACTGATTCTACCAGGGTTAAGCAGTGCTTAAGTCAGTGAGAGGGGGAAAGCACACTCCAAAGCAGGTGCTCAAGCTGGCTCAGCAAGCAGGGAAAGTAAACTCCACATACTGCACTGACTGTACTGCCTTCATTAGTGTATGTCTTCCTGGGTCCCTTATTCCTTGCAGCTGCCATCAGAGAAGCCGGGAAAAGTACAGATGGAGCTAAAAGAATCAGATAGACCACGTTGCAAATATTTAATGGCTAACCTTGTAAACAGGTTATGCATTCTTCTCTCTAAAATGAAATTATACTGTGGGGTTTCATTTAGCAGAGTGAATACAAGGGAAGGGAAAAGAGAAAAAGTGGATTTCTCCTTTTCCATTTGTTTCTGGTGGATCACACTTTTCCTTGTAGGTGAGGGATATTTCCCTCTCTTTAGCTAAAATTCCACACCTGATACTACTATTTTTCTTAGAAGTAGCTTGTACTGAAACCCCTATTTTATACACACTGTAGCTGATGAAACTAGTTGGAGGCAAAACAGTTTCTGGAAATACGTAGTGTAATTTGAAGTGGGAAGAATTTTGTCAAGGATTAAGAGAATGAAAGGCAGAAAAATGTCTTATTTTCCTTCCTGAAAAAACCAATTCGTTACTAGTTGTTATGGTCTCAATCCCTAGAATGGAAAAAGCAAAAAGACAATACAGGGAAACATGTAAAGTTTAAAAAACCAAGAATAACAAGGAATGGAAACACACCACATATGAGCAGCAATATCTTTTGGGATCAATTTATAAACATACTGAGAGGATAGGGAAGGATAGAAGAATTTTTAAAAAGAGTTAAAATATAAAATAGGGGGGGGAAGCACCATGCCACCACAATCAAAGAAAACTTTCATTCCTTCCTTGATTTAATAACACCAAAATACTTTGACTACTAAATACCAAATAGAAAGTTTCAACGGAATCTCAAAGATTTAGGTGGGATAAAGGCTAAAAAGAAAAATTACGTTTGTGGAAGCAGGAGTAGGAAACAAAGAAATCAGAGTCTTAGCAATGTCACTGAAAGCATGAGCTTTGCTGTCGATTAAAATCTCTCCACAGACTTTATCAAGGTTAGGATGAGCCAGCAAATACAGTGTAGGCAGTATTTCTAAATGGTTAAAACCAGAAACTGACAAAATGAACAATAAAAATTATTTTACATCATAATCAATGTAATTATTTGTCACAATCTGATTTGGCAGACATTCTTCTATTTAAAGCTCAGTGTGTCTCATAACCGATCACTGGCGTCAAACTACTACAGATACAAACATGAATCTGAAGGAGGAAGGAAGAGGTTCTTAAAACTACAAAGCCACTGTTTGTCAAGGACCTCTAGCAACAATGCCTTGCTTTCCATTTGCTTGATTGCATGATTTGCATAAGATCAAATGTAGGCAATTGTGGACACGAAAAGCAGATCGCTCTCAAACATATTAGAAATAGATCCACGAACATTATGTGGAAATATGTTACAAGAAAATGCATCCTGGAGCATGGAAACCTCAGTGATTAATGTCAAACAAACTATAATTTACAATATAGGGCATGAATTATATGCTATTTTACAATTGATTTCATGCTGTTGCTGGAAGGATTTCACTGATCTTAATGTACAAAATTAACCCAACAAGGACACAATTATTTCTTTTGAACTTACAGCAGAAACTGAAATTTTTTTTCTTACAATTTTTTTTTATCAGCTTATATTCCCATCCATTCCAAAATTCCAGTTCCATGAGTTACTTTAAAATAAGACCAAATTTTTCTTTAAGTATTCTAACAACTACTGTGCGAAACCACTTATTTCTTACCAAAACAAAGATAAACTTAAAAACCTATAGAAGTTCATTGAGGAAAAAAACCAAACAACTAAATTCAGGATTTGGTCTCATTCTCATTTCTCAGAAGGGCAAAGAACACCAAAGAACCAAGAAAAAAGATACTTTCTTTGGGATACAGGATTCTCTCAAATCATTCTATTAAAGTAGTAGGTAGATAGAAAAATAATTCTGCTTTTATTCATGTCAAAAACAGAACAAAGGGGGGGAAAACCCTAAAACAAAATCCCACATACTTGTTTTAAAACCATTACTTACTTCCCCCAAAGAAAAGGTGGAGCAGAGGGAGAGGAAGGATCAATCTACCTTTTCATCTCTTTGACTCCAGAAGCAACACAAACAAACTAAATTATTTTCTAACTCACACGTCAGAAAGAGAATTGTTAACCATAGTGGCTATCATTAAAGTCAGTATCTGCAGACCACTACATTTATAACATACGTGGTACATGTGGAACTTCCCACACTAACCAACTATAGTGTTTCAGTTTCTAATAACCACCAGTATAGGTCCTGATAGCACAATCAATGCATGAGACAGAAAGAATAAAGAATGACCCTCTTTGCATGGTCAATAAGAACACTCACTCTGCTTTTATCAGATTTAATGGGTAGTCATTGAAAGATAATATGCAACACTACAGTGCTGCTTTTAGCATGGAATTTGAGAGATGTTACCAAGAGAAGACAAACACAGTTTGTAGAGTTAAAAAAAACCCACAAAATGCAACAAACCAAACAAGAACAAACCCGAAATTAGAGATTTAACAAAACCTGAGCTTTGCCGTCAGGTTGTGAGAGTACATCATAGTTCAAAACCAACACACTAGTACTATCTAAAATGTTTTCATTTATCTGTAGCATGCATGTTTTATATTCAGGTTTACTGCAAGAGTGTCTGCTACCTTTCTTTCCTCCCATCTTCCACTCTATTTCCACTCTTCCTGATTTCAGGCAGCAGTTTTAAGGGCTAGAAATTGCAAGATCTTCTGCTGGTGAATGCCCATGTGACTTGTGTAAGGAACCCCACACAGTTTCTCTCAGGAAAATAATCCAGACAGTAGTTATCCCATTGTTGTAGTCAAGAGAAAATAATACAGCTGCATTGTAACAAGCGATTGTTAGCAGCTCAACAAAGAAAACCTGCTGAGAGAGTATGAAAATGAAAAACTTCCAAAGAATTCCAATCACCACGTAGTTTATTTAGGTAGACTGTATGAACACTTCAGCTCATTACTCACATACTTTCTTCTCTCATGTTTTTTCTCAGAATTTGTTACATTAGCTCACAGTAAATTAATATTTAATTAGAAAATAAACTCTTTGGGACCATAAATCTCCATCACCAAATACAGCAATGTCCCCTTCTGATTTTTATGCACCACCAGAAAAAGAAAATCTAATTCACAGTATCACAGTATTGATAAGGTTGTAAAAGACCTTGAAGATCATCTAGTCCTAAGTGTCAAGATTGCATTATCAGACTTGCTCCATGAGACATCTTTAGCAGTTGTCTGCCTTCTACCACTTTCTGGAAGCAAGCAACAACTCATATTTAACTTTTAATATAGTATATCCAGCTTTCCTTGTTTGTAAAGCACCAATCACTTAATTATATTGACTCTCAGAGAACAATCGCCAATGTACAACATTCTCTGGAAAGGTATTATACTATTGATCTATCATTTCATAGATCTACTGCAAAACCCACACCATACTCACCAGTGACTTCAAAATATTTCAGAAAAAACAGGGTGTCACAAATTAGACCACTTAGGTACCTCAGGCAACTCAGTTAAGCCAAGGAAAACAGTGTACTCATGTACCTATTTGTGCAAACTAGTGAGGAATGACCTTTCACTGTCCATTGGTTGAAGAAAACAGTTACCCTCCAAGATAGTAGCAAATTCTAACATTAATCAAGAATGCTTACATGAAGTAATTAAAAATAAGGGCAAGAAACAAAGAGAAAAAAATAAACTCAGGGTCACAAGTAACTGTTTTCAGGAAGCTCCACAAGATATTGTTCTGCTCTATAACCAGCAAAGACTTTGGCATAATGGCATATGGACAAAATAACTTGGCTTTCAGCTGACCAGCAAATGCTGATGTGTTTTAGAAACTATTTCTTCAGCAGTAAATATCCCTGGTTTTCCTAATCAAAATTTCAATACAATGAGGGTGATGAAGCACTGGAACAGGTTGCTCAGAGAAGTTTTTCATACCCCATTCCTGGAAGTGTTCAAGGTAGACTGGATAGGGCTCTGAGCAACCAGGTCAGAGAAAGGTGATCCTGCCCACAGCCACGGGGTTGGACCTAGGTGATCTCTAAAGGTCCCTTCCAACCCAGAGTTTTCTATGAAAACCTCATTCCTTTTGAGACTTTTACACTTCAGAGGAAGTGTAAGGAAACTTCCTGGTCCCATCTTAGGAGAAAAAGAGCGTAGCACTAAACCATGTAACATGGGAGCATGAAAACATGACAATTATGTGTTGGACTTCATAAAAAAGTTAGATTCAAGGAAACATCTTTTGGCACAGATGTGAAACAAAATAATCTTCAATAATTTCAATTCGGAATTATTTCAAACAATCAGTGAATATTTATTACATAAATGTTGCAGAAATTTGGCTCCACTCTTGGAAAAGAGTCAGCTCCAAAGTACATTAAGGCTTTTAAATACAATTATGCTTTAACAGCGAAGATAATAAAGTTTTATTTGTTCTCACATTTAGTAACAGTGTCTCTTGGTTATAACCTTACACCCTTAACCGTTGCACAGAAAAGTTTTCTGTTATTTATTGTCCCAAACTCTTCCACTTCTCTGAGCCCAAACTCATCCCTCAAAATTTAGGTTTCATCCTGGCCAATTCACAAGGCCAGAACATCATCCATTCCTGATTAGTGTGTTCCTTTTTTACTTTTTGTTATAGTAAGACTATTTTAGTATTAACCGTACCTTAGATAGATACACATCTTTTTATTCAAACACACCTATTATTCCTATCCCATTACAAAAATTAGAATGTAAGGATTCTAGTCTTTTATTTTAAAGCCACATCCCTGGGACAGCTACTATGAGTACATTTTCTAGGCTTTTCTTACTGTCCAGTTAGGACACAGCAGCTTGAAATCCTGAAGAAAGCTGAAAAAAACACAAATCATGTGGAGAGCCCCACATCACTAGTCCATCATCAGCTAGTTTGCAGATGATACCAAGCTGGGGGCAAATGTCGAACTGCCAGAGGGTAGGAGGGCCCTTCAGAGGGACCTTGACAGGCTAGAGAAATGGGCAGACTCCAACAGTATGAGATTTAACAAGACTAAGTGCCGGGTTCTTCACNTCCCTGGAGGTGTTTAAGAGAAGACTGGATGAGGAGCTTAGTGACATGGTCTAGCTGGGGGGTGTAGGGCTGGATGGTCCTGTGGGTCTCTCCTGGCTCTGAGTGTACTGTGCGCCTGTGAGGGAACTAGGTTTATGTTCACCACTCTGGGGTGTGCGTTCGGTCTCTGTACGGGCGTTAGATGGTGAGTTGGACTAGATGATCCTTGTGGGTCCCTTCCAACTCAGAGTATTCTGTGATTCTGTAATCACATGGTACAGTAAAAAGCAGAAGGGAACATCAGACAAGAACATTTAAACTTCACTTTACCACCAACTAATCTACCTAATTCCTTCTGTGTCTCTAAAGACATGTCATGTCACTGACCACAGAAGAATCACAGTGCTGCTTGGAATCCTCTCTCCTGTTATCCCCTGACACATTTTCCCCTGACTCATCATCATTAGTCACCATCAGAAAAATATAGAGGTGCTGTGGGAGGTTTTTGCAAAAGCTCCTTTTGCTGCCCAAACAACACAGAGCCAGTTAGTCAGTGCAAACATTCGGCATCAAATGAGCCAAATGAACTTCCAAGTTACATCTTTGCTTACTAGAATTAAAACTACTCACTGTCTCCCTAGTTTACTTCAATTATAGCAGCTGGACAAATAAAGCAAGTTTGAAGGTCAGAGTGGGACAAAGCAGAAAGAGGACAGAGTACATTCATTTATACCAGGCACACAAAGAGAAGTAATTGTGGTCAGTATCACTATGAAAGTTTTATTTTTCTCTTTCTCATTTCTTTACATACCCTATGGAATGAAGCAGTCCTGTTTTATGATTTAAATGAAAATTTCAAGTCATGAATGCTTCCAATGCAGTCACTGTATTTCAATCAGCTTAAAAAGAAGTGAGTTGTTAGTATACATCATAAGAACCATGATGTCTCAGTCAATGTGACTCAGTCACCAAAAAGTGAAAAAGGAAAAAAAGTGTTTTGAACCTTCACCTCTGCATTACTTCAGCTTTATATTCACAACTGGAAAATATATTTACACTAGGCAAATATATTGCAAATTTGAATCTCAGATACCTGCTTCTATATAACTGGAACTACTCTGGATTCACATTAGTATGACCAAGAACCCTTTAGCTCACTAGCAGAAGTACCTCCCAAGTAATTCCAATCTTGCTGCAGTGGGAACAAGAAAATTCAGATCTACCTAACATTTGATGTTGAGGTAATTGTGTCAGGTCAAGAGAAGCGCCAGACTGCCACTTTTACAACCCACTGAAGAACACATACGAATGTGCTGCTGTAGCAAGAGTAAGATACAAAGTTATATGCGAATGTATGGTAAGTAATACAGCAACTATTACTATCCATTTTATATAAATCAACAGTGCAGTTTCCTCTGGAATAGTATATACTACAGAGTGGAGAAATAAAGCCTGTCTGAAATACAGCAGTGAGATAGCACAGACTTACAGATATTTTCTTAGGAAGAGAGGCTGCAAAAACAACCTGAAAAAAGGAAACAAAGAAGATGACACACCATACAGGGGTATAAGATAGTAAGTGCTACATAGGAAAGCATGGATGTTTTGTTCCCATGAATTCCCTTTCAATAATACAGCTGGCAGGGGAAAGGACATGCAACAAATTCAAAAAGTGGGATTTTCAGAGAAACTCCTGCCGCCCAAAATCCTGGAACGCTACTGACAACAAGAAGATTCAGGTTCTTCAGAGAGAGAGATACTAAGTATCAACATCAGGTTTTTAGAATTATTTTTATAAGCATCACTGCAATTTGCAAATCTGCAGAACAGTCCTGAAATATTTCTATATTTCTCTCTTTGTATCCAAGGCAATTTAGAATTCTTCACACTTTTTTTTTAAGTTTTCCCACCAAGCAAAGAAAAAGAGGATGGGATGAAAGAAATTGATTTACAAAAGAAATATTTTCTTTGACAAAAATGAAACGTTGCCAGTAGATTTTTCTTATTAGATTTCAATATGCACACTAAATCACAAAATACCATTTTAATCCCAAATCAATTGTTTTAATCAACAAAATAGTCAACAGAAAGAAATTCATCAAAGGAGCAAAAGACTGAGATAGCACCTTCAGATTAGAAATTGGAACATAAAAAAGAAAACTACGACAAGTCTGTTTGAATTGCCATCAAGTATATGTTGATTTAATTAGTGATTTAAAGGTTACGAGCTTTACTTAGCAATATTTAAATTTTACATCCATTGTGAGTAACTTGTTCCACCATTTTGTATAATATTAGGCATGCAAGATAAATAGAGAAGTCTCGCCATCCAGAGAAGGCATCATGTGATTTAAGAGTTTCAGTAGAAGAGACCTGAACAGCTCTGTATATCTGAATTATAGTCAGAGAATAAAGGAGTTTGCCAAAACATTACAGTAGTGCTGGAACAAGGATAGTGGGAGGACTCAGCTTCTGAGCACTGTTTCTAAACAAGACAATTTATAGCATGTTAAATCTGAGCTAGTTTTCAGCTGACCACTGAATTAGCAGCATAGCGAAATATACTGTACTTCTACCTGCTCTCCTCTCTCCTTACCAGAACAGTCAGCCCCAGCCATGGAGATGCCAATATGGTCAATGTGGGATTGGGAAAAATTATTTGGATTCCGTTCCCCATTTTTATCCTTTTAAAAAAATTTTCTTTCTTTATATTTTTTTTTCAAAACACACACACACAAATACAAAAGCAAAAGAATGAAAAGTCTTAATTTTTTTTTAAACTTGACATGTTGCACTACCCAGTTATGTCATATAGTGTCAGTAATGTCACCAGATAACTGCCACAATCTGATGTGACACATTAAACTGGGATTACCAGAATAAATCATGTTTGTGGGTACTCAGATCACAGCTGGTGCAGTCAGCTGCTCTGTATTATGGTGTACCTATAGGATGTGCAGATTAGGATATAATGTCCAGAGGTTTGTTCTCATTTGTGAAGTGCTTTGCAACCATAAGTCAATAGTAAGGAGCCACCAAACAGTTATAATGGCATAAACCATCATCAGGGAAAAATACAAATCAATCAGCGCCACCGATATAACAGAAAGAGCACACATCTGTCCCCAGTCCCATAAATTCAGTTGTTGTTGCAGGCTTTTCCTCTACCTCACATGTAATTTATTAATAAGAGTAACTATCATAAATAATAATAATGCAGAGGAGTTTATTTCAATGTGAATGCTCTTATTATCTGTTGATCCTATACTTTATTTCTTACATCATGTCTATATTCTTCCTGTAAATGGTGAGGGAGAGGTAGCTAAATTTATTGTTTGAAGTTGATACACTTTAATTGGCAACAGAGTGCTAAACCAAGAAAGTTGTCTGCGTAGGCTCCCCAAAATATCTGCATACCTTAACTAGTATGTTAAGCCTCTACAAAGGAGGCATAGAATTTACATTCTACTCTGTCCTATAAATAAGTAATAAGAACAGATTAGAATTATGCATTTACGCCTACTACTGCGAGTGAGATGCATAATTCACAAGTGGTGAACCCTTAAGAGATTTTCATATTTCACCTCAACCCTCTTCCCCCTCAGTATTGTCCATGTAGAACATAGTACATTACTCAGTCCCACTGATTCACTTTTTTTTTTTTTTTTCCAGCTAGACTGTTTAGGTTTTATAATCACTACAGCTTTCTTGCAGAAAAGCAACAGACGCTATGTTAGGAGTCATTGCTGTGTGTGTCTGCTTTATGTCACATTATTGGTGTCGTCTTTCTGAATTTCCTTGTGATGCTCGAGGACACAACTAAGAGAACACAGGACATGTAACTGAAAATTCCTTATATTTTTTCCCCAGTACAAGAAGAATATAGATCACTTGGAGTGAGTCCAAAGCAGGGCCACCAAGTTGTTTAGGGGGATGGAGCACCTCTCTTATGAGGAAAGGCCAAGAGAATTGGAATTGTCCAGCTTGGAAATGAGAAGGCTTCGGGGGAACCTAATTGTGGTCTTCCAGTACTTGAAGGGAGCCTGTAGAAAGATAGATAAGGACTTTTTAAAAGAGCATGTCGTGAGCAGACAAGGGGGAATGGATTCAAACCATAGAAGACTAGGTTTAGATCAGATACTAGGAAAAAATTCTTGACTCTGAGGGTGGTGAGGCAATGGAACAGGCTGCCCAGACAAGTTGTGGATGCCCCATCCCTGGAAGTGTCCAATTCCAGGTTCAATGGGGCTCTGAGAAACCCGGTCTACTAGAAGATGTCCCTGTGGGACTGGAACTAAATGATCTTTAAGGTCCCTTCCAACCCAGGCCATTCTATAATTCTGTGATTCCATGATTCACAGTTAACATGACATACTGCTCCTCTAGCTGGGCCTCCTGGTGGAATAGACTAAATTCTATGTCCATTCACATCTTCAGCTACTCTGCTGAAGCCTCTAAATACCAGTTGTGACCACAATTCTTATGATAGCACACAAAGATCAAAGATTTTGCCAAACCTGTGCCTTTCCTCTACAGCAGTTCTACATCTAAGAAGAACTCTGTTACCTCGTTATAAGGTGTAGAAACAAGGACCAAATTCAGTCTACTCTAGCTGCTTTAATATTTTTTGATTCATTGGCAGAGTCACTTTAGTGTTAATTCATGTACATCCCAAAGTACTACTACAAGGGACGGACATTTTTATTAAGAAGTTAACTTGTAATTTCTCTCAACTGTTTTCAGATCAGTCTGTTTATCTACAGAATCACAGAATCACAGAATATTATGAGTTGTAAGGGACCCACAAGGATCATCTAGTCTAACTCACCATCTAACACCCATACAGAGACCGAGAGCACATCCCAGAGTGGTAGCACCAACCTAGATCCCTCACAGTCTAGCAGGCCACTCCAAGCCGGAAGGGACTCACCTGAATTTTCCTTTGTCACAGGTTCACAGCTTATTCTGAATTGGAAGGGACCCCAGGGATCATCTAGTCCAACTCCCAAGCGAACACCCACCCAGGGATCAGGCCCACAAGCGTGGAACCATGGGCACCACGCTCCATCCATCCAAGCCTCCCACCATCTAGACCAAGTTGCTGAGCTCCTCATCCAGTATTTTCTTAAACACCTCCAGGGATGGAGAATCCACCACATCCCTGGGCAGACCATTCCAATGAGGGATCACTCTATCTGTGAAAAATCTCTTCCTAGCATCCAGTCTAAACTTCCCTTGGTGTAGTTTAAGGCCATGTCCTCTTGTTCTGGTGTCATCAGCCTGAGAGAAGAGATTCACATCCACCTGGCTGCAACCTCCCTTCAGGTAGTTGTAAACAGCAATGAGGTCACCTCTGAGTCTCCTATTCTCCAGGCTGAACAACCCCAGCTCATGCAATCACTCCTCAAAGGGCTTGTTCTCCAGTCGTTTCACCATCACAGAA
>WEKX01000186.1:595-11012 GCA_013390025.1 Pitta sordida | reverse complement strand
AATAAGCGATCACTCTCTCTGTGAAAAACCTCTTCCTAACATTCAGTCTAAACCTCCCCTGGCGTAGCTTAAGGCCATGTTCTCTCGTTCTGGTGTCGTCAGCCTCAGAGAAGAGACCCTCACCCACCTGGCAGCAACCTCCCCTCAGGTAGCTGTAAACAGCAATTAGGTCACAGCAGAAAGAAATACACAATACTATATATTTGATATTTACATTACAGGGTCCAATAACTATTTGGTTATCAGGGGCCGCACCCTTACACAGAGAATGCCACCAGACAATTTCAGACAGTTTATTTTGAACATCCAAGAGGCAATAACTGGATTTTGATTTGATTGGTGCTGCTTGCAGTTGCTAACGTGGTCATATCCAAAACTCTGTTCTAGCAATGTTAAACTGCAGTCTTCAGTCCTGCCCTCATCAAGAGAACATCTTGCATGACTACTGACTTTGGCAGTAATTCAACACACTACCATTCTTTTAATTATCATCACTATAATTCACATGATTTCTTGCCAAAATTTTATTTGCTTCATTGGTACTGCATTATTACCTAGTTTACATGAGAAGATAAAACAAAGAACTGTTAAAGGGAGGGAATTTTGAATACTACTTGGAAGTAGTAGTCAATGGAGTAGTAGTACTTATGGAAGATTAACTACTGCCCAATAAATACATGTTAAAGTTTTCATTATTCTACTGGTGTAGATTTGGAGTAACTTATTACTTTAACTGGATTAACATGGCTTTAGGGGGATAGAACCAGGAGATGTGGGTTTTATGTTTAATTGAGAATGAAGTTAGATATGTCACTGGTACTTTTGGAGCATTTCCTCTAGTAATTGATGTGCATTACTTATCAGCCTAGTTTTTAAAGTCAGAACTGAACATATTTTTTTCCTTTTTTCCTGGCTTACTCTTAATGTAAGCATAGGAAGCATTAATTAACACTCACAACCTTTTAGTTTGAGCAGAACAACTTGTAAAAGTGTTTAGGGGAAAAAAAAGAAAAATCTGAACAGCAATTAATAAAAATTGGCATTTGGCAGTTACATCACATTGAAATAATTGTTGTCTATTTCTCATGTTTAGCAGTTAAAAGAAACCATGGAAATCAACCATTTGATTCTCAATTTCATACTGTGCCATACAATCAATTCTTTTTAGTCAGACTGTCTCTAGATTTACTTCTGAGCCATAGTAAAATGAGGAAGCTTTCATTAATCTTTCAGATGCTTCATATTAATGACAAGGCTCTTGCATGAACAATGTAACAGCAATTAAAAAGCCCATTAATCTGCATTACAGCTATTAAAGATGCATGTCATTAAAGGGTATGGAGTTTGATTCATTTTTACACCCCCCCAAAAAATGGAGCAATTATGGTCTGGCAATGCACTTTGTCATCAAATTAGGTTGGGGTTTTCCAGCAAATGGCTTTGCAGCGTTTAGCTCTTCTCCTATTTTATTATTCATGACTGAAATGTGGAAGTCAAGACCTTTGAAATTACTTTACCTTCTTGTGGAGTGGAGATATTCAATGCATGCAAGCTCTCAGTACAGCCAGCCAAAGTGCAAGCAGTTAGGGTTACAGCATAGTTTGTGAAGGGATGCAAACCCATCAACATGCCTGCAACACAAGAAAGCAAGGTGTTATGCATGTACAGTGTACAGACTGATTACACGCATAGACAGAAGTAAAATAGTTATCTGTTACAAGATTCTCCTGTTATAGGCGGGAAAAAATTATGTTAAGGTTTCATCTCCATCATCCATGACTTCAATTTTGCAAAATAAATTAATAATAAATGGCATTTTATTCCATTTTTGTACTAAAGACACAGCAAAGTTTCTTTAATTATGCTCACTGCAACAGATACTACTTTGAAACTGAGGTGTCTATTTTAATTTAACAATGGTTATAAAGAAGTTCTTTTCTTAGTCCCTGTCTCAGTTTTTTCAGTTATAGGTTTTGTTAAACCAAGTAATTTTCAATGTCTCCTATAAAAAGGAAAATTAATGCTTTCTCTCCAACATTGCCCCTATTTATCCATAAACTGAAATATTTTTTAATGAAACACCCCACTTGTCTTCCATTACTTCAGCAGCAGCATATAGATCATACATTTGCTATACTATTACAGTAACATAATTCAGGTGACACAGTAAAGATCAGTAATCTTATGCTATTTCAGGTCCTGCTTATGTTAGTGAAGAAAAGTTACTAGATTCCCAGATAACAATCAGTTCCTCGTCACAGCAAATACAATAAACAACTGCTTACCACTTCAGGAAGTTAAGCAATATTTTGAGCATATATACAATATACAGCAGAGTTACAAGGGAAAAAGATTGCTTTACAGTCATTTTCAGAAACATCTGCAGTTCTCATTTCAAAGCAGGTCCAACAAGAAAGTAATACAGAATCTAAATGTAGTAGCAATTAAAAGAAGGACCATTCATGTCAACTTTTATTTCAAACCATGTTCTCACCTCAACTCTCACAGCTCTCTAGTACAATCAATATGGTTTTTCATTTAAAAAAAAAAAATAATATTTATAGCAAACTGTGTTATTTCAAAACTGTCCAACACTGGGATTTTGCAAAGCAACTTAAAGAACAACAATACCTCAAAGAACCATAATTCGTGGCCAAATGTCCCATAGTACAATAAATCTACAACCTCTGAGCATTACACATACACAAACAAGTAGATAAAATTAGTCCTCGTTATTACTCTTCACTGGGTTACTACATGGAATACAAGATAACTTTACATTTCATTTAAAAAAAAAAAATCTTTCTTCCCCACATAGACCCTTCAAAATAACAAAAAAGAGCCTGGAGAATTTGATGATGGAAGTTAACATTTACAGCATAAATATATTATTTTCTGAGTAGAACAATCAAAGTCTGCAAAGATTTGTATTGTTTTTCCTAATAGGTATCTTCACATAGAAAATAAAAAAGTAGTTTCAGTGAATTAGTAATGTTTGCATCTTTTCTTGCAATCAATCAATGAACTTCAAAGATTGGCACTGCAATGATCTTTCTATTGGAATTCAGAAGTAGTCACTTTCACTTCAGAGTGCTGTTAAACTAAAAACAGTTGATCGTCAACTGCTTGCTCTGGTTACAGTTCTGATTTTGCATTTAAGAGAGGAAAGCCGTACTGTCATCTTACTATCAAATGTAAATGTGACAGGAAAGAAAAAGAATGCTGTGTCAGCCACCACTCAAGCACCAGGTTTCTCAAAGTCCCATACAACCTGGCCTTAAACAATTTCAGGGATAGGACATTCACAAGTTCTCTGGACAATGTGCTCCAGTGCCTCAACAACCCCACAATAGCTTCCCCACAATAGCTAACCCCACAATATTCTTCCCAATAGCTAATCTAAACCTGATCTCTTTCACTTTAAAGCCATTACCTTTTGTCCTTTCACTATACACCCTTGTAAGAAGTCCCTTTCCAGTTGTCTTTTATGCCCCCTTTAGGCATTACTATCTCTGTAAAATATTGGAAGTATTGGAATCTACAATAAATTCTTCATCACAGAAATTCTATTAATCAAGAAAACATCTTTTTTTGCATAAGACTTAGTACAAAACACTTATTTTCAGATCACAGAGGATTCAACACGGGAAACTATAGAAGGTAGTATTGGAATTATCTGCCACAAATAAACACAAGCAGAAACCAAATCGCCAAACTGACATTTACAAGTTCTCAGTCAAGAGGAGCAAGGTAAAGTGTGTATGCCACCTCTCTATTCACTTCGCTGAGCTTTAGGAAGCAATTTAGTTTTATTTGTACATTTATCCCTTGTACCATTCTTTTCTTATTCAGCAGTGACTTAATGCTCTTTGCATTTCCTGATAGAAGACACTCTGTAGGGTTAGCAATGGCCTCAGACACTGAAAGCTGCAGTAGGACATATTCAGAAAGATGCCTGTATCTGTAGGTTTGGATTCAGCTGCTTAATTTACTTTTGACAAAGTAGAAGGGTTCTATATAAAGCACCTCTAGCACAACCGACTTTACATTGCATAGGTAGGTTTGTGAAAGGTAGAGAGATTTTGAAAAAAACAAAAAAAACCCAACACAACAAAACAACAAACTCTCCAAACTCCAAACAAACTGTTCTGCAACAGGAGGTTTATATTAAAAAATTCATTCAGCAAACGCAGCAACTTAAAAAATAATTTGTTCATTTCCTAATTAGTGTTTTTTCTTCATATGTATCCCTGCCCTATTTTATTTCAACAAAGAAACAGATGTGCTACATAGGTAGGCAAGAGAAAGTGCACAGATTTTATTTACATACTTCAGCAAACTACTTTTTTTTCAGCTGCCATCCTATCTGTTTGGCCAGCATCCACTGTAATCTGTTCTCCTTCATTATGTTAATCTGTGGGCGGAAAGATTTCTGTCATCTTCAAATCGCTTGTACAGCAATGGTAAACACCTTGGCCTGTCTGTAATTGGACAGGTGTCTGCATTGGTGTCACCCGGCTTTTAATTCAATTAAAGAACTGGCTGCTCTGCTCTCATTACCCACTCATTTCCTCTGCACTTTCAGTCAGTCAGTGAAATTTACACTCAGCGCCTGACTACGTTAAAATACAAAGTCAGCAGTCCCATAGCAAAGATCATCACTGATACACGTGAATTAATTTATAGCACAGCAAAATAAATTTTGCAGTCAAAAAATAGCCTATGATCCAATGAACTCAGCTGACAGCACTGAAAAACTTTCTCTAACTCCTCAATTATCACACTCTCAGATTGACATCTCTTATCTATACGCAATAATCAGTAAACTGATGAGTCCATTAGGCTTTCCAAGATGGGATACTAACAAAGAAAGTTTGGCCACACTTGCATGTATTCTGTTAATGCTAACAGGAGAGAGGTAGATAAAGCTGTCACTTTGAGCAAGAGATAGAATTAGAGATATCATCAATATTTAAGATGAGGGTCAGTCTCCCACATTTGAGGTATGACTCCCATTCATTCAGTCTTCTGCTAGAGAGCAGCTGAATCTACCTAGACTCAAAATTTACATCATAGACTATGTTCAAAGCCTTAAAATCCACATGAGGAAGTGGAGACACTAAATCATTCTAACACACCACTCCTATCTGCCCAAAGAACCTTTGGAAATAAATTAAAGTTCTAACACAGACATTTTGACACAGTGACCCCATGAAACTGAATAATGTCATTTGTTAAATACGAATGTAAAGTTAACAGTCTAAAACAGTGATCTGGAATCACACCTAGAACATTAAGTCCACTTTATATGCAAAACTAGCATTTAATTCTCTGTACTTTTATTTAAAAGGTCTTTAATTATTTGTAATATTGAAAGTTGAGCCTTAGAGTTGTGTCAGAGAGAAAATGCTAGTTCATTCTAGCAGATAATAACATTGCGTAACAACATTGCTATGGACAATAGAAAACAGATCAACAACGAATTTATAGTAAAATGAGTGTGGGTATGTGGACCAGTCTGAGTTGCATTTTTATATCCACTCCATTCATCCTTCATCATACAATATACAAGAAGATGAAATATCCAACCTCTTCCTTTCACTTCTCCATAAAACAGACATTTCTTTGCTCAGCACCTCTAAAAGGAAGCTCTCGTACATTTAGAAGATTTTGAGTGGAAAACAGTATTTCTCACCAATGAAAAAACAAAAAAAATGGTTGAACACTACGGCATGAGGGCTAATATTCTGTACACAAAACCTGAAAAACTGAAAAATAGAATCAAAGGCAACTACAGAATTATAGTGATTTCCTCACCCACTTTCACGAAAGTAGCTGCCTCACTGCTCCAATCTGTCATCCTACTGTTTCATGAAGTTGCTTCAAAACTCTACCAGGTCGTCAGAGATGAAAAGACACATTTGCTTATTGCAATTTTTAAATCTTTACTCTGCATAATGGATTGACAAATATAAATCGAGGTGGAGTTTTGAAAATATATTTCCTGATGAAGCCTTTCTGTAAAAACAAACCATTCACCTGCAGACACAACTTACCTAAAAAAAGCTATTTAATCTTACATATGTAACAGAAACATTTTATTTCTTCATTTCAATAAAAAAGACTTAGCTAAGGTGCTGGAAGAAGGCTATTTTGCAAGGCTAGTTGAATTTTCTTTTCTAGAGGTAACTATAGCTAATTTTAATCATAAGCAGGCATTACTTTCATATGTAGCCTCAAAACTCAGTTTTGCACTTAATAATACAATCCCAAACAGAGCTTGCCACATATTTGTTTCACAAGCTGAGTGTGTCTTTTTGCCAAAAGGACATTTTTTTTTTCAGATTTTTTCATTGTTTCCTCGAGATTGTTTCCTCCCTAACACACTATTTCATAAGGACCTACTTTGAAATACACCTATTGCAATTGAAAAAACACTTGACACTTAGATTTACATTAATTCTTGTTTAAGCTTTAAAAACAAAAATTGCCAATTCTCCCCTCCCCATACCTAGAGACTATTTAGTTAACTTGAATGCCTGAGGTCATACAGCATCTGTCTAACACAGTCACTTGTGTGTCAAGCGCATCATTGCCACAGCACACTTAATCACAGTCCACTGATCAGAAAAGGAAGTCCTCAACTGACTTTGCTTTTGACAGATTGCTGCAAAAACTGTTTAAGTACATGTGTCTTCTACATATGCATTTCTGATCTGAAAGCCTGTGAATATCAATCTGTTGCATACATCTGCATTTTTAAATCATCTTCTAACTAAGAATATTATGAGTCATAAAATGTTGAAGGACTACTGAACACAAGAGCACCTATTCCAACTCTTAAAGAACAAACGAAAGGTTTACTTATTTATTGTACTTAATAGGCTTGAAAGACCGATTTTTTCCTCAACAGAAATATTTCATAACAAACAATACAGAAGTTCTTTGAAGATGCAATTCAGGTTGCAGTGGTTCAAAAAACCCGTTACATTCCCCATGACACAGGGCAACTCTCTAGCTGCTTCAATTGGCAGAAAACCTTAGCCCAACAGAATATTGGTTCTGTAATATCTATCACTGTGTTACACCTTATCATTCCAAGCAACTTCGCCAGTGTTCATTTTCTGCAGTATGATTAACTTTAAAAGTTTGCAGAGAAAGAAAGAAATACTGATCACTTTTTTGCAAACTTTCTTGAGTATGTCTGTAAAAACATATTCATAATCCTTTCTGTCCTGACAAACATTAAGAAGTTGACTTCTTTTGTACTAATAAAAGTACTGGTATGTACCCAAGAGTTGATGTAATTTTGATAAAATGCTCAGGTTTATTTAATCAGACAATTTACATTCCATATTAATAAATTTATACAATGGCATTGGACTGTAAACAAGATTCATTTAGGTCTAATCTCAATCAAGTTTGAATCTTAATATTGTAGAATACTAATATAATTTATGTTTTAAAATTCATATATTGAAAAATATGCCACTTGTCTACTAAAGCCAGCTAAATGAAAGGAGATGGGAACCTACATTCTGACAATCTGACTTAGAGTCATTAGGATCTCAAGCACCACCCGACACCTCATGGTGACTTAAAAGGCATAAATAGGCTGCAGTCAAACAGGGACCTGAGCAGGGGCTGGGGTGCAGCTTCTGGTATGTTTCTTCAGCTTCTCCCACCCAGACAGATGTGCCTACAGATGGGTGAGAGAGACAGAGAGACAGAGAGACCAGATCTCCTTACGACAGCTACAGGGACAACACAGGCTGACAATGAGTATCACAGCACTCATCATTACAGGGGTCTCAGTGCATGGCTCAGCTCTGTGTGAGCACAATACATATAGCCCTCCAGATGTCTCACACTGTGGCATGACTCTGTAAGGGACATACTGTCATTCTTCTTTAAAATATTTAGACATTTTCTGTCATCTGTATGTGCTTCTGACCAAAAGTTACTTCTACAAAATGATGATAATCTACCTCAAAACAATCGCCATTCTTGTACTTAAAATGGTTCAACCACCTGATGAAGCAGCTCTTAAAAAAATGCATTTTATTACAAAGTCCTATCTTTTATTATTTTAAAGATTAATTGTAAGCTAAATATAAGCTAAATAGACCACATCTATTTGGTGCACTATGGCTCTTTGTATCTACATAAGAAGTTCTAAAACATTGGGAATTTGTCTCAGGTTGGAGCAGGGATTTGAAAGTCCTCCCAATCCTTTGATCCTATATACATTTAAATTACTTGGTTTGCAATCCTTTCCTATAAATTTGCAAAAATCTCATTAACTGCAACATAGGAATGTTTTGAGAGTAGAATATTTGCACAAACCAAGAGCTATCAAGCAATTTCAAGTGCATGAAAGTACTATCCAAGCAATTCACTAATAGTTCCATGTAGCAAACTCCCTATCAGTGTTAAAAGGCTTACAGGCCCTACGCAGATCAAAGAAGTCTGAAAGAAACAGTGTTTTCTAAGAGTCACCTCAGACAGTGACTCCCAAATGCCACCGGAGGCAGTGGTCAGGGTCCAGGGGCTGGTTGCAAAGCCACGGGCTGCTTCGGCAGTACCGGCTGAGGCTTCTCAAAGCTTTCCCTGAGAGAGAGAATCTCTCGGCCGGCAGCATTCCCAGAGCATGGGCATTTGCCAGCCTGGCAGCAAGCTTCCACCAGCCTTGTGGCCTGCTGTCCAGTCCCGGCCTATCTGTCACTGGCAGGTGGCCTGTCTCCTCTTCTGAGAGACTCTCTAGATAAAGTGCTTTCGAAGCCAAGGCACAGCCCAGACACTTTGATTAACCATATTAAATCATTAAATTATTTTTCCTGGGATACTCATCTGCCAAGCATAAAAGACTAAAAGGTGAAAAGTAATTACAAACACATGTCATGGGAAGGAGGGAACAGCAGCTATGGGCATCCAGAGGGGAAGCTGTTGATAATTTTCTCATCTCCACGTGTGCAGTCACATCAGACTTTAGCTATTGCAGCAATGACACAGGTGGGATGAACTGCAAAACCATGCAGACTTGAAATAAAAATCTGTAAGAGGAATTCCAATCACCTGTGAATTCCTTTGCAGCATTTTTTGTTTCAACATTATTTGCAGGTATCATTTGCATTCTTCATTGCCTATATTTGGGACCTTGTCATTTGGAGGCTTGTCAATGTCCTGAATTCTACAATGACAGAAATCCAAACTATAAAACAGAAGGGTTTGCATGTTTTTGACAAAAGAGGCACCAGAGGATTGTGATCAGTAGTACAAAACCTGATGAAAAATGAACTGGAGCATGTCCCTTATGGAAAGAGGCTAACAGAGCTGGGACCGATCAGTTCAGAAAAGAGAAGGCTGGGGGTGATCTATCAAGGTGTATAAATACCTGATGAGAGGGAACACAGAAGCATCCAGACTCTTCTAAGTAGTGCCCAGTGATTGGACAAGAGTCAGTGGGTACAAACTAAAATACATGAATCACAGTACCATAGAATATCCTGAGTTGGAAGGGACAAAAAGGATCGTAGGTCAAGATGTTTCAGAGTTGTTTTCCAACCTAAATGATTCTGTGATCATCAAGTCCAGCTCCTGGCCCTGCATAGGACAACCCCAACAATCATGAAATGTGTCAGCATGTGGAATGCACTGAAATGCAGAGAAAAGCAATCCAGTCTTCAGCAAAAAAATTCTTGGATGTGATGACCCTGTACTTCCCTTATTACTCTACAAGTGTGACCAGCTGAATCCAACGTGAATCAACGTTACTGCTTCTTTGAAGACAAGAAAGGCTACCACAGTACTTCCTAGAATCCCAAAAATTTACACTCTATACTCTCAGCCTAGAATACAGATACTAAACACCATGTTGGAATATATCACCTTATCCAATAAACTCCTGGCTCAACAGTCAGAATCTCATTTTAAGGACCTAAATCTGATGAGTAGTCCCAATGGCAGAGGCCCCTTGCCGGCAGCACGCCGTGGTCCGGCACCGCACCAGCGATCCGGCGGCGATGAGCGACTACTCGGGCTTTGCAAGGCTTGCATCGCAAGCTTTCTGAGGGCCCGCCACCTCAGCCCAGCACCTGGGGCGGGCAACAAGCACCTGGGGCGGGCATTGCAAGCCTCCCGGGGACCACGCGACTGACCACCTGTGGGTACTTAAACCACTGCCTCTCCTGTGAGCCCGGCGAACCTGAGCCCGGCGAACAGGAGCAAGGCAAACAGGGTCGTTACTGCGGGGGGCTTGGGCAACTGCGGGGGGCTTGGGCAACTGCGGGGGGTGCGTAAATAAGCAACTAAAAGGCAGTTTGTGCGGCAGTTCGCGCGGGCAGGGTAGCAGGGGAGGTCTGGGCAGGTGCTGTCTTCCTTCCTCCCCCTGTTAGGCATGGCCGGAACCAGGCGAATG
>WEKX01000183.1:2263-25814 GCA_013390025.1 Pitta sordida | reverse complement strand
GCCCATTTCTCTAGTCTGTCAAGGACCTCCCCCTTCCAATCTGGGGGGGCGGGACAGAAGCTGAGCAAACGTCAGGCAGTTAACAACAAAAAAAAAGGTTTACTTTTCTGCTGTTCCTCAGCTCTCCAGATGGTACTATGATGGAAGTATTGTCAGACCCGAACTCCAGAGCTTCCAGAATGTATTCCTTCAATGTCAGACCAACTGCAACCAAATAGAAGTTCTCTGCACTCAGTTATGGTTATTAAAGTGCAGTAAAACACACTCCTGCAGTCATCTCAGTGGGAGTTTTGACGGGAAAAGAAGAAAACCCCAAATCAAAATTCACCTTGTTTCAACATGAACAAATAAATGACCAAAAGTCTCATATATTTCAGTGAAATCAGGATTCCTCTTTTTCACTCTTCACTAGATGTACTAAAGAGACTCACTGCTGTAAGAGACTACCACACACACTAAATAATCCAATAGAAATGGTTTCTGAAGTCTTCTTTGAACATTTATGGTAAGACAACACTCATGATGTAGTAACGCATCAGCTGTACCCTAGGGATGTAAACTGAGGTTAACCCAACACACTAGATTACCCTGGAACTTCTGTCCTTTTGATCAACTGGATTAGTTTTCATCTGACAGATGTCCCCTCTCATCTTTCCTTCAAAGCTCCTTCAAGAGTATCCATCTGTCCTCTTCCTTTCTTTCTGGCAAGAAGGTATACAATCTTTCTGTGATTATTAGAATTTCAGGCTAATATATTTCCACTACAGTCGGCCCTCTTCCACTTTGCGCCCCCTATATTACGGCTTCACATCCTAGCGGAATGATTTTTGAGCGATGAAGGAGGCCTCTTTTCGCAACTGTGCATGCGCAACCCGGCACACATGAATATTCAGTTACGCAGCATGAATATGCAACACAACCCATATAGCTGCCGCAGCGGCTCCACTCCCAGCAGAGTGGGCGTGGTGGCGGTGGTTCCCCCGCTCCCGGGTAGGGTGGGCGCAGTGCCAGCGGCTTCACTCCAGGCACAGCCGAGTGCCTGCCCCACTCCAAGAGAGAAGGCTTCATGCAGTTATGAAAGATTTAAAGTCAGGGATTTTCCTCAGCTTGGGGTGGCCATGGGCGCTGGGAAACACCGACATGAACACTGACACACAGCAGGGCAGTGCCAAAACAGCGCCAAGGGGCATGTAAGGGTGCGGGGAAAACCTGCATATTAATGAGCTGCCAATCAACACGGAAGGCGAGCTTCGCGGCACCCAAATAAGCCCTCGCGGCCATGAAGTAGGAGACCCGATTGCATTTAAACCAGTACGATAAGCAGTGATAGCATATCTATTACAAGGCACATATGAAGTCTTTAAAACACTTACAAGCAACTAAAACCCAGATGACATAAAATCCTGGTGTACAGTTGGGTCTCCTATACCATGGTACTGAGATCTTGTTCATCTCCTGTGAAGCCCTACTTCTGCGTAGAATGGCAGCTCATTAATATGCAAATTTGCCCCACACCCTCACATGGCTCCTCGGCGCTGTTTCGGTACTGTGCTGCTGTGTATTGGTTGCTGCACCAGCTGTGCAAGGAGGAGGGGGGCAGCGGCAGAGCCACCGCTGCACCGGGAACAGGGGAAGTGGCGGAGCCGCCGCCACTGCATCCTGGGGTGGGGGGCAAGCAGCAGAGCTGCAGCTGCCACCATACTGGGGGGTCGGGAAGCGGTGAAGCTGCCGCTGCCGCCATACTGGGTGGTGGGGAACCATCAGAGCTGCCGCTGCAGTTGTGTGGGTTGATTTGCATATTCATGGCTGCCTAACTGAATATTCATGTGTGCCAGGTCATATATGTGCAGTTGTGAGAAGGGACCTCCTTAATCATGGAAAAATCACACCGCTAAGATGTGATGGAGCAATATAGGGGGGGCGCAAAGTGGAAGAGGGCCAACTGTATTTTAATTAATTTGATGTTAAGTACCTTAATTTTAAGGTACTGTTGGACAGACATCTAAGCAGCAGCTGTCATGTGTACAGAGTTCCCTGACAGACAGAGGAATAATATTGCTTTCAATTGTAAAGAAATCCTAATGTTTTTCCTCTTTTACACAATCTTTACTCCTGTACTTAATGAAAAAAAAATTGTCCAGTAAATTTGGAAATTCACTAGACTTTCTTCACTCAAATCACTGAATAAAGGACGAAAAGAAAAACCTCAATTCTCTGAATTCATCACTGCTGGAATCAGAGACTGTGTTATGATATCAATGCCCATCAAATATGAAAAAAAAAAGTCAACTAATTAAACAAACAGAAGTGTTTTTATCCTTGCTTTTATTTGTTTCAACTATTTTCTGTGGAAGTCATTATTAAGCTTTATCCAGAACATGTCTACACAATCTCAACAAAGTGAAACACGGTTGACGGACTTTACATCATCTTCCTCAAAAAGAAGACAAGACAATTGTGGAATACTTTTACAGGTAGATACTGAAATCAACACAAGCTTTCAACATTTCTAGCTCATGAGATACCACAGAGATTCTCAGTGGCTTCATTCCACAAGTGGAATATTAATTAGTTAGTAGAAAAATACTAATAAAAAGTCCATGGTGAACATCTATACTCTGATCTTCAGACAGTGTTTGAAGTTACTGAATTCCTTTCTATGCATGCATTGCTAGGGATGGAGTTCTGCTCTGGTTTGAGTGGGTTTTTTCCCCCTGGCAGTGGGGGAGGGCTAACTAGTGGAGGTAACACCAGTCAGCTGCTGCCTGAGTCTCCACTGCTGACAAGGACAGAAGCAGACAGAGGCGCCTTTGTGATAACATACTTAAAAAAGGAGGAAAAAAAAGTAGAAACAGCAAAGAAGCTGGCCGGAGCAAAGCCTGTGAGAAGTTGAACAGCCATGAAGGCACCAAGGCCAGGGCGGCCAGAGGAGGGGGAGGAAGTGTTCCAGGCATCTCGCTGCTGCTTGTAGAATGGACTATAGTGAAGCAGACTGTCTGCCTGCAAACCTATGGAATAGAGAGAGAGAAACCAGAGATGCAGAATCCACCTGAGGCCACGCTGGAGATGGAGGATCATGCTGGAAAAGCTGCAGGTATCTTCAAGCCCACACACACTTGGATCAGAGCACAGCAGAGATGCTGAAACAGATGTTAAGGCCCATGGAAGAGTCCACGCTTTGTGTCAGAATTTTACTATGGTAGGATCTGATCTATGTACCTTGGGATGGGCTCACTAATGAACCAGCGCAGACAGCGCTTAAAAGACTGCATCCTGTGCTTGGACTCCCAGACAACAGAGAATGGAAGAGCTGTCGCTCCTGGGTCCGGACTCACGTTGGGAAAGGGTCATGAAAGTTTCTTCTTTTGTGAGACAGAGAGACGACTTTATGAAAGGCAGAGAGATGGTTTCCTACCCTAAAACTGGTCAGAAAACACCAACCGCCTGGCTTTCCTCTACCCCTGTTCCCCCTTTTGTCTCCTGAAGGAAAAAAGAAAATATGATGCCTGTTGTATGAAGAAGAAGGGGTGCGGGAGAAGGTTGCCTTTAATATGATGCATCTCACATTAAGCTCTGATCTTGTTAGAAATAAAGAAATCCTTTATATTCCCCACTTGGAGCTTGTCTTGTTTTGCCTGTGATAAACGTTTTTTTTCCAGGTTTTTTTTTCCTTTTTCTCTGGGAGAGGTGGGTGAACCTCTGGCATCCAGCCAGGGTCAAACTATGACAAGTTCACAGAAATGCAGTAAAAGCAAATATGTACATACCCAATACATTGAGAAAATAGGCTCCTGTTCCTTAGCCAACATGGGAACACAAATGGAGATACTATAACCTGACTATGTGGAAAACTGCTATCCAGCAACATGCACTTGGACTATATAAAATTCACATTTAGGAACTGATGAAATCAGCATTTTCTATCAGTAGTATTTGTTGGGACATACAAAATACAGGAGGCGGCAAAAAAGACATTGAGAACAGACCTCTTAGATATTTTTATCTACCCTTTTACCAAAAAAAGCGGACTCAGTCTGTTGTTCAGGACTGAATAACGAACAGTAACCCTTCTGCTCCATGACATGACAGTATACAATATTGACACCTAAGGTTATGCCTGTTGTCCCCAGTAGACTTAGGCTACACACACAGAACATACGCCTGCAATCAGCAATACATTGAGATACTGAACAAATCTAACACAAAGAAAGAAAACATTTCGCAAGTGATGAGAATTAGCTACTTTATTTCTACTTTAAAACAGAACAAAACACTTGTTTTCATGAGTCTTTTTTTATTTTGTTGATTAGTTTAGCCATGTAATAGACATCAAAGATTCCATTTGTTGTGTAAAAAAAAAAGATAAAAAAAATGGAATGTCACTGAACATGAATGTTTTTTGTATTTCAGCATCTCATCAAAAATTATCCCCTCTGCAGCTGCACGTTCATGAATGTCACCTATGTTTAGTGAGAAACATGTAATAGTCCACTTCTACCTTTTACTTCCATCTCAAATGGAGAAGTTCCATGTTTAATGTATTAAAACTGAAATGATGAAATGATCTTCAGAAACACATGCAATCTAAAAAAAATGGCTGATTAATCACAGAATATCTCGAGTTGGAAGGGACCTATGATGATTATAGAGTCAAACTCCCTGCTCCTCACAGTGCTACCTAAACTAAACCATATGCGGGGAGGTTGCAGCCAGATGGGTGTAGACCTCTTCTTCCAGGCTGACAACACCAGAACGAGAGGGCACGGCCTCAAGCTACGCCAGGGGAGGTTCAGTCTTAACGTTAGGAAGCGGTTTTTCACAGAGAGAGTAATTGCGTATTGGGATGGGCTGCCCAGGGAGGTGGTGGAGTCGCCATCCCTGGAGGTGTTTAAGAGAAGACTGGACGAGGAGCTTAGTGACATGGTCTAGCTGGGGGGTGTAGGGCTGGATGACCCTGGGCCCCTTCCGGCTCGGAGTGGCCTGCTAGACTGTGAGGGATCTAGGTTGGTGTTACGCTCTGGGATGTGCTCTCGGTCTCTGTACGGGTGTTAGGTGGTGAGTTGGACTAGATGATCCTTGTGGGTCCCTTNGAGGCTGCCATTGTGTGTGTGCCATTGTGTGCCCAGTGGCCACACCCGCCGCTTGGCTGGCACTCGGGGCCAGCCCCGTGGCTTGGCGCTCGGCACTTGCCGCTCAGCGCTCAGCACTTGCTGCTCGGCGCCTGCCCCACTGCTTGCCCGCGTCAGCGGAGCACAGCCAGACAACTGAGACAAGCCCCGCGCTCAGGACCATCCTCCAGACCTTATATGGGAGGGGGGCATGGCTATGGGCGTGACGTACTTGACTACTTAGTGGGTTCGTTATCTTTGCAGATTCCACGACTCGCGTGAGGAGGACCAGACCCAACAGCCTGCAAGTAATGGGGGATCACTGTACCAGCAACTTGAGATAAAAAGAAAACAAAACCACATCCCTAAATACCCACACACCTGGGACTCAAACACACACCCACCACCCACACCCAGAACCCCCAAAGAGTAAAACTACAGTTGGGTCTCCTATACCACGGTACCGCAGGTCTTGAACCCCCTCCACGAAGGCCTCCTTCCGCGCAGAACGGCAACATATTTGCCCTGCATATTTGCCCTGCACTCTCACATTTGCCCTGCACTCTCACACCACCTCCCGGTGCTTCGGCGCTGTTTCAGAACTTCCCTGCTGTGTGTCAGTGTTCATGTCAGTGCTTCCTGGTGCCCACGCACACCCCATGCCAGGAAAAACCCCTTTTCCACTCAGCCATGGACATGGGTGCAGGGAGCTGCCTGCGCCGCTATCCCGGTGTGTCTCCAGATGGGTAGACCTGGTCTCTCCATGCTCGGGGTAGATGTCTATTCTGAGAAAGTCTCGGACACCACATCTAACCTGAGAGTGTGTAAATCTTTCATAACTGCATGAAGCCTCCTCGCTTGGAGCCAAGCTGCTGTGGGAGCAGTGCGTGCTCAGCACGGCCAGCTGTCCTGAGCCAAGCTGAGTGGCAGCAGCGGCTGGCTGCCGAGAGGCAAGTCGAGCCACAATGGGGGCCGGCTGTCCCGAGCTGAGCTGAGCCGCAGTGCAGGCAGCTGAGAGGGGGGGGAAATTGCATATTCACGACTGTCTACTTTGAATATTCATGCATGTCAGGTCGCACATGTGCAGTTGCGAAACGGGCCTCCTTAATCACTAAAAAACCCACACTTCTAAGATGTGAAGCCGCAATATGCGGGGCACGAAATGGAAGAGGGTTGACAGTATAACAAAAGGATTCAACAGCAGCAGCAGAGTCCAGAGTTAGCTGTAGGGACAGGACCAGAAGCAGTCTTTGCCAGCAGAGGCAGGAATGCAGCTGGAACACAGGTCAGTAGGAGTGCACAGGAACACAGGGACACAGGAACAGCAGGAGACTTGGGGGTAACCCCCATCTGGGATGGGCAGGCAGAGAGTTCCATGAAACGGCTGTGTGCGGCACTGCTAACCAGTGATTTGCCTCTGGGCAGTGAGGTCCAAAGAAGAGAACAACTGCTGCCACACCAGGAGTTTATAAACCCCTCGTGCCATACCAAGTTGAGTTTTCTCCACCAACCAATGAAAAGCAGCTCCAACATGTTAAGACCTCTTTTTTCGTTTTGGTTTACTCCAGAAGAGATGATGTGCGCCCCTGGGCACACAATGGCACACACGATGGCAGCCCCGTCACCCCGTCTTGTAGCGCGGCAGAGGACAATTCCAGCTATGCAAAAACACACACGCATCGTGGCCGCGCCAACTCCTGGCTGAGACCAATTTACATATTTGTGAGCAGACTGGGTTCACAGTGGGTTCTGCGCAGGAGTCAGGTCCCACAGATGGTCGATTTACACCAGAAGAGATGATGGTCACAGTTCATGGCGGCCTCCATGGCGCATGCCCCATGTGGCTGGGTGGCCCAGTCAGCCAGAAGACAAGTGAGCACCTGCCACTGCCACTGCTAGATGGACTGGGGCCAGCACTCGCTCTCAGTAGCAGCAGTGGTCACTCACCTGCCCTCAGAGGTGACAGCACCTGCTTGCCCTCAGTGGCAGCGGGGGAGGAGAATGGAAAGGCCAGTGCTGCGCATGCCAATGTTGCGCAACCTGCAGTGCCAGGCCACCCAGCATTCTCCAGTGAAAAACTGGTTGTCCTCCACTTCAAAACCAACCTCAGTAAAGTGGAACAAATTCAAAACAGGTACACATTAAAAGTATTTCTGAGCATTTAAACCATCACACTATCTTCAACTCTATTCCAAGGCAGTAGCAAAGGCGTGGAAGAGATCTCTTCAAAGAGGACCACAACTAGGTTTCCAGTACAGTGCTGAGGGGTCAAGTCAAAAAAGAAATCTTAAATTTAGGTTATGTGAACACTTCCACCTGAGAAACTATTCAAACAATAGAGTCCAGCACACTTGGTAACATTTCAAAGGAAGAATTGATTTGAGGATTCAGAAACATACAGATTTTAGTGAGGTAGGTATAGGCTTAGGGACTTAGGGATTTTAGTGAAACAGTGAAATTTTGGTGAGTTTTAGGATTTTAGAAGAATTAGTAGAATTTAGGACCTGAAATTTAAGATTAGATATTAGAGGTAAGAAATTCTTGTTCTCCAGTTCTGAAATAGAAACGGGACATGGTCCTAGCCAAAACATAGGGACAAGGAATGTGACACACTGGAGCTGATATGTAAAAAGGCTTATGGCAAGGTGCAAATTTATGACATAATGCAGAAGGGATATATATTCACGGAACAATCTGCATATCTATGAGGCATGGGTATAAAAATAGGGGGCAAATCTGGGTGGGGGCTTTTGGTATTTGCCAGGGCTGGGAGCCACTTTGCAGGACAACGCGTTCTTTCCTTGGGGCCAAAAATAGATCTTTTCTATAACTTGCAAGCAATTACCTTGAGTCTAACTGATTTTCCTTAAATCAGGATAAGGGTTTGTTTGACTTTCAAAACACACTATGGCTATGGTTTTTCTTCTATTTGGGGAAAAGAAAAAAAAACCCCACCTTCCAAATACTGAATTAGAAAACTAGTTGATCTTCCATAGCCACTTTTGTGCATTTGCTGCCTTAAAAAGACTATTTAAGGATACATATCCATTCTGATACAGCTGTACATCCACACCGTAAAACAAGAAACTGTCTTACTGCCAGTTTGACAAATGGGCATCATAGTTTCGAATACGACTGAAATTCTTCTGGAAAATCTTAGATCCAACCTGTTCCCTCTAATTTACAAGGATAAAAATTCCAAGGAAATCACAGAGCTACAGATACAACTGCAAGCTTCTTATAGCAGACACCTATTCCTCTGAATGTACTTTACACAGTACTTTACACAGGACATCAACATACAGATTCACAACGAGAAATCATTACTGCTGCATAAAACAAAACAAAACCTCTTTCAGTTCGAGAAATTTGATGGCCACAAAAGTTTCTAGATCACCAGCCACGAAAACAAAAATTCTATTCAATGAGCCAATCCCGCTCCTTCAGATTTTAGCAGCTGCTACTGACCACCAAACATGCCTCAAGATTATCAAAAATAAGGGGCAACACCTCTGCTCTAATATTTGTATATTCTCTGGAGTGTCCATTCTAGTAGAGTCAGCTTTCAGGAAGAAATTTATTGATCAGCTTCAACTCCAAATCTTCTGTTAAATAGTCTAACCATCACCTCCAAGCTTTTTACTTCAGGGAACAAAATTAGGAAACTCTGCGCATGAACAGATTCTGAACTGAAGATTCAACATGAAGGCTGTCTCTTTTAAAAAGAATGGACTTAGCAAAATGATTTTTAAAAAGTTCTCTCACAAACTGCATTGCTATCGAAGACAACATCTTTTTACCATGCATAGAAGAATGCAGATTACAATTCTGTGACTGAAATAAATTGAGGTACAAAGATCTCTTACTAAGGCCAGGATTAACTACAGAACCAAAAGATCAACTGCTGATAAAATCTAATTTTAACATGGGGGGGGAGGGGGGCGAGGCGGGGGAAAGAGTGAAAAGGTGTATCTTGCTAGTTATGCCACCAAAATATGTCCAGAGCTCATAATCTTTATATTTTAAACAGAAGCACCAGATTATAGGGAATTTTTCGTGTATTTGATAAAAAGAAAACACAAGGCAATGATACTTGTAGAATCATACCATGGCATGGGTAGGAAAGGACCTTAATGATCATCTAACTCCAACAGCCCTGACTTGACACAGAAAATTTGCTTTTTACTGCATAGGGGGTTTTATACTCTGACTTGGCAGGTCTCAGAGGAGTTAAAATATAATGCAGCAAACTCTACCCGCTGTTTTAGCCATGGCTATTCAACACGCTTGTCACTTAAGACACTAAATCCTACCTGTAACAAATGCATTGCGTTTTCAACAGGAAAGCTGCTGTTTTAGCCAGTGTCTAGTCCCAATTCCATATTTGGCCACGGTCTAGAATAATCTAACCATACTTTAGTTTCAGTTTGATCTGAGAACTTCATTTCCTCCCCTGTCCCGGACGGGTAGAGTTACTACGTATTAGTCGAAGCAGCAGCACCGCGGGCTTTACATGGCTTCGTTTTAGTCACAGGATGCACACACACTGCTGCATCACCGTGTCCACAAACGTTCCCGTATGGTCATCTCGAAGAATATGCAACTATGTCGGTATTTCAAGCACTTCTGTCAATGCATGGACAGTTCTGAAAGCTTTCTGGCTTTCATGAACACCCTGAAACATTATTTCACACACCACACCTACTTCTGCATTTCATTTCTCCTTTCGGATGGAGGGAGGCAAAGCTCTGGTGAGATTCCTCCGATCACGAAAACGCCATGAACAGCGGGTCTGGATCCTCCTTGCCATCAGTGTCACGATGGCTTTGGCACTCCAGACGTCTCGGTGCAGCACACACAGGGCGCGCACCTCGGTGTAGAAGTCGCCCCGGGCCGCCGGCGTCGGTAAGAACCACGGACGGGCACCCAGAAGCGCAACAGCGCCGAAAGAGAGGGAGCTTCCTCTCACCTCTCGCGTTAAAGACATTTATGCCTAATTAACCAAAGCAAAGCCAGACCTGAGGCAATTTTCAAGCCGCAGACGACGGGGGCAGCACGACTAAGAAGCCCGTCCCGTTGCTCGGGGAAAACAGCTCCCGCTGGACGCGCCTTCGCCGGGAGGCCCCGCAGCCCCGGGAGGCTCCGCCGGCCGCCCGAGTACTCACCGCTGGGAAAGGGCTCCATCTTCCTCCCGCAGTCCGCCCTCAGCCCCGGAGAAGCGGGCAACGACGCGGGGGGCCCTGCCACGGCTCTTCACTCCTCCTCCTCCTCTTGCCGCCACCACCCGCTCCCAGGGCGGGAGCGGTCCCTGCGCACCGCCAGCACCGCCCCCCGAGGCCCCGGTTCCGTCCCTGCCCGGCAGCTTTACCGGGAGAGGGAGCTCCTACCNGGGCTGCTTCCCAGAGGCGGGATGACCCGGCGGGCCCGGGGCTCCGCAGGCCGTGGCAGATTTGCCTGCATCCCGCAATTTAACCTTGTGTTTTATATTTTAAAAGAGTTCCTGTATCACCGGGTACTGTTCATCTGTGCAAGGCACAAGAACCAAAAGGCACAGCGAATCGTGTGAAATGCTATCAAATGAGGCTAAAATGGAAACATTGGATGGTGGTCCAGGAATGAAATACATACAAGAGATCACAGCAATGAATTTTACAGAACCAGACCTGGTATTTGTGAAAGAAAACCAGGCATACATGGTGGATGTCACTGTGAGAAAACATACTGAAACATCCTTAGAAGACGCTACTGTGGAAAAAGTAGAGAATCATAAACATATTCAAGAACAAATTCAAGAACTAACCAATGTTACAAATATTGTAGCCCCCATTGCACACACGGGAAATGGTGCCATGGCAATTATGAACCTTTGAAGACTGTGGGTCTCTCCAGCTCAAGGCAAGAGAGGACTGTCAGTGCCCTGGCTTCCAAAACACTTTTTACTTCTGTGAACACTGTGCATGTTTGCTGTTGTATAATCTTAACCTATGTAATATTTAATATCTATGTAACACCCTTTACTACTATATTTATTGTAATATGTATTCATATTTATAATAAAATATTGCATAATAGGTGACCATAACATCTGCTGTCACCTTCTATCGACTCAGAAGAGTCAGGAGTGACAAAAGCTGTAGATACAGGCAAACACTTCTGACTTATCTCCTCTCCACTCCAATGGCTGTTCTTCTGCCATCATGTGACTGAATAGCCTTTTTTCTTCCTTGATGCAAGAGACTTTTAACCAATGATTTGTGGGAAAGGCGAAAACAGGAATTGATTAATCCCACAGAACACAAAATCTAATGGCCCTATATTTATTGAAATAAAAATCTAAGTTTAATTGTTCTTTGGGTGAGGGAGGAGACAAGCGCTATATGAGTTTCAGTGATCACTTACATATTTTTAGACACCCCTTAACATATCACAGCATCTCTTCCTCAAAAGAAAAATGTATATCAAATTATTAAATCAGCAAAGCATTTATTTTAATGGAATGACATGTTCCAAGAGCTTTCCTTTCTGAGCACTGACCCTGTCTCACCTATATTTAAATATATTAAAGAAGCATTAATAATTTGGATAAGTGCTGTTCTGGGATCCTACACAGTGTTATGCAGAGGCTGCAGAGAGGTCTGCATGTTGGAATTTACACTTTTTATCACTTCCTTTTCACCATTCTCCATTCTTGCTGATTGGAATATCCTTAATTAGTATTATGTGTCTCTATGAAGCAGAAAAGCTAAAATAAAGTCATGTTCCATTATATGTGCAAAGGTTTTCATATTCAAATTTTCCTATTAACGTCAAGTTTTAAGATAATACAATGGGATTTATTTATACAGAAGAAATCAGGAGATGATCAAGAGCTCATTTCACAGCAGCACCTATTTGCATCTGTCCAATAGTAGAAGAACAAGGATTTCACTGTAATTTTCAATAATATCTTTTAGGAAAAAATTGAATTTATCTGAAGCTCTATCTTTATTCATGTTGGGAAAATGCTAGAATTTCTATAATATCATAAAAAAAGAAAAGTGGATAAAAGTTACAGATCTTTTTCACTAGAAAATACAGGTTTTAGTTATATTTTATAGTATGAGTTAATTGTAAAAGTGAAGATTTTTAAATTGTTCTTTTAAGTCAACTATTAGTACAATTTTCTTAATAACGCAGAATAAAACATTTATTTGATTGCTCAAAGTTCTAAGTAGATCCTTAAAGCTTCTATACTGACCTATATTGCACCTTAGTTTGGTAGCTCCCAGTCATCAATATCTTAACTGAGTCATTTCCATGGGGTAAAATATATTTGCTAGGAGCTCTGCCTCGTTCTCGTCTTTGAAGACATGCTATCCCTAAAGAATACTTTAGATATTTCAGCTTTTAAACCACCAGAAATATGACTCAGACCTTCTTTGTTCTGGTTTATTTTTCTGATGAAAGGAACAGAGGTTTCATGAGCAGTACAAATGTTAGGAAACACTTGGATGTCTTTGACCCAGTGGAAAGTCTTCAGTTGTTTTCAACTCGATCTGCACATAAGAAACAACTACAAACAATGAGATGTAGAGCTTTGTAGTTGAGAAATTGCTAGGCCTCCGGGGATTTGAAGGCAAGGGAGCTACTTCAGCAGTCTTGCTAATACATACATGTCAGAGCTAGCTCAGAATAAGGTGTGGAACTGGTGAATCATTTGACTAACAGCCTTAAAATGAGATTAAAAAGTTGTCCTAATAAATACTTGTGCCTCAATCTTGAGCAGAGAGATAAAGAAGAGGGAAAATCTTACTCATTGACTAAAGTGATTAATGTATGTTTTCTTCCTTAATGTGAGGTTTTGGATTTAAATCCAAAATGGTTTTCTTGCTGTGCACACTACTCTGAATAAATCCGACACCCTCATCCCCTGCCAGTAAAGCTGGTGATAACCACTGTCTGTTCAGAGTATTATCCCAAGCAATTCATAGCACTGTGTTTACAAAATAAATATTCTTATCTAACTATGTGTCTATCTATTTCTACAGGTGTATCAAGTCAAACAATTAAAGTAAATAATTTTGTGAACAGGGGAGCTAAATGACAGGCGGTTATCTTTGCTTATTGCAGACTCATTGCAGATTCTTGGTAGGAGAAGCAGCTACTTCCACAGAAGTGTTATTGCTTTGTGCATTATGTTGTCTTAAGACTTAACTTCCAGCAATACTTCCTAGATCTACATTCCTTTTCTAATAGAGTGTAGTTAAGTTTACATTGTTCCTTGCCTCTCTATCTCTTTCAGAAACTTCAAGAACACTGTGTATTTTTTTAGAATCCAAACTTTTTATTCTCTGTGGCCTAGAAAAAGGATTTTACATGATGCTAATTGCAATCCCATTCTCAATAGTCATGTAGAAACCAACATCTGTGGCACATGAAACTTTGGATGTATTACAGTGCTACATTACAAATAATAAAACCTCAGGCTATTTTAAGAAGGAAGAGTCACAACAGGGTTAGAAAATTTTATTGCAATATAGTCACTTTGCCTGTAAGTATCACAGTATTAGCAGGGTTGGAAGAGACCTTGGAGATCATCAAGTCATGCTTTGGTTGCTTTGCTGATTTCGTTTAATTAATAAAAATAAATAAACTTGTAAAAATGTTCATGTCCGAAAATTAAATCTGTGTATTATTTCCTCTCCCTTAGTGTACTTTTACCAAGTTTGTATCTCAACTCTAGATTGTAAAAATCTACATCTATTTTCTTATTTCTTTAAAATACATAGCATGTATTAGCTAGAAATAATGTATCATGTGCTACGAATGTAGCTACCAGGTATCACAGACATAATTTTCCAGTTTTTGTGGCCAGAATACTACAGGGCATTATACAAATTTGCTTTTTCCTTAGGTGAAAGTAGAATGCAGTTAAGTGTGATGATTTAGGCAGATGTAATAGATTGCCACTTTCCAAAATGGCAATGTCTTTTTCTCTGCTTGGTTTTTGCCTCATGTTTCACTGCTTACCTTACACCAATTCTGATACTTTTTATATTCCTCTACAGGCTGATTCAACTCTTCGGCTCCTGATCTGGCAGAAAACTAATTCCCAAAAACAGTAAATAATTTAATAATTTTGGGGTTACTGAGTTTTATCAGAATATGTAAAGTATCTGGATAACATTAGCAAAAGGAGGACTCAAACATGCAGCTAAGCAACTTCAGATCAGCAAAGGAGGATTCTCCTGTTTCTAGTGATAAACTGTCTACAGCAATCTCTCCCTTAGGGTTCAGTTTCTCAGCTGATCCATAGATTTTTCTTTCTCTTTCCAGTGATTCCATTCTCAGCTCAGCTTAGGAAGCAGTCACTTCCTCTGATCCATCACTAATTGAATCTTTATAGCACTGAAATTAGCTATTCTTGAATATTGTGAAAACACGATAGTAAATGATTCACTAAGACAGAAGTTTTATGAAGTAGGAACTCTGCTCAAAATAAATCCACATTGAGCATTTCAAAAGCACTCACTATTGACAAGACTTTTTTCATACTGAAGTGCCATGGTTTAACCCCAGCTAGCAGCCAAGCCTCACACTGCTGCTTGTTCATTCCCTCACCAGCAGGAGTGGGGAGAGAATTGGAATGGTTAGAGCCAGAAAACTCACAGATTGAGATAAAGACAGTTTAATACAGAAAGTAAAAGCCACACATGCAAGCAAAGAAAAATGAGAAATGAATCCATTAGTTTCCATGGGCAGGCAGGTGTTCAGCCTTCTTCAGGTGAACAGGGACCTATCATGTGTAAGTTACCAGGGCAGGAAAAAAATCTCCATTACTTCAAACCTCTGCTTCCTCCCCCAGCTTTAAATACTGAGCATGATAGTACCCTGAGGCCAGTGCAAATCACCTGCACCAGCTGTGTCTCCTCCAAACTTCCCATTCACTCCTAACTTCCTTGTCAGCATGGCCGTAGAAGAAGCGGAAGATCCCTTGGCTCTATGTAAGCCCTGTTCAGCAATAAAGGAAACATTTCTGTATTATAAATGCTGTGTTCAATACAAATGTAAAACTTAGTCCCATTTTAGTCACTGTGAAGAAAGTTAACTCAACCCCAGCCAAAATCATCACAGAAGTCAACAGTAAATGACATCAACAACAGTAAAGCAACAACAACAACAGTGGTATTTGAGAACTTCAGTTACTGTGCTTAATAAATAAGTTAGAAAAAAGATGCATAAGTATCTTATTTTTTATAGTCATAATAAGACTGGAATTAAAGAAGTCATCCATGCTCAAGGGTCATCTCTGAAGTACCCCATTACACAACTGAATAGTACTGTTTTCTCCTTTTGCAAATTGAAAAATTATGAACTGAAATGATCAGCCACTTGCCAGACACAGTACAAAACTAGCACTATTTATTTAATGTATTTTTCTTAATGTATTTAATGATTATTGTGCTGCTAGTACAATGTTAAGAAATGTGAGTCATGGAAGTATGGAATATGAGGAACATGTGACTGATGAATCATCCAAAGTAACTTAGCACCTGATACGCTGTGTTCTGTGCACTTGCCTACCACTTGCCTACCATCAACCAACTGAGCTGGTTGATGCAGTCTTACTCTTCCAGAAAGCAGTATCAAGCACAAGGTATAGTGTAATGATTAGTGTACTGCTATAGACCATATCCATATTATTATATAAGTCAACCTCTGACTTTTGTGGAGCTTCAGGTCCCCACCCCTTCCATGAAGCCTGTGATCCACAAAGATAAGCTGCTCATTAACATGCAATTAAGCAACTAAGCCCTGCCCACTCCAGCTCCCCATTCCAGGGACCTCCCCACCCCCTGTGCCAGCTGAGGAGACCGAAGGGAATGGCTTCTCCCCATTCCTGTCCAGGGAACCCTGGGATCCCTGTCTTTTGCCACTGCTGCTGCTGTACCATCCTGAAGCCAGAAACCCTGCAGGAACTGGCGCTGCCAGGAGCCCTGGAGGTGGCAACCGCCCCCAAGCAGAGCCAAGTGGGGTGCCGCGGAGGTGCTGGTCATGCAGCGGTGCTGGGTGTGCGTAGCTCAAAAAGTGGTGGTTGCAGTGGCAGTGTAGGGCCAGCAGCTTGCTAGCATTACCATGGCAACAGCTGCTTCTTTAGCCACCCACTGCTCATTGACTGCTGCCTGAGGTGGCAAACACCCCTCAGGCAGAGCTGAGCAGGGCGCCATGGTGAGAGGGCCCCGGGTGTCTTGCCTCTGAGCCAGCACAGCTCCCCAGTGCTGCACACAAAGTTTCTTGCCACTTCCAGTCCGGGATACAGCAGGGAACAGGGGAGCGGGGGCGAGGGGGTGACGGTAGCTGGGGCCGGGAATCTGTCCATTCACCCTGGCTAGATCCGGGCCAAGCCGAGCCAAGCTGAGCTGAGTGTATAAACATGGTACCCGGGATGGGGTTGTCATGGCACCAAGGGATGCCACACAGCCACACGCAGAGGGATCCACCTGTGTCAGTGTCCCAGCTCCACCCAGGAGCAGAGTGAGGTGCCGACCCTGCAACTGTGTCACTGTTCCTGTGGCCACCCGTGTCCATGTACCCACAAGCTGTGGGTGATGGGAGAGGGACTATTCTTCCCCGTGAAAGGCCATGGAGGGACCAAGCTGACCAGGAGCGCCACAGGTGCAGTGCTGCTGCTCTGTTTGCAGCACCTACTGTCTTGCTGCCTGTACCAGTCCATGCCTGGAAGTTTTGATTCCCATCCCCCTACTGGGGGGATGGGAATCACCCCTTTCCCTGGAGCACTGCCACAGCCTTGCTGCCCACGGAAGGACATGGGGAAGAGGGGGAGCAGGGGCAAGGGGGCAGCAGTGGCTGGGGCAGGGAATCCAACCGTGCATTCACGCCCCACTAGACCCAGGCCAAGCCAAGCCAAGCTGAGCCAAAGTTTTGTGTCATGCAGATTTGCATGGTCTTGCTTGTGAGTGAAGACCAGCTGCGCACCGCTTCCATTTGCAAGTGAGCTCGCATGCCTCCTCCACTTGGAAAAGCCCAAAGTCCAAAGGGAAACATGGGTGGGCTGAATGTGCCTCCATCAATGGCAGCCTTGCCCCCCTCTCCCCCGCCTCCAGCCACAAGGGGTGGCAATGGGCCGCCTCACTGCCACAAGATGGGGGGCAGAGGGTTGCCACGGGCCACTGCGAGCATATTATCAACATGGGAGATTGCATTTTGCTGCTCTGCTTTGAATGCTGCCCCCCACACATCAGGGCTGAGGGGAGTGGGGCAATGGGTGGGACTTGTTTACATGAGCATGTTTACATACTATGGCTTCATGGCTTGCACTGTACCTGAACAGATAGGAATTATCGCAGAAAAAAAACACAGGAAGAATTGAACCTGCAAAGAGCAAAATCGGAAAGTGGTGGGGGTTCACTGTATATGTAGTCCTCCAAAGTGTTTATTGTTGATATCCCTAATTTGATTCTAGTTGCACAAGGCTTTCAAAAGAGCAAAACCTCTTGCAATCATCTAAAAACCATTATAAAAGAAAATTGTGAGAAAACAATGTGAATAATACTTCTGTAGCAAGATAGTTTTCTTTGGTTACATTCTCACAGTCTTAACGTATTTAGAAGGCTGTAGAACTTTTACTTGACATGTAGCCTTCAATCAGATAGCATATTTAACAGGTTAGAGAACAAATTGTACACTAAACAAGGTGTGCATGTCAACGTCACATTTTAAACCTTGATAATCTGTTTTACAGAATCTCTAGGCGACAAGAAAGTATGAAGTCTTGTCAACATTTTTAAGTTATAATTTAAGCATATATTCAGAAACTGGAGTTATTTCCACTTGCTCCTGGTGAATTGCCTAGTCACATACTTTTTTCGCTGAAAGTCTATCCACATGTTGGCAATGTTTCTTTAAAAACAAATCTTTGAGAAAGGCAGGTGACAAATAACTTGGTAACACTGTATTGAAGAGAGACATATATTTTTTTCTAATAAAGCACTATAATCAATGTATTTTTAAATAAAATGTGGAAAAAATTTCAGAGATTAATAGAATCCTTCTTATTCTCTCTGTTTTCAGGAATAATGCTAAAATGCTAATACTTTAATGGTAAATACAAAAGCTCATGCTAATGCTTAAATCTCAATTCTTTTAGCCCCTTTTTTCTCTTGTTATCCATTCTAAGCAGTAGATTGGATTTAATGAGGCTTGTGTACTGCTGCTTGATGCTAGTTATGCACTATTGTGAGAAACTAGTTGTATAATTGTTGCTGGTATTAAAATTATAGTCTGCATGCTGTCCTTTGAAATGTCTCTATTCATACATTTGTTCCACAAACACATTATGAAATTCTGATTTCATTTTATTCTTGTTATTAGAGTAGCAGTATATTTGCAAGATTTCTGCTGATAAAATCAGTGCAGTCACAAAATAGCGCAGTGAATATTCATGGTTAATATGCACAGTCATACACGCATGTGTGTGAACTTTGCAGCTGATAACAGTTCGGAAGGATAGTTCTGGGTGGTGTACAAAAACATTGATTGAAAATCAATTTGCCACCTTGTCAGGCTAACTTTGAACCAGCATATTATATAGGTGTGAAATGACGGACAATCCAAATACATAGCTGAAATGCAACATTGTTTACCAGACAAACACCACTGTCAGATAGCAAAACTTGATATGGATTAGAAATTCATCATCCCCAAAGGCTCTAAAAGCAGGGAATAATTACCAGTTATTAAAGCACCAATAATGCACAAAAAAACGTTTGTGAGCATAAGACATGGTACTGAATATTGACAAGTATTGACAAGCCCTTGAACTAAAAAACAAATAATTTTGTACTTGAGACAATAAGAGAAAGAGAAGAGAGAAAGAGAGAANCCAGTGGTCCTTTCCCCAAATGTCCAAGGGACTGCAGGGAGATCCAATGACCAGCGGGAGAGAAGCTGCGCTGAGATGAGAAGTCAAAGGTCCACGTGGTCCTGGGCAAAATAGCAGAGGTGAAAAAGCAAGGCATCCTCAGTTTCCGAAGGTCCCAAATGAACCTGCCTTGCTGAGGCCCAGGAGCTGTAGTTATAGGGCCTCGGGCCCCTCCCACATCACATGCCTTGTGGGCATGTCTTCACATGCCATTGGCAGTCACTCAGCCTGCCCTGGCCCTCAGGCCCTTCCCCTAGTCACATGCCTTGCCGGGAGGGGAAGATAAGAAAGGAATCCTCTATTGTTTGTCAAGTGAAAAGGAGAAAAGCCCCTCCCCTGGCCACATTCCTTTCAGGGGAGGGAAAGGGAGATAAGAAGAGATACCTATTGTCTGTTCCAGTAAAAAGGAGAAAAGTTTTACAATAGAACAAAAGGCGTCTCCCCATGACATATGTTTAGGCAGTTGCCTGTTGTCGCAACATCCTAGCTTGCTTCCCCAAATACCCTCAATATGTCTGCACATATCAGTCCCTGTCATAATTAAAATGACATTCTTTCTATCCTATTCTTTCCATCCTATTCTTTCCAGCCACCTCATTAAGCTCGTTAGTGTAGAAAAGCTAGGCAGAAAACCTGAGGGATTGTTCAGAAACTTTGGAGCAAGTTCATAAGAATGGGATATGGAAAACAGCTCACTTGAAGCATACAACTTTGAACTTTTCACACTAACCCTCAGTCATTTTTCATTACACACCAGCAGCAATTATGATCAAATACCATGATACAAAGAATGTTATTATTACTTCAACAGTCTTAAGAAGTCAATATCTATTGAAAATAAAGTAGATGGGTGTGTGTAATGTCTAAGTCTTGCAGTCCTGTTTCTGAAGAATTCACGACTTGGATTGTACATGTAGCATCCTGTTTGTGCTCACTGTTTTGAGAACGTTACAGATTCACAGATTCACAGATTATTGTGAGTTGGAAGGGACCCACAAGGATCATCGAGTCCAACTCTTAAACCACACCGCTGCCTACCCAGCGGGAATTGAACCCTGGTCTCCTGCATGGCAGGCAGGGACACTCACCACTGTACTAAAGTGGATTTTCACCAATGCTACCTTGACTGGACATTGAAAAATATCACTGTGTTAAATGAAAAGAACTGTGTAGAGGCTGTAAGAAGTCTTGTATGACTATGCTGTAGATGAAAATTTCAAAGTACTATTTATGTCTGGAATCTTACAAAATCGTTAATGAATACCATGAGATGCACATAGTATTGGAGCACAATGAGACTTGATAGGATATCTAGCTGGAATGCAGAACATGCATTTTTAAATATCACTATGCTGTGATGGGATATAACACTAGGAATATGCAATATAATCACCACATAGCAATGTCAGGGGTAGTCAACTGCATATTCAACAGCTGCCTTGGATCACTTAGTACTGATACACAGCAATGTGTTTCAAGCATAGATAATGCTTTATCATTGACAAATGAGAAGACAAACTTGACAAAACTACAAACAAGAGCAGTCACATTAATATGAGAACGCTACTAAAAGAAAAAAATATCTCCATAGACAGCAGACAACGGTGTTGATTCCATATTTAACAAAAAATCGTGTGAGATGAGTGTGTGCCCAAAGGACACTGGTTTCTAATAATAGTAATGCCTCACATGGTCTCTTTCTATGGCCAAGGCTTCTGGGCACACCCACATGCAGAGAAATCTGGTCTGATCATAAACAAGCAAGGCTGGAGCTTGGGAGCAGCAGGAGCGTACTGCCTCCCCAAGACAGTCAGCTCTATGGCACTAATGTGGCACCTGATCTCCCCTGAACACTTGGGCTAAGTTCCTCTAAATGCTCTGGAGTCTTCTGCAAAGGAGCTTTCTTGCATCCTGATTCCCTCTTTGTAAGGGGCTTGCAAACGCTGATGCTTATCTTCACTATAAATCCAAGTGAAAAAGTAATGAAGTAGAAAGATTAAAAGTTCTTAAGAAGTAAACTAAACTATCTATGTATGATAAGATGGTGTTACATACATACTCTTTTTTATGATGTTTGTTGGTTTTTTAAACATTATTGAGATTTGAGTACACCTAACTTTATTTAGTTTTGCTTCAGTTTCTGTTCCTATAAGTGTCAGAGAATATTATCTTACCAAAAACCAGTTGCCAAGCTAAGGAAGAGAGGTTTTCCATTCCTTCAGGTGTGGTAAAATACTAGCAAAAAGTTGGATTAAAAGTTTTTTAAAACCAAACCAGTGGTTACATGAGCACGATGGAATGCTGTCACCTCAGGTTTATTTAAATCTCCTCTTCAAGTGGCAACTGATGAATCACAGGCCAGGAATACAGTATTCTCACAAAAAACTTAACCTGTTGTGTGCCTGATAATATTGAGATATTCTTACTTGCTTAACTATTTTTGAGATCCAGCTATTTGCTATATTTCATCTTATGGACAATGTATTTGAGCTACAGAACAAATATGAGCTTCAGCTCTCCGAAAATTGGAGGTACACTAGCATATGTCTTTTTGCTTGGAAATACTGAGAGTGACAAATAAAAAACTCCCAGAGGAAAACTCAGGCTATTGCTAGAACCAGTTGAGAGTTTATAGAGTAAACTATACAGTTTTGGAAAAATATTACTTGCCTAACTGCATTTTCTCCCCTGAAATATGTTGTCGACAATAACATGTTAGTTAGCAAAGATTTTTTTCACATCAGATGTGGAATTCTTAGCTGAATTTAAAGAGAACTTGATCTAATTAATTACTTGGCAGTTGCAGTAGTCATCTAAAATGCAGATGTCTTAGGATGTGTTTGCATCTGATGTTTGATTCAGTCTGAAAAAGGCAAACCTTGCCTGTGCTGAATAAGAAGTATTATTGATTGCTTCTGCATTCCACATTAGGCTATCTGTTCCGTTCTTCTATGTCTCTAATTACTGTGAACAGAAAACAGAGAGCAGAAGAACTTTAGAACTTGCATCAGACATTATCTGGCTTAGCACGTGGCTCTAAAACACATCCTAGATCTAAACAATTGTCTGATCTACTAAGATGTGATTGAGCTATAGTAAAGTTCAACTATATGTCCTGAAATGTTTGTGTGAACTTGAAGATAGCAAGAACTTGATTTTAGGTCTTTGTGTCCTAGATAGCATATTAATCTCACAGTCTTATACACAGTACATGTTATGGCTGAGATGGTTTTAAGGTCAAAATCTCTCCTCTAACAGAGAAGCTGCTAAGGTGACTAGTGAGACTTCACATCTTCAAAAACATCACTCTACAACTATTTCCTGTAAAATGATGTAACATGAGGAAAATGTGGAGTGTATCATGGAACAAAGCAAGTACAAAAAATGGATTAAAATTACCTAACAGCAATGATTGGCTATTGCAGATAGCAAGCCCTCTGGCCCTGAATGAATACTGTTTGGCAATGATATTCACTCAGAATTAGCAGATGAAATTAGCAACAGTCAAGCGAGAAGAAAGGTCCCAACAGGTCAGTTTGTACAGGCAGTGAGCAATGTGTTTTCTAATCCTTTCATAGAGTCCTAGAATATTATTAGAGCTTTCTAAACTCCTTATGAATCCGAGGGATGGCTAGGTCCAATTATAGTGTTATTATAGTCATTTATGCCCAGTGGAATTATCTATACAATGTTTATAGTAATAATATTGAACAGCTCCATGGATTAGTAATGTTTAACTACTATTAACTCTGCATTATTTCACTCACTTACCAAGAATTTGTAACAAGTAAGGGATCTTTCCACCTCAGGTAAAGAAGGATCTTCTAGTCTCAGGTGAGGAATTTCAAACCTCATCCCTACTGAAGAGGAGAGTCACCTGGCATGCTGCCCAGCTGCAGTTTAGGGAGAGCTCAAAATGTGCCCATCCTGATGGTAATGTATATAGAGTGAAGTAGTATATATGTCTTCATTCTTGCTGTACTATCTTGTTCTGTACTTTAATTATCTTGTCTTTTGGGGTTTTGAAACCACCTCTGGAAATATTTTTCTAAGGCACTTTCACTCTTTTATATGTGAGCCAGCATCTTAACAGCATGCAGGTTCATCACAGGCCTATGAGGCCTGTTGCTCCTTAGTCAGTCTGAAGAAAGGTATAGCTGGGGTCAAAGATGTCTGTCACAATTACAAGACCAATGATTATCTCATATAATATTTACTGTGATTTTATTTGATGGACTTTAATGTACTTGATACAGTGAATCCCTGCTGCATTGCGACCTCTCCATTATGACCCCGCCCATTTGCGAGGCAAATTTTTCGCAATTTTGCCTCAGCTGTCTACGAGTTTACCTGGCCAACGCATGTGCAGTGGCTCTGCTCTGCCAAGGGGCAGTGCCGCGGTGCCTGTGGGGCGGGACTCACCCTGCCCTGCAGGGAGGGGGCTTGCAATGGCGGCACTAAAACTGCCCCACGAAAGCGAGGCAAGCGAGGTCGGGCAAGCGCTGTGTGCTGGGAGGGGGCT
>WEKX01000178.1:897-15902 GCA_013390025.1 Pitta sordida | reverse complement strand
CTTCTTGTTCTGGTGTCATCAACCTGAAAAAAGGGATTCACACCCACCTGACTGCAACCTTCCCTCAGGTAGTTGTAAAGAGCATTCAAGTTCCCTTATAAATATAGAAATTGAGTAATTAGCGTTAGAAATATTCATTGAAATTTCAGTGCACACTTCAGGATTTGAAATTAAATTGAGCTAAAATTGGTGATCCTTGTCATAAATTAATATTTCGGGATTTGAAGTTTAATTCACTAGAGATATGCCTTCAACTTCTGAATAATTCACGTAAAAGTAACACTGGACATAGCAAGCACATTTAGTGAAAAGGAAGGCATCTAAGCTCAATTACAACTCTTTGACAGGGTAGGATTGCTGTTACCACAAATTTTAACACATTTGTTATTTCCCACTATGTCAGTCAATTTCAATCTTTCAGTGTCTCTGGTAGAAGACGGGTGATTTTAAAATTATGTGACTTCATGTTTTCCAGGTCAAGCCAGTACCTACAAAGATATGAATTTATCATATCAGTTAGAAATGACACTGTATAAACTAAATTCTTCACTGATATAGATTGATTTTGAGCTATTCTTTTAAACCAAGAATAATCTTTTAAAAAGTAATAAGACTAAAAAAAAGTTGCTTATGAAGAGTTAAAGTTGGTTTGGGTAATCTGTGCCTTCTGAAAGTATAAAATGCAACAAAACCTAAACTTTAAAAAAAATCAATTGTAATAATAAGCCACTTCACACTGAAATGTTGAAAATGTGTGAGAACACAAAATGTCTGCACAATACTTTGACGGAAACTACAGATAAGCCCTCCATATGCCTCTTTTGGGTGCTGACATACCAAAGCAGATCCAGTGAAGAACCATGAAGATCTTAAAATGGTCTAAGCATCTGACACGTGAGAAAATGCTAAAGATACCTGGGACTGTTTAATGTAAAGAGGGAAAGTTTTGAGGGCGTCTTCCTAATTCACCTGTATCTGTTGAGGTTGGAAGAAAACAAAACAGAAATAGACTTCTCAATGATACCCAGTGAAAGATCAAGAGTGAATATGGACACATACTGAAATATAGAAAACTTCCTCTAAATGCAGGAAATAATTTTTACCATGAAAGTGGTCAAAACAAAGTTGACCAGAGAGGTTTGGAGGCTATATCAAGCTGATACTAGAAAAATGGTAAAGCAATCTACTCTAAAGAACAATCTACTGCTTAATTGGCCCTAATTTGGCAGGGAGGTTGGACTGGCTCTTCTCCAAAGATGCCTCTCAAACTCAGCAATCATTCTGTTACACAGCGAAGTCTCCAGGGAAGACTTTGTGTTAAGATTTGTTGTTTACAAAAGGTGCCTCTGAAACGTGAAGTTGATAGGAGGGGCAGAATGCAATGAAGTGACACCTTCGGCTACCACAAGCATAGTTTTCTGTAGGACATGGATGTCTTTCAGGAAGTTTAAGTTAGCTATTAAAGTATCATTTTGGGGGAGGTTGTAAAGTGAAAATATTTATTTGCAAAGAAAGTAAAATTAAGGAAATAAATTAATCACTTCTAGAGTTACTTCCTTAACCATGCAAAAGTGTAATAAATCATAACATGATTATTTGTGCTAAGTAGCTTGGATTTTGCAAGAGGCTCATTAAGTGACTCTTTAAGTTAAATGTTTCGGGGTTTTACTTTCATTAAATGTTATCTACATTCACATGAACAAATTAGAGAATATTCACAGAACCACAGAATATTTTGAGTTAGAAGAGCACCACCGCCTCCCTGGTGGGAATAAAACCCTGGTCTCCTTCATGAGAGGCAGAGACATTCACCACTATACTAAAGTGAAATTCATACTTGAATTCTTACTAATCAGTTTAAAATATATTTTAATAAAACACTTTACATTCTGAATATGTAAATGCTTTTAATATTTACAGTAGATTTTTACCTGATTAATATTGCTGTCCCTGAATCATAGTGGATTTATAAGGTTTAAATCTAAATACATCTGACTACTGATTAAGTAAAACAAAATGAATGGAAGCTTAGAAGGCTTCTTGTCAGTAAAACTAGACTTAGACTTTAAGGTGACTTTCTAATTAAAGTTACATTAACAACCTGTAATTCAAGCATGACACTTCAGGTTCTAAGCAGTGGGCTCAAATAATCATGTAATGCTTCTAACATAATTTGGAAAACTTCATTAGCAGGAAGGCATGTCATACCTTAATTGCAGAGATTTTTGAAAGCAATTTAAAGCAGAAGCACATGTTCTCAGAATGAAGATCTCAAAACCTGATACATTTATACGCCTTTCATTTCATGGTTAGTTTCCATGTTTATAATCTTTCCATATTAATTATGTGGCAACAGTACTAAAAAACTGGAAACTGAGAACATTTTCCATTAACTGTTGCAATATTTCTGATATCAAGGAAATGCTGAAGCACTGTAGGAAGTATTTCTTATGCCTTTTACAGTAGCCTTTTGCTCAAGACCATTCTTCACTCTAGTTGTTACCTCTAATTTGCATCTTATTTTTCTCATTTCAGTACCTCATACACATTAGTATTCAACTTAATCTCTTTTTCCTAGCTCCTCCCAGGCTGTAATTGCATGACTACAATAAGTAGACATAAGCCATGCCACATCAAAAGCAGCAATATCAACACCTTCCTACTCCCTGACTCTCATTTTCACCCCCACTGTCTCTTGGCTGGTTTAAAATGAAATATGGTTTTGGCAAGGTAATGGGCTAAGAACAAGAAGAGTGTGTGAAGACTAAGAGCCGATAATGGAATTAGAGTAAGAAGATTTTTTTCAGCAACACTACCAATTTATTACCCATTTTGAAATGAATTCTTGCCTTCATAAACCCTAGTATATTTCCCATCATCGCAGATCTTTCTTGCAGAATAATTTTCTTGAAATTACTCACTTCCTGGCTCTGGAGTCTCTTCTGTTTCTTAAAGTTCCTCTAGTTAGCTCATTTCCTTTTCTTCTTATAGTATTTTTTGAGAAGGCAGCTCATTTTCTTCTTGTCTGCCCTGCTCATGACTGGGGCAGTGGGCTGGGGTCTGTAAAGGAAGGTAATGTAGGTACCCTCAAAATGCCAGGCAGTGAAAGGACTTAGGAGAAATATATTTTTTAAACATGAGAATGCTAAAGTTAACAGTTTGCACACCGGGTATGAAAGAATGCAAAACTTTTTCCTTTCTGAGCCTTCTTAACAGCTTGACTGGCCCTGACTCACAGGAGCTCCGAGGATTTCTGTGAAAAAATTATCTTTTCAGGGCATTAACTGCCCTGAAAGGGCACAGGGGGACAGAAGTCTAAGTTTAGGTCTCCCAGCTACCAAAGGTCTCTCAAAGAAAAAGAGAAATTGTTAAATCAGCCTATCTCCTCACCAGCCCTTTAGCAAGGTCCACCCAATCCCCACACAGTCTGGCTGCCAAGCCTTGCTCTGACCTTTCTGATGGCACCCTTGATATTCACGCATGGCCAAAAGGATCCACTGGGTTCTCTGCTGCCCTGTCAGGATTTTAGTGTACTGTCGCATTAAAATTAATTCATCATTATTTACATTTTACTATTAATTAACAAAAATAATTTTCGTTACCATCCCTGGTGAGTCCATGCCCAAGTTCTGTGTCCAGGTCTGGACTTTCCAGTACAAGAAAGATATGGACATAGAGGAAAGAATAAACTGAAAGGCCATGACAATGATGAAGGGGCTAGAGCATCTCACCTATGAGGAAAGGCTGAAAGAGCTGGGACTGGTCAGCCTGGAAAAGAGAAGACTCATAGAATATCACCAGTATGCACAAAAACCTGAAGGAAGGGTTCAAAGAGGACAGAGCCAGATACTTCTCAGTGGTAATCAGTGACAGATCAGAGGCAATAGGCACAAACTGAAACAGGTCCCCCCTCAAAATCAGAAAACAATTTTTACTGAGAGTGTGACTGAGTACAGACACAGGATGCCTAGAGTAGTTGTGGAGTGTCCCTCCCTGGAGATATTCAAAAGACATCTGGACTTGATCCTAGGCAACCAGTTGTAGATGATCTCTTCTAATCTCAATCGCATTGTATTCTGTTACACAACAGAATTATGCTACTCAAACTGATTTTATTGTATGAACTAATTGGAAATATTTCTCCAGCAGACTGTATACTGGAGGAAGCTCAGAAAAAAAGGAACTTTCTTCGTCCTGTCAGTTGACAAGCAAGCAAATAAGTGAACTTCCAGCATGCTCTATGAAAAGCTTTATTTGCTTAAAAAAAAAACCCCAAACAAACCCCAAATTTAGCAAAACCCACAAAAAAACCAAATAAGCAAACAAAACTACCAAAATCACACAACTCTTCCCCCCCCAAATCTCCCCTAAACTGCAAATAAATACCCCCTCCCCCCAAAACCCACAGAAAAACAAAACCCAACCAAACAAAAATAAATTCAAAACCCAGAATCCTCCTCCTCTCAAAACACCAAAATAACATGATCCCATTCCATACACAGGCTGAGCCCACAAAGAAGTGCAGGAAGTGTCTGCGAGCATGCACATCTCCAGTTTTAATCACTACCAAGAATTATTTCAACATCTAATTAAGTTGCTGTCAATGTGTCTTGCCTGGAGAATAGAGAAAAAATAATTTGGTCATGTTTTCTAGGTGTACAAAAGGCAAGCTGATAAGTTTAGATGTTGAAAACTTCCTGGTAGGTATCATGAGCACTGCTCAGACATTCTTGATGGTATGGAGCAGCTGGAACTCAAGACAATTACTCTCCTGTTAATAATTTTTTCCACATATTCATTCTTGAAACATAAGCTACTGAAAACCTAAACTGTCCACCCAGTGGTCAAACTTATTTTGCAGTCATAGAATCTGTTCTACTCACCAGAAAACACAAGGGCAGCAGCACGTGGCCCATTCTGCACCAACTTTAATCTTCATGCTTAAAAAATTAAAAGCAGTTGTAATACAGAAAGTCTTAATGTAACTCTCAATTTCTTTGAGCTAAGAGAAAAACGTATCATTGCTACACACAAGACTGCCTTTAGATGAAATTGATTCTCACCTAAAGGTCTAAGACTTGCTAAAAGTGTCTCACAGGGTTTCACCTAACCTCAATTAAGACAAAATTAATGAGGAAGAAGGCATCTCTTAGTATATCTTGACATATTACCTCAATAGGAATTACTCTGTCTCAACATTTTCACTGAAATTAATTTAATTAACTCATCTATTAATAATGAATGATCTACAAGCTTGAAAATAACCGTAGATAATTGGTTTTGACTAGAATTTTCCAGTAATCTGCCACAGAAATGGATATTTTCACTCCAAGGCAGATTTATCATATTAAAACAATATTAGCTGGGGCATACATAGTCTGCTGTAGTTTATAAACATCTTAGGTATTAAAAAACCTAGTAGAAAAATATTGTTTGTTCTTCCAGGCATGAAAATAGGAACTGATATTATAGTGTATCTATTGGGTCATGAAATTATAACTTTCAATTTACCTTGTCACGGGCTGAGACTATGAAATTATATTAAATCCACTACACTTTATCAGAAACTAAGAATCTCTCATGATAAACAAATCAAAACCTCAAATCTCTTGCTTGACCTAAATTTAATCCCAGTGACCCTGAAAGATATTAATGGAAATAGACTTTAAAGAGCATTTATGGATATGCTCATTTTAAAGAGCATATCTGAAAGTAAGGTGAGCAAACAAATTCATAACACTCTTAAACTGAAAGCTGTAATATTTATCACTAATTTTTCATAAGAGATATGTCAACAAGCTAATTTTGTATCAAAAAAGCAAACAATTTCAACACTTTAAGCAAGAAAAGAAGTATTTTAGTTACTACTTTAGTGATAATTCATCTCCCTCTAAGTTTCACATTACTGGTGTCACGATAATTTAGTTTTCATTTTTAGTCTATTCAGAGTATTACCAGGCATTCACCCTAGAAAAGAGAAGTCTGCAGGGTGACCAAATTGTAGTTTTCCAGTACCTGAAGGAAGCCTACAAGATGGAGGCGGATTACTTATAGAGCATATAGTGACAGAACAAGAGGGAATGGTCTCAAAGGGAAAGAGAATGGGTTTAGGTTAGATATCAGGAAACAATTCATTGCTGTGACATTGGTGAGGTTCTGGATCAGGCTGCCCAGAGGAGCTGGGATGCCCGTCCCTGGAAGTGTTGAAGGCCAGGTTGGATAGAGCTCTGAGAAAAGGTGAGGAATACTTGAATAAAATTGGTCAGATGCACAGCTTAAAATCGACTAGGTTTGCAGACAAAAATAAGAAAAAATAGAAATTTAGTTTAAAATCTAACCAATATTGGCCTGAGATCTTAAATAGATGCTCCCAATGTTCTAGGACTTGATATAAAATGTCAACTTCTTCACTACTGGTTGTGAGCGTTTTCTGTGAGGCATAAATCTTGTTCAGTGATCTGTATATTTACTTTTAGAGAGAGCAGGAAAAGTGCTCACAGAAATACACCAACATGAACTCCTATTCAACCCATGACAGATCTAATTTAAGCAAATAGGTGAATAGAGGCATCAGGAGGAATTAATGCCATCACTTTCATAGTTCAAGCGTTTGGTAGACTTTTTGGTACAAAATTTTTAAAAAAGATAAAAACTAACCCACTATGAATTACACATTAATCATATCTTTTTTATTCCCTTACTTGATTTTTCTGTTGCATAAGAGTACATGATTTTGGTAACTAATTGTAAGTATCTACTCTTTTCATTTTTATTTTCATCTTCTTTTTATCAATTCATTTTTTCTCATTTTTGTCTAATGTATGACTGTGGAAGCTTCAGGTGGAGTTGTCTTAATTTTATTAAAAACAGTTTGAACAAGGAAGCTGTATTTTAAGAACTTAAAACTTTTCCTTATTACTTGCATGAAAAACATCCTTGAAAAGACAATGGAAGGAGAATATGATTTGTTCATTATTCATAATGCTGTCAAGTAGTAGAAGTATTAGTATCTTAAAATTTTATGACATTTGCTAAAGGACATTAAAAAATACTTAGAAAATCTGACTTTATTGCATTTCACAAGCTCTACTTATATTTGGACTTAAGTAATAATTAGCATTCTTACTGGCATTGAGCTGCTGGAAATATATATCAGATAAAGTAATTTCAAAAGTTCAGCAGCAGTCAAAATTCTAATTTAAACTTTAGGAGTATATTAAAGCTGGAACCTTGTGCAAACCAGTGGAGCAGTGTGCCTAAAGCATCCATCTGTTAACTAAATTAAACCAGTTACCTGTTACATTGAAAAGACATAACATGAGAAGGTGTAATTTCCCCAAGAGCATATGTGCATAGTAAAGGGTCCATCCAAACTTATCTTCTTCTGAGTTTTTAGTTCAAGAGTAATCTAAACAAGACTGCAGGTAGACCCTCTAAAAGACAATGTACTAATTTTGTAGTTAACACTTCCTCATGTTCCAGTCCTACCCCTCACCCCTCTCACCACCACCCCCCCCCGGCTTCTTTTTCCAATCTATTTTACTTGTCATAGTACTGGTTAAATTTCTGTTTCCATTTTTTAGGAGTACACAGATAATTTGAGATCCTTAACCTATTTCAAAGATCCTCATTGGTTATATATCAGGAAAAAAAGTACATATCTGGAGCTTTTTGGTTTTGGGTTTTTTTTAAGAGTCAGGTAAACCTCAGGGATATTTTAACAGTTACAAACAAAAAAGAGCAGATTTAGATTAATGTTAGGAAGAAGTTCTTTACTATGAGGGTGATTAGGCACTGGAACAGGGTGCCCCAATAAGTTGTGGATGTCCCATCCCCAGAAGTGTTCAAGATCTGATAGGCGGGGGCTTTGAGCAGCCTGGGCTAATGTCCCTACCCATGGCAGGAGGGGTGGACCTAAATGATCTTTATGGTCCATTTTAACCCAAACACATTTTATGATTCTATGACTTCTCTCCAAGTCTGTCCATTGTTACAAAATCTCTAAAGGGCACAGAATTCATCAGCATTTTTAAGAGAAACAAAGGACCATAGTGACTTGCGGAACATCCAGATATATTACTCACCTCCCTGGGGTAGATTGACAGCATCGTAGCCACTGCTGACAAAACAGTGGCCTCAATCTTCACCCAGAAGCTGAGCAAAACTTAAGCTAAACCTGCTGTCACTTGATGAGTTAATTTTCTCTGCTCATGAATACTAATAAACTAGAATACCTTATAGCATTTTGCTAAGAGAGAATATAAGATAGAGAAATAAGTTGAAAACCAATAGCATCCCATTCTTAATTTCTGAAATATAACTTTAATTATAGCACAGTTCTGGTTTCTATATCCGACATAATTTGTTGGTCAGGCAGGCACTTCACTCTAGATACACTTCAATTAAGAGAAATTTTTAAGTCTCTAGCAGCAAGGTTAGTTTTAAAGGTGCTGCTCACATTGAGGTGAAGTTGTTGTGCCTACTCCACTTCTGAGTCCTTCATCAGCATAGATGATGCTCCATACTCAAACTGTAGCTTTACCCCTTCTCAAGGCCAGGGTCCAGCTACAAGAAAAAAGTGATTCAAAGATAGTTAGAAAGTTATAAGAGTAGTTTTGGTAACAGTAACAGTAAATTCCATTCTTTAATTACTGAAACATGGTAATTTAAAGTTGACAAAATTTTCTCTCTAAAAGAAAATCTTTAACAAATCTTCTGTTAGCTTCGGCAGCCAAACATTTTTGGTTTCCTCTGTACATTATTTTTTTTTAATACCTCGGTTCTTTAGGGTTTTTTTCCTTCAAATTTCCTAAGTGCCTTCTGTTAAGAATTTGTCCTTCTTCATNTACGATCAGCAGCGAGATGCCTGGAAGAACATTTCTACCCCTTCTCTGGGTGGCCAGGGTGGGGGCCCTTCATAGCTTTTCACAAATATATTTTCCCTTTCACAAATATATTGTTCACAGAGACATCTCTGTCTCCTTCTGTTCATGATCTTGGTCTCCATGGCAGCAATGGGGCCCAGGCAGAGGCTATTAACCCCCTCACTGCCAGAGGGGCAAAAACCCAAACCATGACAATGCCAAGATCTTTGCTATAGTTTAACATGACCGTTTATTCCAGCCTCCTGGTTTGGGACGGGAAGGATTTATTCTATTATTTTTTAGTACCTTATACAGTGGTGTGTTTTGGATTCAATACGAGAATTGTCTTGATAACACACTGATGTTTTGGCTGTGTATAAATAGTGTCCTTTGAAAATCAAAGACCTTTCAGTTTCCCATGCTCTGACAGAGAATTTGTGCACAAGAAGGAGTGAGAGATTATGGCTAGGACAGTTTGCTTGGGAGTTGGACTAAATGATCCTATGGGTCTCTTCCAACTCAGAACAACCTGTGAGCCTGTGAACCTGGGCTGATCAAACAAATATTACAGAACATAGAATGTCATGCCCAATTTAAAAAACAGAGATTTGGCTGGAAGTGGCCAATGATCTTAGTAGATGAGGTGGGCATTGGTCAGAGGGTGGTGAGCAATTCTTTCAGGTTTTATCTCTCTCTTTTTCATTATAAGCATGAGTACTAGTAGCATTAATAGTAGTAGTAGTAGTAGTATACTTGTATTAATTAAATTTACTTAATTTTGATAATTAAACTGTTATCTTAACCCACAGGTTTGGTTGTGTTTTTTTTTATCTTGGGGGGGAGGAGGTGTTGTTTGTTTTGGTTTGTTTGTTCATTTGTTTGTTTCCTTTTTTTTTTCCCCTAATTCTCCTCTTCATCACATGGCAGGGAGGAGTGATTGAACAATATTTAGTTGCTGGCTGGGATTAAATCACTACATCCAGGAAACATTAGTTATAGTTAGTTGTTTTCTCTTTTTTGCTATAAGCTTCTCAACAAATATGGCAACTTATATAACATAAGAATACTTTAGGCTTTCCCATTTATCTTTAAAAGACAGAATAATACAACACAACTTCTTTTTTAATTCTTCTTGCCTTTAAGATATTTTTGAGCAGAGATGGACTACAGGTTAATTCTTTTCATATGCTGAATGATAGTCACCTAGAAGCAACACCACTAGATAGAACTTACTTGTGTTGTCCAGCTAGACTATTCAATAAATAGAATTTGATAAATAAATAAATTTCTTATTTATGGGAGATGTAAATTAAAACCTCTTTGTCATTTCACAATAATGAAAACATTAATAATTTGCAAAGACCACATTAAGTAGTCCTAGATCAAACCTGCATTTCACAAGGCTCTATAAACTTCCTTAGGAAAACATTGCTCAACTGTTCTCTAGTATGTCTTTTCTTTCCAACGGACAGCCCAGAGAGCCCAGTTCAGCACCTCATGCTTAGGACTCTGAGTTTCAGGACTACTAACCTGTATACTTCTTATCTATGAAAGGTGCTGTATCTATGGGATTTAGAAGTGCGAGAATTGTAATTCCCACCATGAATTAGGTAGAAACTAGGCAAGTTTCTTTGAGAAATCCATGGTTTAGGAATGATAAAGTCCTATTTTTGTATTCTGTAAATGTGCAGAAAAATAGAAGACCATTCAGCAGCTTGTCAAGTTTGTGAAAGGATAAATTTACTGTGGTCACTTACCTTCTTTCACTCTTAGTATCTTTTTGTCAGATGCTCAAATCTATGTCATTAAACTTCAGGCATTCACAAAATCACTTTTGAGTTTGGGAGGCACAACTTAAGATCCAAACACTGTTCCTTCTTATGCAAGCCAGGATGCTGGTTTTTTTTCTTTGCTATGAAAGCCTGAAACAGTTGAGCTGTGGCCCCTTCAGGCTCACTTCATTGGTTATGTGCTCTGTCTTCACATCACGCTGCATACTTTGCTTGCCAACCTAGTAAACCTGTCTCGTTGACTGTACGTCATCGTCTCATTCCCCCACTCTGTCTTATTTAAAGATCTCCTCGTCAGTTTGGCCAGCCAGTCAACAGATATACAGAAATACTTCTTTTCCACCTAGACAGGTATCTCTTTCTAGTAGTCTTTGATCCTCACAGACCTCTCCGCTGTCATAAAAACTAAGCTGCTGTTGACACCAGCTGTGTCTAAAGAGTTGATGACCTGCAGTATCCACCATTTTTCCTGAAGCCTGTCCCCATCATCGTCAGGATCAAGAAGAAAACCACTGGGACTTGCATGCCCTTTACTCTCAGTCCCAGTGTTCTGTAACCACGTTTGATGAATTCCAGGTCTCCTGTGGGAGTTTCATTGGTACTAACATGGAAGAGCAGCAGGTTACAACAATCTTAGGGTCAGACAAACCTCAGCAGTCACTTCACAACATCCCAGAATCAAGGCCCTGGGAAGCAGCAAGCCTTCCTAGACAAATCAGTCAGGTCAACAGATGAATGACCTCCAGTTCCTGCATTAGTTTCCCACTTGGGTCACTTGCCCTCCTCCTGCAGTCTGAAGACTCCCAACTTCAGCTTCATTACTTGGTGACACATATCCTATACAAGACACATTTCCTGCATACAAAATCATCTCCTACTGCCCGAGAAATCACTGGAGCCCTAGACCTCCAGAGTTCATTCAGGAGTTAAGTTTGAGTCAAGACCTCTGGTATTACAGAGATAGTTGCTCCAGTTGGAGCAGGAGATTTTGCCATGACACATCACCCCATTGTGGATCCCAGCAAAGTTGATTCCAGCTGAGATCTTAGCCTCTTCTCCACACCCTTTTGCACAAAATGCTGCGCAGACCATTGCATCTGGCAGCGGAGCTCTGCTACCTGAATGCGAGACAACTTTTAAAAAATACCCAAATAAGAAGCCTAGTTATTGCAGCCTGTTTAAACAATTCATTCCAGAAATACGGAACTACAGCTGGCAATTCATTCAACATTAAATTCTGGTGTTCCTTCCAGTCCCAAAATGGAGATGATGCCTTGAATTGTAGAAAAATTCTAGAGGAATTAGCCTGGTAGTTTCAAACAGAGTTTCTGAAATGAATAAGCACAAATATTATGTCTTGGAAACATTCTTTTAATTCCTCAAAATGGAGCTCTGCTTAATCTTGCTGATATGACTGGATGTTGTATTATCAGTGTTGACTTGTACATCTGTAATTGGAATTCTTTGCACACGCATAATATATTATGTCCATGAATTGATATCTACAGTTATATATATATCTCATATATATATATCATATATATATGATATATACTCCAGTACGCTCATTCCTCTGAGATATATAGAATATTTTATATAGAGAATTTATATCCCTATATATTGTAAATAAAAAGTAAATTGAATCTATTTGCTTGATCTCATGTAGGCTTCTGTAAACTCACATAAATTTTGTCTGTGTTTTTAAATTAATCCCCTAATTTGCTGTTACTTTGAAATGTTAGAGCAGCCTCACAATTGATCACACTATGATAGAGTTGTTGCTTTTCTGTGCAGCTCCCATTGTAATTTTTATGAGTTATATATCCAGCACGACAATTTTTAAGTAAAATCTTTTAAATTCACTTATATATTGATGATGTGCTATGAGCTCTTAATATTCAGAACAGTGAGAAACTGATTAATAGTAAACAGGATGAAGACAGTCTTTTAAAATGTATTTATATTAAATTTTTCCTTTATCTAGAACAGAAAAAATAATATTAGACATAGAGATGATTATATATAAAACTAAAAGTTGTTTAATTCTAGCACTTTTAGAATTGAATTGAATAAAGGTGCCAAGCAGCTTCACCTCACAATGACTGAAATAGTTGTGAACTCTCCCTTCGCCTCACCCGCCCCCCACTGCAAAACCTTCAGTCTGAGGATGATTTACCTAACTAGATTAATCAGCATAAAAATAATTAAATAGAATTTGTTTTAATGTGAATGGATTGCTTATTGCTAATAAGAGATGTTGACATGTGTCTGAAACAACATTGTTATCACTATTTCATTTTCAAATTTTGAATTTAGTTGATTTCTAAATCTCAGATCCTTATGAATGAATGAAACTTTATATAAAATCTGTCTCTCAAGATTATTCAGAAAAATCTGAAACTATGAGGCTTAAAGATTAAAAGTACTTTCAAAAATCCATTTTAAAGTGTGTTTTAAAATCCATTTATGGAATTTGATGTAGAAAGAACTTTTAATTTTTTATTTTTTTAACACCATCCATTCTTATCTCACAATACTAAGATTTTAACCATCGCACTAACAGAAGTTTGCAAATTTTTTTCACTTAAAAATTATATTTTAGTTTACTCTTCATATTTTCCTTTATTTCACTTCAAAGTTCACAGGTTCTCAGGTTATTGTGAGTTGGAAGGGGCCCACAGGATCATCTAGTCCAACTCCCCAGCAAACGCCCACCCAGGCCCAGAGGCGGGGAAACACGGGCACCATGCTCCATCCATCCAAGCCTCCCACCAACTAGACCATGTCACTAAGCTCAAAGTTAAAAGGTATAACTGACATATATTTGGTAGATTCAAATATCTCCACAAAGTGCATACAATGGGAGTATTGTTTAATACTATTTAATAACTGAAGAGCTATTAAAAACTAAACTGTTATCAATAAATGCAAACTGTTTAATAATGCAAAGACAGAATGTTGACCAGACTATGTCTCATTCAATGGCACTTAAATAAAATATGTCTTACCTTCTTTTCTAATTTTAACTACAAATTGAAGATTAAAGCAGCTTGAGTATTTCTAGGATGTTGCTTTAGCAGCAGAGTCCCTGAAATCCTTATGTCCGTAGCTCCACAGCAGCTCATAGAACGAGATTGTTTGTATCCCGAGACATGTGGGGAAAAGTTATCTTTTCCTGTTTGTTAAAAAATATTAAAAAATACAGAAACTTTTCTAATACAAGGGTTGGAAAACAAAACAGACCTTCTGATGTTTATGAAGAACCAACAAGTAAGAAATCTTACTTGTGATTCAGAGCATGGATCTGATTGCTTCAGAGATGTAGCAAGGCTCCCATCATCTATGAAAGTGCTATGACCAAGTATCACAAAAGAAGCTATACACCTATGTGGAAGACTCTGGTAATAATTTCTCTTAAAAGTATCACACAAGAGCAGACCAAACATTGGCCTGATTTGATTTTTTGAGCTAAAATTTTCCCCAAGCTTGAAATTTTACGATACTGTCAGCTGCTCAGTAAAAATTATTTCCTTTTAGATTTTCTTTAAAAAAAAAAATAGAGTGAAGTGCCTGAAAATGAAGAGATGGTTAGCCCTGAAGAGAAAAACTAGACACTAGAGAGCACAGGACCACGAATTTAAGTTAGTTTCCCTGGAATGACTATGTGGACCTAGTAAAAGGTCATTGAACCAAAACTGTTTCTGAGCACTTCTGACGTCACTGAAAATGATTTCTTTTTTCCCCTGGAAAAAAGTTTTGCAGCAAATTTAACACTGCTTTTTAAAACTTAGGGAAAAGTCAGGATTTTAAAAAAAAGCTGCATGAAGGGGTTATCGTAATATTCCTTCCTTTGCCTATAGCAGCATAGATTACAAAATAGAGAATAGACTTAAGTTAAAAGGGGGATCAAATTCCATTTATAAATACCTAAGCAGTGTATCACAATCAGATCACAATCGAAGTCTTGACATTTTTACCATTTTATTTTTTTCTAGCCCAAAAATTTAACAATTTTGAAACAAAAAGAAGGCTAAGATGTACTTCATAGGCTTATTCACTCCATCATTTCTCCAGGAAAGTTCTTGCTTTTCAGTACACAAGTAATTTAAATGCCTGAGTCAAATTTCTAACGCATTAGGGAGAAGCTCTCTCTGGAGAGGATGTACAATGATCTGCCGCATAGTCATGATCCGTAATTTGCAAGATCCCATACTCGCTGTTGATTTTCCAGTGAGCTGTGGGACCTGGTGCATGCGCAGAACCTACCACAACCGCAGTCTGCTCGACCCCGTCCCCCCATCCCCCACCGCTAGCGTGGCAGCACGGCCGGCCCCAGCCCCACGTGCCCCCC
>WEKX01000177.1:1124-12921 GCA_013390025.1 Pitta sordida | reverse complement strand
ACCTGTCAGCCTGACCTCAGTTGCAGGCAAGGTCATGGAACGTCTAGTCTTGTGTGCTATTACGTAACAACTGCAAAATGACCATGACATTAGAACTAGTCAGCATGGATTTCCCAGAGGCAGATCNAGACTAGAGAAATGGGCAGACTCCAATATTAGGAGATTTAGCAAGACTAAGTGCCGGGTTCTTCACTTTGGACATAACAACCCCATGCATTGCTATCGGCTGGGGGATGAGTGGCTGGAGAGTGGTGAAATGGAGAGGGATTTAAGAGTTGTGCTTGACAGAAAACTCAATATGAGCCAGCAGTGTGCCCAGGTGGCTAAGAAGGCCAATGGCAGCCTGGCCTGGATTATGAACAGTGTAGTCAGTCAGACTAGGGAAGTTATCCCTCCCCTGTATTTGGCGCCAGTCAGACCACATCTTGAGTACTGTGTCTCGTTCTGGTCTCCCCTGTTTAAGAAGGATGTTGAGCTGCTTGAGCGTGTCCAGAGAAGGGCGACAAGGATGGTGAAAGGACTGGAGGACCAGTCCTATGGGGAGCGGCTCCGGGAACTGGGGTTGCTCATCCTGGATAAGAGAAGGCTCAGAGGTTACCTCATTGCTGTGTACAACTACCTGCGGGGTGGTTGCAGCCACATGGGTGTGAATCTCTTCTCTCAGGCTTATGACACCAGAATGAGAGAACATGGCCTTAAGCTACGCCAGGGGAGGTTTAGTCTGAATGTTAGGAAGCGGTTTTTCACAGAGAGAGTGATCTCTCATTGGAATGGTCTGTCCAGGGAGGTGGTGGATTCACCATCTCTGGAGGTGTTTAAGAGTAGGCTGGATGAGGCATTTAGTGCCATGGTTTAGACAATGGGTTTGTATTGGGTTACAGGCTGGACTTGATGATCTTCAAGTTCTCTTCCGCCCTTGCTAATACTGTGATACTGCGATATTTGTAAACTCGAGTCCTTGGAGGAATATGGAAATTCATATAAGATGTAGTAAATTCAGTGGTGCCACAACTAGACTACTACCAGTACCTGAGCAAGTCAGTTTAAAGTTGACTCACATATATATGTCTGGAAGTCTACCCTGAAGTTTATTGGCTCAAATGCACAGTTAATTTCTGAAAATCGAGCTTGGAACTTTTAACTGGCTTTGACTCTTTGGAAAATTATTGGATATAACTCAGCCTTACAAGGTCAAAGGACTATTTAGCTATCATTGTCACCACAAGGGAATGGAAGTATCAGAAGAAAACCAGCAAAACACAAATGAGACTCAACAGAATGAAGAGAAAAGGTTTTTCTTTTTTTTTTTTTTTCCTAAATGTAGTAACTTCTGTATAATGTTTAATTTTTAATAAAATGTAAGATTCATTTCATAATATATTAGTCTACTGTTGGAATTGATGATCTTAAATGTCTTATCCATCCTATGACTCAAGTGTAGTGATTATACATGGTGTTTATTTATGTATACATACATTATATATGTAGACATACATTATTGATACTGATAAGTATGACATATCAAACAGGTGCACATTAACAGGTGCATTGCCATGTTAATGTGCACCTGTACCATGAAACCATGCATGTAATGACTATTACTACTACTTCGTCAGTAAAGAGAATGTCTCAAAATACAACTCAAAAATACTCTCAAAAGGTATTTGTTCTAACACAATGACCATGTATTTCCCTGCCTTGTCTGGTAGAGCCAAAAAAGAGATCAGATCTGAGAAATACAGCAGCAACTTTATGAGAAAAAATGAAAAAACAGAGAGTAGGTTGTGGCTCTCATATTCTGGATACAAAGGGTTTTTCAGAGAAAGAATATCTATTGTTTGCTGCATTATTAATCTCTAGTACGTAAGGATCTAGATATAAGGATCAAATTAAAAAATTTCCATTGATGGTACATAATATATCCTGAAGTAACACCATCTAATCTATTGAAAGCATCACTTCAGCTTAATGATAAGGGTTTTCTATGATAAGAAGCCAGAGAACTTCCAAGGAAGTCAGCTCTCTTGTTTTGAAATTTATTGCCAAGTTTTAGCGAAACATGAGACAAGTTCTGAGTAGTACTTAGCCCTATTTTTCTAATTTGTTTTACCACTTATCCAATAATTTTTTTTTCTCAGCTGCTCCATCCTACATAATCTCCATCTGAAGTTGTTTCATAATGTCTGGTGCAAAATATTTTGCTTTATTACGTGAATACTTGTAAAGTAACTATTTTCTAGAATTTGAATTAACTTTATGATTTTTAAGCCCATGTTGGCTTTATGTACAAGGGACATAATCATGTTTTATTTGGAATGGTGACATATTTCATCACAGTCTGTTGTAATGAATTTGGGTTTGCTTTTGCTGAAGCAGGTGCATATCTTTTAATTCTTTCATTTCAGTTTGATATCATTCAAGCTAAAAATGTATTTGCTTGTGCTCGTTTAAGGTGAAGAGTCCCTTCAGTATTCACATTATTACTTTTGTCACTTTCTTCTTTCTAGTCTGTCCTGCAAGTCTCTCATATATTAATTTTTCTTTCAGTTAAAATGGCACAAGTCTGATAGTGTCCTCATTACCCAAACTGTTATTCCTCCCTCTGGCCTCACAAACTGTATTAAATTACGTTTCTTTTGGGGGAGTCCAGGAATGACATTCTGAGTAATGTTTTAAACCATGTATCTCAAATTTGATTTAATTTACATTTAAAAGACATGTATTGTATGGTAAATTAATTATTACTGACTGTTGAATATGACTTTTGAGAATTAATAGTTAAGGAATGAATAGTATGTTTATTATGTAGAGGGTTACAGAACATCAATTATATGTATCTCTTTCCAGTAATGAAGTGATATTTGTCTGACATAATTATTTAGTCAGGTTTAAGAGAATAATTATCTTACCTCTGCAAACAAGCTCTGTTAATTAAAACATATATATAGAAATGGATTTTTTATTTGTAAATAACTCTTTCTTTTCTGAGTGTTTTTCTACCAGAAATTTTGAGTTTCATCACTTCTGCAAGTGATTACAAATTAAGTAATATCAAAATATATTTGTAGCCATAAATTTGTACACAATCTACTTTAAATAAGGAATAAATTAAGTATCATATTTTCAATATAAATTCTTTGCAGGGTGTAGGGTGTTTTGGGTATCTTTGACTAAAATAAATATGAAACAAACAAATACACAAATTATTGTGTATTGTGTGCATTATTATTATTGTGTATTGTGACACTATCAATACACAAAATTTATTTGTGTATTTTTTTTACACTTCAGAGAATATCTGATTTCAAAGTTCTAGCTGCTTAGTAATTTCAAATGATGCACCAGAAATGCATAATATTATTTTGGCAATTTTGTTTCTGGATTTTTATTAATAGTCTGATATAATATTATATTTTTTCATATATTTAAAATTTCTTGACTGACCCTTATACCATTACACTTTTACATGACAAGTCATATAAAAATGCATTAACATATTTCATATAGACATTTAATCAGCATTTTAAAAAGTGTTAACTATTGGCAGTACAGTGGACCTAATTCTTCATCATCTTGTTCCTTCAGGAGTCGTTGGCCTTTGCAAAGTACAGGTAAGCAAAATGTAAAATACGATTAAGTACTTTTGTTAATCTTTACTGATAGGTTTAAATAAGTATTTAAAAAGGAAGTAAAAGTAACCCGGTCACTACAGAATAGTTGTTTTCTTCTACTCTCAAGTCCTTGTCACAAGGTTGACCACATGGACTAAAGTGTCATTGTCACAGAATCACAGAATCACAGAAAATTATGAGTTGGAAGGGACCCACAAGGATCATCTAGTCCAACTCACCATCTAATACCCATACAGAGACCGAGAGCACATCCCAGAGCATAATAACAACCTAGATGCCTCACAATCNTGTCATTCTCGTAGTTCTGACAGGAAGAAAAAGTCCAAAGCTATGATTGTTTATATTCTTGAACTGACACACTTGTATGGTATTAAATTTACCTTTCTATTATTCTGATGTTTTGATTGCTGCGAGAATTGAGTCCATCATTAGCAAGTCTGCAGATGATACCAAGTNCTCCTGGAGAAGATGGCAGCAAGGGGTTTTGATAGGAATATTCTCTGCTGGGTCAGGAACTGGTTGGATGGCCAGGCCCAGAGAGTGGTGGTCAATGGTGTCTCATCTAGTTGGCGACCAGTTACTAGTGGTGTCCCCCAGGGGTCGGTGTTGGGTCCAGTCCTGTTCAACATTTTCATTGATGATATAGATGACGGGATTGAGGCCATCATGAGTAAATTCAGGCATGACACTAAGCTCACAGCCTGTGTTGATCTGTTAGAGGGTAGGAAGGCCCTACAGAGAGACCTGGACAGACTGGAGAGATGGGCAGATTCCAATAGAATGAAATTTAATAACTCTAAATGTCGGGTTCTGCATTTTCGTCATAATAACGCCAAGCAGAACTATAGGCTGGGAACGGAATGCTTGGAGAGTGGTGAGGTGGAAAGAGATTTGGGGGTGTTAGTTGACAGCAAACTCAACATGAGCCAGCAGTGTGCCCAGGCAGCCAAAAGGGCTAACGGCATCCTAGCCTGCATGAAGAATGGTGTGGCCAGTAGGTCAAGAGAGGTTATCCTTCCACTGTATTCAGCACTGGTTAGACCACACCTCGAGTATTGTATTCAGTTCTGGGCCCCTCAGTTCAGGAAAGATGTCGAGGTGCTGGAACAAGTTCAGAGAAGGGCAACTAGGATGGTAAAGGGACTGGAAGACATGCCTTATGAGGAGAGGTTGAAGGAGCTGGGTCTGTTTAGCCTAGAAATGAGGAGGCTGAGGGGTGACCTTATTGTGGGTCTGATCCCTATGTGGGCGTTCGCTTGGGAGTTGGACTAGATGATCCTAGTGGGTCCCTTCCAACTCAGAATAACCTGTGAACTTGTGATTGGGTACCCAGTCCACTTTTTCTTCTATAAGCTACTAAAATAAGGCTATAAACAATGCAGGAGTCAAGTTACCACCCAATCAAAGTAGAAAATATTGAAAAGGTCAAAAGAGTCCAACTCACTACTAAAATTCCTTGAATATAAATTAGACATTAAACTCCTGATATCTCATTCCTTTGACTGAGTAGTAATGAGAATGGAAAATGGCAGAAAATTAATCCCTTCTCATTAAAAAGCTTGTAATGAGAATGTGGAACTCAGTAGTAATGTAACCTGCTCTCATTACAGTCATCAGGAAAGGGTTTTTTTGGTCTTCTTCAGATCTAATAGCAGTGAAGTTTTTCTCCCAAATAAAATATTACAGTGAATGTGGTTACGTTACATACTATTCCATTGCATGGATTTTCTACACAGTAAAATTGTCCTCAAGTGAAATAAAATTTTTCATTTGTTTACACTGGAATTTCTACTCTATCTACATGTTATGCTACTGTTAACATACGTCTATGTCTGATGTATTTTCAGTACAGCTTAAACAAGACAGATGCCCACATCCTATAGAATTTCAGTGTAATTTGCAGACTAATTTTCTATAGAACATTTTACAAAGTCTAACTTAAGTCAAGGGTGAGAGAAAATTAATATCTTGATGATACAGTTATACCCCATCCTTCATGAGGAACAGGACAGCCCAGGGGCCTGGCAAAAAGCTAAACTCGCAAAGAAGTGAAGGTTGTTAATATGCATGCAAGCCACACCCATTGCCCCTCCCCCGGAACTCCGCAGTGCTGCGGGCACTTTTCTGCTTCTTCCCTCGGACTCTTTGAGCATGGGGGAGAAAAGGGAACTGTTTCTGAGTTCCCTCTGACTCGGGAGATCCCCCTACCCCCGAGAATCTGCTGGCCTCTCTGGGCCGCTGCAACCGCGCACCCAGAGCCCAAACGCCGAGCCGCTTAACCCTCACGCCAGGGTACCCNTACCCCATCCTTCATGAGGAACAGGACAGCCCAGGGGCCTGGCAAAAAGCTAAACTCGCAAAGAAGTGAAGGTTGTTAATATGCATGCAAGCCACACCCATTGCCCCTCCCCCGGAACTCCGCAGTGCTGCGGGCACTTTTCTGCTTCTTCCCTCGGACTCTTTGAGCATGGGGGAGAAAAGGGAACTGTTTCTGAGTTCCCTCTGACTCGGGAGATCCCCCTACCCCCGAGAATCTGCTGGCCTCTCTGGGCCGCTGCAACCACGCACACAGAGCCCAAACGCCGAGCCGCTTACCCCTCACGCCAGGGTACCCCAGCCCTGCGGTGTGGCCCCGCACTGGTAGCCCGTGCCGGCAGCCCTGGCGTGGTGTACTGGCCCCACGATGTGGCCCCAGGCTGGTAGCCTGTGCTGGCAGCTGCGATGAGGCGTACTGGCCCCATGCCGGCAGCTCCGGTATGGTGTACTGGCCCTGCGGTGCGGCCCCCACGCTGGCAGCCGTGGTGAGGCATATTGGCCCTGGGGCCAGGACGCCTNAGGGTACCCCAGCCCTGCGGTGTGGCCCCGCACTGGTAGCCCGTGCCGGCAGCCCTGGCGTGGTGTACTGGCCCCACGATGCGGCCCCAGGCTGGTAGCCTGTGCTGGCAGCTGCGATGAGGCGTACTGGCCCCATGCCGGCAGCTCCGGTNGGCACTTTTCTGCTTCTTCCCTCGGACTCTTTGAGCATGGGGGAGAAAAGGGAACTGTTTCTGAGTTCCCTCTGACTCGGGAGATCCCCCTACCCCCGAGAATCTGCTGGCCTCTCTGGGCCGCTGCAACCACGCACACAGAGCCCAAACGCCGAGCCGCTTACCCCTCACGCCAGGGTACCCCAGCCCTGCGGTGTGGCCCCGCACTGGTAGCCCGTGCCGGCAGCCCTGGCGTGGTGTACTGGCCCCACGATGTGGCCCCAGGCTGGTAGCCTGTGCTGGCAGCTGCGATGAGGCGTACTGGCCCCATGCCGGCAGCTCCGGTATGGTGTACTGGCCCTGCGGTGCGGCCCCCACGCTGGCAGCCGTGGTGAGGCATATTGGCCCTGGGGCCAGGACGCCTGGGCATGGGCCCGGGGGGAGAGAGCAGTAGTGCAGGCTTTGAGCTGTGGGTGTGCGGGGGTGTGTCTCCCGAGTCAGAGGGGACTCGGAAACCTGGATGTTGCCACCACACATGCTCGCTATTCCTCCCCTCCCAGCACACAGCACTTCCCTCCCCTCGCTTGCCTCACTTTCGTGGGGCAGTTTCCCAGGTCAGGGATGGGACACGGTGCCGCCATTGCAAACCCCCTCCGGGCAGGGCAGGGTGAGTCTCGCCCCACAGGCACTGCAGCACTGCCCCTCGGCAGAGCAGAGTGACTGTGCATGCGACGGGCCACGGACCTCTGCCTCACAAATGGGCGGGGACATAATACAGAGATCGCGATGTTCCAGGGATTCACTGTAATTATCCAAATAAAAATGTGTATATATTGATTAATGACTGCACATGATCAATGGGTTGAACTCCAGAAATACGCTTACATACCTAGACACACGCTCGCACACTGTTGACAGAAAAGAACCCATGTATTTTTATTTTCAACATTACATTCCTCTGTGCCCACAACATATAATTTATCACAGTGAATTTTATAGTCTCTCTGGCTTTGAAGTGCATCCAGGCTTTTCCCTAACAATGCTCAGATTGTGAAAACAGGGAAAGTAATAAACCAAATACTGAAAGTAAACAAAATTTTATTTTTCTTTCCTTGAAAAGTAGGTGTAAAATACCTTGTTTTGGTTAAAGTATACAAGTTAATGTTCATTTTAGTTCTCAGTAGCTGAAGAGCAATCAAAGAAAAAAAGAATACATTTATTTTTTATATTGAAAAATGTATGTCAGAGCAGGTTAGTTATGAAATATGAGGAGGAAAAAATGTATCACACAGTGTTGAATTAGGTTACTAGAATGACCTGTTTCTTACTCCATATAACTGATGGGGTGCATCTGTTCTTCCAGGAAAAGTGAACCCTGCACACTGGCTCTGCTTAGGGGTGCATCCTGGCAAATGGCCCCATATCTCACATCTCTTGCCCTGAGACCCATGCATTAGGTATAGTTATTTAGCCAGACAGGTTGCTCTAACATGCATTTTATATCACCATATTGGGAATGAAAACAACCACAGTGCTTCTCTTCAGTCCAGTAAACTCCATAGGTCAAGGGGTTGTTATGAAATGTGGAAGGTTGTAATGAACTAGAGAAGGTCGTCTGCAGGAGAAGAAATTCCTAACATGCTCATTTCCATGTAGATGCACTTGCGAATTCACACTTTTTTTTCCCCAGGACTATAAAAATTCACATGTCAACCAGAGACAGCCAAACTGAAGGCCTTTCCATGTAAGGTCCAGCCGATTTTGCACAGTGGGAAATGATGGCACGCAACTCTATGGCTTCTCCAAATACCCTTGACAGTTGCTGCTTGCAGAACTACCCATGGGCAACTCAGGAAAAACATCCATAACATCATAGTAATCTGGCCTAAATTATGTTGGCTGCAGCTCCGCATCTTGAAACACTCTTCAACTGGGAAAGTAGAAAGTCTTACCTCTTGTACCTGATCTGACTGTAATAGCATGTGAAATTACTTGAATTATCAACATCAGTATATTTTCCTGATGTGGTAGGTATTTACAATTATATATATGCACACATAGATACACATATTCTTATGTATTCTCTCCAGAACTTTCAGATGGGTTTTTTTTTTCCTCTGGAAGTGGCCATGAAAATGGCTGTTTTGTTTGACACTTCTAGCAAAACTAATTATAATTTCTACAAGCAATCTGTTCTTCTTAATTTTAAAATGTTATTAAGTTGTTATAAATTTACTGGCAACTTCTCTAGCAAAAAAAAAAAAATGAAGATATGACAGTTAGTTTCATTGTCAGTATCTGTGAAATAAATAACTTTGACACTTTAGTGTTATACCAAGGGACTCTGCAAGGAATACTGTCTCAATGAAACCGTGCCCTTCTGCAGCCTGCAGGGACACACAGCTTAGAGCAGATCAATGCCATTAGTAAACAATCAGCCTGGTAGAATCCACAAATAAACTGTGGTGTCCATAAAATTCCTAAGACTTTGCTGAAAAGACCCCTTTATTTGCAGCAAATTTTCATGTTCATGCCACTCACTAGCACAAAGATACCAGCTGTTTAGCTAACTACCAATTTCAGCAGACTGACTTAAGTAAGATTTAAACATTGTGCTTAATGGTGGATAGAAAGTTAAAAACATGTTTGTGAACAATGGTAGACTTATGCAAGAAAGTGTATTTTTTTTCAATTTGAGTCCACGAATTAGCAGAACATACACAAAATGCAGAGTCCAAAATGCAGTACAATTCCTTTTGGATCTGCAGTAGAGAAAGGATGATGTCTGGATCTTCACCAGACTACCACCAAAGAAAACCTTTAACACATTTGATAAACACAAATAAAATCTATAAATATACTGCATGGATAAGTTACTTCATGTCCCTACTCTGAAAAAAAATCTTAAACAAATTAACATTACTAAATTCATCCTCAAGTCAAATCTTTAAAAAGGAAATGCTGAAATTTTATTTTTGTGAGTGGTGTAAACATACCTTCCTGCCACTGTATAATGAAATAGAGGTTTTTTGAACTTTCTCTTACCCATTAGCTCTTACAGATTAATCTATGATGTACAGAAACAAAAGCTGATATTGTTATAAAAAATATTACCTCAGAAAACTGACCTTCTTAAGAAAATCTGAAGTATTTTCTTTCTCCTGAGGAAAAAATTTAAGTAAACCTAATGTACTAAGGTGAGCAATTTGACAAGAAAAGAAAAGGAGGGAGTGGAGAAAAAGGTAAAGTATGACTATCCCAGTCCCCCACTTCTGATCATCTCTGTGATTGCTGATTAAAAAGTATCCTCACAAATGAAAAAGGAATCCAGTCTCAAAACTGGGACCTTTATTTGTGTAAATTTTTGTATAATATAGTTATATATTTCACTGCAAATTAATTTTATGCCCTGTTACCAATAAATTGTTGTTGATTAAGCAAAACTACCAATAAAGCATATAGTCTGATTCTTTTGAACAGGATCTCTGGGGTACCCTCCATTGTCCATTCTGAGTATATCTCCTTCCCAGTCATTCTTATTTTGTCTATTTTTTTTATTTTTCCCTTCTTCTATGTTTTCTTTAAACAAGGGTAGCTGCAGACTGCTCCTCTAGTTTCACTAGGGCTTTAAACGTCAGTATTAGGTCAAGTCTGTGAACCCTGCTGTTGTATTAAAAATTGTGAGACAAATCCCAGTTCCCTTGTGACCCATGAGAATTTTGCCTTTGACTTTCAAGAGGCCATGGTCATACAGAGATGCTTTGTGCAAACGTCCAGGAAAGAAGGGCTTTCTTTTCCTCCCCATTTAACTCTTTGGACATTGTAATTTTTGGTCCTTGGGTATATAACTTATTTGAAATAATAATAAAAAAAAATGTAGCTCTACAGTGTAGGCTCTCTTACATATGTTTAGCACTCTGCTGAATGGGGTGAAGATCATTGGCTATACTTAACAGACATTAAAACTAAATGACAGAACATTTAAGGTCCTCATAGTGACTGCCAGCAAGAAAAGGAATTAAGCTCAGGGTTTCTCATTTCAAGACCTGTAGCTTACCCTAAGGAATTGTATTAGCAGCCTGAGAGAGAAATATTTATTGAAGAATTTTTCATTGTGCCAATTTAATTACAAAAAAAATAGTTAGTAGCTTATACTCTGAAACAGGAGTCAAACTACTACTTCTGTGTCCAATTCTCATGAAACATGGTGAAGTTTTGGGTAGAAGATTGCAACAGTCAAGGACTAAATCTATCTAAATTTCACCCAAGTATTTGGTCCAGAGTTGAACTCAATGGGTAATAACTAGCAATAATTTATCAAATGTAATTAATGCAGAAACACCTTTAATAACAATCAGTATTAAGTTTCTGCATGGCTCAGAAGTGGGTCAACAGCTCAATTAAACTGAGGTGCCTGAACAGCACAGCAATAAAATGCTGCTGTGAAAGATCCTGTGCCTAGTGGGAGCTCACAACTTTGAAAACTGGGGGATTGTTTCTGTAAGAGACCTCCAAATGTTGAATGTCTGGGGATTCATCAACATCAGAACCGTTGCAGGTGCTAGACCTGACTATGTACTAGCTAAAACCAGTACTGGAAGTTAAATAGTGTCCTAGGGTGGTGTGTATATATTCCATATCTTTGTGTTTAGGCTTCAGTTTATGAGGAACTTTGTTGTGGATACTGGTCCTTAGCAATACCACGGTCATTTTCTCTCTCTATCTAGAAGATGAGAAAAAATATCCAAAAAACTGAGAAGTGGCAGTTGAAGAAAAAACAAAATTTGGGGTAGCTCACACAGCGGCGGCAAAGGCAGTGAGCAGGTTGGAGCTCTCTGACAGCTGCAGTTGTGTGGGTCTGGAGAGGGGCTCTCTGGTGGGTTTGCTCCAGCTTTTGGGAGAGCCCCGTATTTTTTTTCTCTTTTTTTAATTTGTTTTCTTTTTTTTCTTCCTTTTTTGTTTTTCCTTGGACATCTTTCTTGCTGCATTCCAGCCACTAGAAGAGGGAGAGAGGGCCTGCAATTCCCTTCCCCTCCCCCCCTCGCCGGGGGTTCTTCCTGATCATCTCTTGCTTTCCCCTGGAGTGCCTGCATCAGGACTCTCATCTCTAGCTGCTCTCTGTGCACCTGAAGAGTTTCTTCTGGGACTATCTGGTGGAATCTCATCGAGACCAGCAGGACTCTTCACATTCAGGACTTT
>WEKX01000172.1:1042-21150 GCA_013390025.1 Pitta sordida | reverse complement strand
ACCTTGACAGACTAGAGAAATGGGCAGACTCCAACAGTATGAGGTTTAACAAGACTAAGTGCTGGGTTCTTCACTTTGGACATAACAACCCCATGCATTGCTATCAACTGGGGGATGAGTGGCTGGAGAGTGGTGAAATGGTGAGGGGTTTAGGAGTAATGATTGACAGAAAACTCAGTATGAGCCAGCAGTGTGCCCAGGTGGCCAAGAAGGCCAATGGCATCCTGGCCTGTGTCAGGAACAGTGTGGTCAGTCGGACTAGGGAAGTAATCCTTCCCCTGTACTCGGCACTGGTCAGACCACATCTTGAGTACTGTGTCCAGTTCCGGGCTCCCCAGTTTAAGAAGGATGTTGAGCTGCTTGAGAAGGTCCAGAGAAGGGCAACAAGTATGGTGGAGGACAAGCCCTATGGGGAGCGGCTATGGAAACTGCAGTTGTTCAGCCTGGAGAAGAGGAGGTTCAGAGGCGATCTGATTGCTGTTTACAGCTACCTGAAGGGAGGTTGTAGCCAGGTGGGTGAGGATCTCTTCTCTAAGGCTGACGACACCAGAACGAGAGGACATGGTCTTAAGCTACGCCAGGGGAGGTTTAGACTGGATGTTAGGAAGAGGTTTTTCAGAGAGAGAATACCATCTCTGCCGGTGTTTAGGAGTAGGCTGGATGTGGCATTTAGTGCCATGGTTTAGACAATGGGTTGGTGTTGGGTTACAGGTTGGACTTGATGATCTCCAAGGTCTCTTCCAAACTTGCCAATATTGTGATACTGTGATACCTCCAAGTATCCTGGTTTATAAGTAAGTACTGTTGTGGGTAGCATCTGGTGCCGGTGGCCACTAGAGGTGGGTCCTCTCATCAGCTCTGAGACAGGGCGTATTTTTCTGGAGTCAGATTTTTCGAAGAATCCTGTTTCCATTTAGAAGTAGAAATAGGCAGCAGCTTCTTGTGGACTTCTGCTTCTTATTTCTCTTGACTTCACTGATCTTCAATCTTTGTTTTTTTAATCCCACAGATGTTTTACTGTGTCTGTAACTTGAAATTACGCATGACAGTCAGTTTTACTGCAGAGGGGATAAACTTGATTCCTGCTGTCTAAAGCCTTCCTACATTAACTTTCTGGATGTACTCAATGAAGGATTCAGTACAGATAGTAGCGCACTTAGAGGGAAATGGCACAACTTCTGAGTGCTTCTCATAATTTCTAACCAGTTCTTACGCTGAACACAAAGTGCTGTAACCTGCTAGGAATATCATGTTAAGTGCTGTACTAATGTGTAAAAAGAGACCATCTCTGTCTTCCATTGCTTCCTTTAACATAATAATAAAAGAAGTTGTGGGTAAGAGTCACAAAGTTGCACAAAAGGTTTTGCTGTTACTAGAAAAGAGAAACTGGAGAAGAGGGAAAGGAACTGCAGAGTGTTTCCTCGAAGCCAATGCTTTTACACTTGATTAGCCCTTCCTCAACAAAGGTCAGAAACTTTGTCCTTGCCCCATGGTACTATGGTTAGACATGCAGCCTATTGACTGGTGGGTGTCTCTGTAGCTGTTCTGAGGGTGTTACTGCCAGCAGGATACTGCCCTTTTTACCAGGTCTTGGAGGCATTGGGGAATTACTGAAGGGATCTGTCACTCCTTATCCTTGTTCCTTCTTCTCCCCCAATAGCATCTGGCTTGTCTTGGTGATGGAAAAGGTTGGTACGTGGGAAAATCCTAAAACAGACTGTCGAGAACAGAACCCATTTCAAGATATTGTAAAGAGCCAGGGGAAGCTTTCTGGGAAGGGAATTGAAGCCAACCAAAGAGAACTCTGGACTACTGAATTAATTAGCCTGTCATGAGGTTATTGAAAGCAAAGATGGAGCTCTATTAGCATGTTGGCTTCATGGCAAATGAGAGCTGGCTGGAGTTTTGTTCATCTGCATGTATTTTGGGGATGAATTAGAGTCTTGAAGGCTATGGAGTTTGTTGAAAAATAACATTTTGAAAGACACGAGTTGGCTGCTAGGATTCAGAATCACAACAGAGCCAAAATAAGCTTCATATTTCTTAACCCCATGTCACCATGAGATCCAGATTATCCCAGATGATAGGCAAATGCACAAGGACTGAAATTGTGAGCTGCTAGGTTTTAGTGGGAAGAGGGCAAAGGAAAATAAACCACAATTGTCCATTATGTAAGTATATGACAGGTATGAAAAAGATTGAGTTATTCACAGCTGATAATATTTGTGAAGAAGGGTAATACGAATCAGAAAAAGAGCTAGGGATATGAGGAAACTGAAAACTCAGACTGTGACTTCAGCATTTGGCACAAGTCAGCAGAATAAATAAAGCATGGAGATGCTGGGGAGGGGGGGCAGGGAAAGAGACCTGTCCAGAGCAGCATAAACAGCGGGTCTTGAGCCAGCGTACTGTGCATTGTGTTAAGAGGCATCCAGTTGGGTTTGCAGGAAAGATGGATAACAGTAAAAGAGACTAAAAGGTTTGAATGAAAGCGACCAAAATGTTGCTGTGCTCCAGTCATTTTTGTATGAATCAGATGCAGCTCCAGGGGACTTCAGAGATGAATACTGACATAATGATAGGAGAGAATTGTGATTTTTTTTTTAATTAGAAAATATGCAGATCAGATAAAATTGTGATTCGTATAATTCTGAGCATGTGGAGACCTGGCATCAAGGGCTGAGAAACCAGCAAATTGCAAAGGCTCAAAGAAAAATAAGCTGAATTCCAAGGGACTGCCCATTCTCTCCTGAAACAAAATGATCATTAAGAAAGATAAAATTATTAACATTACGTAGCAAATATAATTCTGGGCAGATTGTAGCCAACAGTGCTTGTGCTCCACTTCATGTCAGTGTGAAAGGGAAATTAAGAGCCTAAATATCTTGGTTTCTTTAATGTTGTATAGTAGCAGCACTGGTAGCTCAAACTGGAATAGTTCCAGGCTTCCTCCAGTGCCCCTGTCCTCCTTTTCCAGATATTGTTGGTCTCTTCAGATGGCAAAGGGTTTTACATGTCCTTGTCAAAAACTCTTCTTACTGTCAGTTCTGCTTCAAGGATGCTGTTGGGTAAAGGCGACCCAGTAGAGAGGGATGAAGGGTGTTAAACATGTGGCTGGATATTGTACTGACCCAAATGATGAGGAAGAATATACTGCACAGCCTTTCAGGGGTTCCTTATGCATGTGGCTCCTGCTTCTTTTTTCAATAAACCTAAACAATACCATTTTTTGTAATTCTGTATTTCCTTTTGGTTTGACTGGGAATGCATAGGTACTGCTAAAGAAATTGCAAGTTTCCCCATCATATATAATCTTGCAACAATAATCTTTAAAGTGAAGCCCCTGAAGCCATGCCAGGAGGTAAATTCCACAGGAACATTGGAAGATCAGTGTGACTGGGTGTGAACCTGAGTTTAAAGTTGTCATAACACAAAGTTAATTGGGTAACATGTTAGTAAAAGGTAAACAAAAAATAAGACTATTACAGAAAAAAAAAGTGGTTAAAACTCTCTCGAGGGGCAAAAACTTATAACTCATTGGGTAAGTTATCCATGCAGAACATACATGTGAATGTTATGCATTTTGTGTGTGTGTGCATTCAGTGGGTTACATATCATAATTGTATTTTAAATAAGGGATTTAAAAAATTTAAGCAAAATATACTTTCTGTTTGCTTTTACTGACAGCTATGTGTCTACACATCATGGTTACTGTCATAAATGTCAAACTTCACTACTATCTTAAAGCATAGGTTTGTTAACTTGCACAAATAAAAACAGGGTTGGGGGAAAATATATAGCTAAGATTTCTTAAAAGCTGGAGATCATTTTGCTTTGCTCCAGGCGTTCTGCTAATGGTTATATGCTTGTCAGTTAAACTGGTTTGGGGTTTTTTACCCATTCTGGGCACCCAGCCAGCCTAACTTATAAAACTGCAATTACCATGATTGTTAGGAATAGTTCCACTTCTTCCCTCGGATTTCTTCTGCCAGGCCTCTTTTCTTCTTTGAGGAAGTCTTACATTTTCCTGTCAGTTCTGAGGAGACCCTGATTTTTCCCTTAGGGGTTCTCGCAGAGACACAGAGGCTCTCCAGCTCTCCGATAAATGTAATTCTTTCAGAGGCAGCAACAAGCAAGATTGTCACCCCATGGGATCAAATCCTTGCTGCCTCCAAACCTACCAAGCCAGGTCTTGCTGCTAGGAGGCCCACAGTGCCCTGTTTTTTTGGTTTTTTTAAATTTTATTATTTAACATAGGATTTCTAAATATGTTTTGAATATGAATATAACTTGAAGGCTGAGAGTCATTGGCATTTGCATCATTGCTCATTCATGACCCCATAGTTTCTGTGGCAGCTCTTGACGGTTGGTCAGTGAATTTCCCGTGCCAGGAAATGCCAGCATGGTGCCGGTTCCTTTGTGCCGTGGCAGCACTCCCAGCTTCACGTAGAGGGGACCAGCTCCCCTTTCTCCTAAATGGTGAGAAGGAAGCATGTACAGCAAGTCTGCTGGGCGGTGACGGTGGGGGGGACCAATTATGTATTCATAACCACATTATATATTCACGAGCATGTGGTGTCACGGTACATTCTGCGCACATGACGAGGTTGCACAACTCGCTGAAAAAATCACCTGCAACTATTGGATCTCGCAAATAATGGATCCCGACTATGTGGAGGATCACTGTATTACAGAATTGTAGGCAGAGGTATCTTTCCTTCTACCTTTCAATAAAATCAACTTCAACTAAGGAATTCTAATTTAATCCCAGTATTGCATGGAAAATGACCCATTTTTAAGAGATCACAAAGAAACATTTATGTGTCCTTTGGAACTACATAGATCAAAATAAGTAAGACTAGAATGGTTTTCCTATGTCTTCTCTTACCGGAGTTGGACAGGCTAAGCACTTCTTATGATTTGCAACAATAAATTAATGTTGATGTTTCAATTTTTAGGGAATTAAGAGCGTTTAAAACAAAATAACAGATAAATATTGAAGCCTCTAGTTTACAGATTTTTTTTCCAGCAACTTTTACTTTAAAATCAGAATGGAAGCATCTTTGAAAAAGACAACTATATGAGAGAACCATGTTTAAAATGTGTTAAGAAATATTAGTTTTATTTAACCAGTTTTCACAGCTGAATATTTATTCTATAAAAACTTTACAGATTGTACAGTTTATATATAGTTCAAACTACTAGAACAAAGAAGTAGGTCCCACAGATGCAAAAATACTGTACCAATCCAAGGTAAAGGCAGATTTACACACTGTACAGCTCTCCACTGGGAAGGGGAGGTGGGTCAGTTCCAAGTAAAAACTTCAAAACTGTACAAAAATAAGGTTTGATTTCTTTTTCATTCTTCATAATACATTCAATAAGATTGCAAGCACAGATACCCAAGTAATAATAGATATCTGCAGTCAGGAATCAATAACCACTCCTGAAAGGAATGCAAAATAGGTCTATTTACAAAGGGCACTCTTTTACACCATACTGCATATAGTGTATATTTCAAATAATAAAGAAGCATAGACAAAGAACATTAAACATCTAATATAAGGTAGTTTTTTTTAAAAAAAAAGTTTTTTCTTTTTTTTACTTAATAGTGTGCCAAAAGAATTTTAACTTATTAAATAATATATTCTAAGTGAACCTAAAATTTATGAACATAAAATGCATTTTTGGTGTAATACCTCAATTAAACCAACAAATAGGAAAAAAAAAGAACCAAAAACAAAACCCAAACTGTATATAAAGTAGTATTCTCACCCAGAAACAGAAGCACTTATGTAGTTATTTAAAAAAAAACAAAACAAAACAAACCCCAAACAACCAAACCCAGCAAGGCTTTTAAAAAACCCACTAAAACTAACTTATAACTTAGGATATTCATACATAAGATATTCAGTGATTCACTAATACTGCAAAACAAGCTTTTTTGTGTTTTTTTTTTTCCCTTCCCCCTTCCATTTCCCTCCCTCATTCCCCTTCCCTAAGAGACAGTGGTTTCTTCATGCTATCTGGGTAAGAATCAAATATATTCCTGCCCCCTTCTTCCCACCCCTCTATACCTCCCCCCCAAAAACGGACAGAGTGTTTCCTTAGCATTAATCCTGAGCACACTCTGGTTTTGGGGATATGTGTGATTTAAGCTTAATAGGGTCTAATTCCCCTAAATTTTAGAATGTTCCATTACTTGAGGTATTTCAACCTTCTTCTGAGACAATGCCTTGTATCTTAGCTGACTCAATGGGCAGAGAAAGTAAGGGCTGGCTAATACCCGTTTCAATTCTGTATTCTCACGAAAAAGAAAAGCATTATTCCAGACTTCCCTGCCACACAGAAAATAATGCAACACCATTCACTTTTTAATTCATTCTCTATTTGATACAGTACTAGCCAAAGATAACAAAAACTAGAGCTTTTAAAGAGATGTTTGGTAGTGCACTCTATCATCTTTTAGCTTGTGTGTGTGTGTCTACGTACACACTCTCACACACATATTACATTTATATATATAAAAGACATATATATATATATATGCACACACATACACTTGTGTATGTATATATATCTGCATGTAACAATCAAGGAGAAAGGAGTTTTGTTCAAATTTAAGTGATACAGTACTTTTAAACCCCTTGACAATAGAAGGGGCGGGGGTGCGCGTGTCCACTCCTGTTCCCAAGTTGAGCAAGGGGTTAGTTTATATATCTTTTTTTTTAAATGGGCATATTTTGTTTGCCCCAATGTCCAAGAAATACAATTCCAGTGTCAATGGGCATCTCATCAGAACTCATCGATTCTGTTCTGCAGATATTTTAACATTGAGTCCATCCCTTGTGCTGAGCCCCAGATTTTTTTCAAAACCTCACACTCCTTTTCATTTGCTTGTTCCAAGTCCACCTTCATGATGTTACGTACTAAAGCTTTGGATTCTTCAAGTACCTAGGTGAAAAATTAAAAAAAAGGGGGAGTTGGGTTAGTATTATGTGAGTAACATAAGCTCTTACAAGTTTAGATGGACAAATTGTGAAGTGGATTATGAGCTTAATCTTATCAGTTCATGGATATGCTATGGCTATAAGAAACATTTCTCCTAGTCTTTCATGTATCATCACACAAAATTTCCTTTACCCTATGTCAACACAATTTAAAAGTGCACAAAAAATGTGGAAATAATGAAAATCACAAAACCCAGTCATAGCTTGAAATTCGCAGGTTACTGGTCCTGCAAATTGCCCAATCTATGAGCATGGATGCACCATTAACATGCAAATTAGCCACGCCCATCTACCCACCGCCCCAGAGCACTGGGGAGCATTTTCAGCACCTTCCCACAGCCTCTCACAGCACAGGGGAGCAAAGGGAAGCGTTTCTGAGCTCTCTCCCACTGGGGAGACCCCTGGAGAATCCCTGGGCTTCTCTTCGGCCATGCTGCCACTTTCACCGCCACTGGGCTGCTGCTGCTGCGCATGCTTGCACCACTGCTGCAGTGGGGAAGCTTGCCTCAGGGCTGCGGTGGGGTAGCGGCTCTGGGGATGCTTGACACAGATGCCTGGAACAGATGCCTCTTCCTGGTGAGGCAGTGGGGACACATCCCGCCGCTGCCCCATCCCAGCACACAGCGTTTGGCCCACTGCCGCTGTGGCCAGCCCAGCCCCACTTTCACGGGCCACTTTCCCTAGGGCTATGCACTTTCTCCTGGGCTACATATATCACCAGGTATGCCAGGCGCGCAGAGGTAGTGTGCATGTGTCGAGTGGGAGCTCTGCAAATACTTGAATAATACTTGCTGAAAAACAATCCAAGAGTATGCAAATAAGCAAATCTGGGAGTGCCAATATGTGAGGTATGACTGTAACTACGCATATATATTATTCAGAACCACTTTAACAACTAAGTAGATCTTGAATCTCTTGAGCATCTATTATACACTGAAAAAAATTTTCATTTGCTTTCCATTTAGAAAACTATTTGCTTCAACATTTCTAATGCACAGAACTGCACCTTTTCTTGCAAGAAAGCATCAACTAATGGTATTTTTCGCTATTTTGTGCAACTGCCAGTAGTGCACAGAACTGTGACTGTACTAGGTGTTACTCATAAAACTAAGTTCAACATAACGTCAAAGACTGTATTTATTTCCTTGATAATTTAAATGACAACTCAAGGCAACTCAAGATTTCTGTTTTCCTATGTAGATGTTAGAGCAACTGTTTACATTGTTGATTAAAGTAAGTCAGACTTAAGCAACTATGTTAAAACGACATTATATTATAAAAAGTCCAGTGCTAGTTTATGTTTATTATAATATGCCACAGTACACTGTGGTTAAGAAGAGTTAAAAAAAAAGTCCTAAAAACTCCAGAAACAGCAAGACCCATGTCGAAAAATATTGCTGCCCCCTTTTTTTTTTTTTTTTTGAGGACAAAATAATGCAATCTAATAATACTTAAGAGTAACTCTTATTCATCCAATCATAAAAATATAAGAAAATAAAGGAAACTTACAACTGAATTACATGTGACAAGTTCTTTAATTCGAACCATTACTTCTTGTGTGAATGTTCCCGGCCAAAACACTTGAGAGACGAGTCCTTTGGCACAAGCTTCCTGGGCCGTCAACTTCCTTCCACTGAACAACATTTCATTGGCCTGAAGGGATAAAAAGTTACTTCTGGTATGAAATGTAATGAGACAAAACTTATTAAAGAAAAAATGTTCAAAACAAATACGAAAAATGCCTGCACTATTTGAAATAGTTTTATTATAGCTCTTCCGAGTTTTAATTAAAAAATTCTGGCCTAGAGAAAGTTGTTCATGTTGCTGACTAGTACCGTATCAGTAGTCTATGGAGGTCTATGATTAAGGGTTACATATAAAAATGTCTTTCAACATTTCCTGGCTGTGACTGTTGGTTAGCTGTGGCTTTCTTGCCAGCATTGCTGACTCGGTTGTCTGTATAGATTGTAATAGGTTATAATGCCTGGCAAATTTGTAAAGCAACAATGGATACATCAGCCTGTCCTTTAAAATAATGTATTCCAATTTTTGAACAAAATCATAGAAAAGAAACATTCACATTTTTTTCAGGAGTTCAATACTGAGCTGACAAATCCTTTCAAAATCTGATATAGAAATCCTATTAAAATCCTGCAGTATTTATCAGGCCTTTCACATAGTTTCAAGGTACAGAACCAAGTACATTCTATGCAACAAGGTGATCTCCAGTTCTGTAAATACTCATGATTTGTAATTATGAACACCACTATTTACTAATTTCCCCAATAAAGCTTTATCGTACTACCGTTTTATTTCTATTTAAGGTGAAGATAACAGCCCATGGGAACTCAAAAGTCACAGTAATAGTCAACCTCAAGAAAAAAAAAAAGAATAAGTTTTACAGTTTCTTAATTACCTATTTGAATTGAAGGATATGACAAACCCATTACAGAACTCTTGCAATATAGGAAATAAGTCCGTTCTAAAACATCCAAAGGTGACACATGTAGCATTTCTGAGGGCAAAATTCTGAGGTTTTTTTACATTTTCTAATACTAGAAGTTTTGGTAATTATTACAGCAACTTTCAATTAAGGACCTCAGATTATCAGCTTACTGTGTTCCTAGTAGTGACATTTTACACATAAAGCAATTTGAAAACTCTGCAGTCTCTTATTTGCCTCTTTGTAATGAAATACAAAATCTGGATGCTACTGTCAGTTTGCTTCCTGACTGCCAGTCCATTAGGAATGAAAAAAAAAAAGTTTTCTAGCACCTTTTACATATAATTTATGATCAGCACATCTCTCAGAGTTAATACGGAAAGCTGTGATTCACATGTATTGGTTTATAAATCCCAAATCTCTTGCACTAGGATCGAATTCTATATCCCTATAGTTCTACCTTCTCTAAATGCAGAATACCCTCGCTTATCTGTGGGCCACCTATCCACAGTTTCAATATTTCATTATTCATTTTTCAGTGAAAAGTGGTCCTGCGCGCATGCGCAGAAAATGCTGCCAAGGAAGACAGCTCATGGATATGTAAATGAGCTCATGAATATGTAAATAACCAGTGTCTGGGAGCCACTGGGGGCAGCCAGGGGAGACAGCCAGGACCTGTGAGCCACGCAGCCCATCCTGGTCCCATCCGGGATGACTTTAATGTGAATGTGTGTTGTTGTGTGGCTGGAATTCTTCTCCGCCGGGCTGCATAAGGTGGCTGCCACTGTGTGTGTCTCTGTGTGAGAGTGGGAGTAGGAGGCACCTTCTCCCCATTCCCGCAGGGCAAGTAGACAGCTGCCTGTGCCCACAGGGAAAAAAAGGAAAAAAAAAGATAAAAGCATCAGTTTAATAGTTGAGGCGTCCTGGTCCCGTCCAGTCCTGTCCCATCCCATCCCACTTTGGTGAAAGGAGGAAGCTTGGAAGGGAGCCGCAAGTGGTGCGGCCTGGTCCAGCTGTGCTGGTGTCCCATCCCTGAGGGGGGCAGGGTAATAAGCAGGGCTTAATTGCATATTCATGAGTTCACTCTCTTTCCTTCGTGCCCTGGTCCTGGACCTGCAATACCTGTGGGCTCACTATACAAAGTTTGATAAACCATTCCTTCTAGAAAACCTTGATACTTTTTCTCCCTCCAACTTCTCTGAAATCGCTAAGTTCTTCTGAACATGAAAAAACATAAGCGATAATGGTGCAGTTATTTTATTTCTGACCATTACAACACAATATTAGCAAAAAACCTCACATAAAATAAGCATTCTCATTAATATTCTCACTTGACAAGTTTTGAAGGAAAATGTCTTGCTCTGGCATCTTCACTTTTGATCTATACACAACATATGCTGGAGACCCACTGCTAAACAAGCTTTAACCATACAATCATGCCTTATACCTACTGTAAAAATTAACACATTTACTGGTTACTTTCCAAGAAATATAACAGGGCAACAGAAATGAAGATTATAAAAATATTTCAGCAATATAAGATTGTCATTAGAAACCTTCATTTTCTACTCCATCTGTCTTTCTCCTTCCACAGAGGAACTTCACTGGGACCTCCTCTGGTCTCTCTCTACAGTGAGGGGTTTGATGCTCACCAGAGACCTTCTGTGCAAGCCCACAGGCACTAGGACCACAGAGCATCTCAGCTCTCTTGCACTGTGATCAGGAGGCAGCTGGTTTCTGTAACACCCCATACAGACATCACCTTAATCTCTATTACAGATTATTTAAATTTCAAAAGCTAAGTTTAAGAACGCTTCTACAATTCTTAGTATTCCCAAAACACAGCATCAGTTTTGAATCCTAAGGTTTGGGCTTCAGATTTCCTGTAATAAGACGGCTGTTGAATGTGTTCTATGAAAAAAACCATCTATGACAGACCTGATCACCATCCAAGACTGACCCCACAGGGAAAATATTTCCAGCAATCTTGCAATTGAAGATTTTTACACAGCTGCTGCTGCTATCAACATTGCACTGAATTTGACTTATGAGAGTTAAGTTGCTGAATTGGTAAGTTTGTAGAAAATTTAAGGATGCATACAAAGGGCTTAATTCTTTCTTTTGTATGATACTTCAATTTTTTCCCCCTGAATGTTTTGCATCTCACTCGTAACATCTTTCTGCTGACTTCTCTCTCTGTTTTACAGATAAAAAGCATGCTGCTTTATCAAAGTCTTCAGTAGGGATTCTGAACAGATTTCATCCAATCTGCTGAGTAAAGTTCAACTTTCTCCCAAACAGCACTGAAATTGCTACACTGCAGAGAATCAAGGATAGTGTGAAAACAGTTTTTTCCCCCCCTTTGCACTGAACATTGTGGAATAGTTAGCACTGGAAGCTTTCAATTTGAATCTTTATATTTAAAAATGAGCATTCACAAACACACATGAAAGAGTATACTAGGGAAGAGCTTCTTGTGTTTTTTTGGACAACTTCTAAAGAAATGAAAAGTAACAACCACAAGTCTCTAAAGTACGATGACGGATGGAATGGATGGATAGATGAATGGATGGATGGCCAAATAAAAAGGGAAAGGAACAATCAGTAGTTTGAAATATGCTAAGATATTAAAGATACTCTTTATCTGTTAAATCTATTTAACTGTTAATCTATTTCAGTTCCCTTTTCTGTTATCTTCTAATAGCTAAACCCAGCTATCCCACAACTAGTCATTAAATCTGTTCAGACTTGTGTTTTAATATACGGAAGTCTATATTTTAAAATCAATAAATACCTACAGGGAAAAATCTGGCTTTTATAATAAACAGCAAATTTGGAAAAACAGGTGCAGCTATGAGCATTTGTTTCATACTGGCCAAATTGAAATGGGACATAGGTCTAAGTTTTCAAACTACACAGCATGAAAACCACTAAGCAACATGAAAATTATGTAGGTAGAAGATATTTAAATAGCTTTTTCTTGCAAACATGGGAGCTGAAATACTTATTTTGCATAATAGCACAAGACTGCTACTAGGTGATGACACAGTTCTCTGCTGTGTAACGAGTGCAGAGCAGCCTGTTCTCTGCTACGCTCTGATGCTGTGCTGAACACAAGACACTGGTGGCTGGTCCTCACAAGGCATTAGCAGGGAAAGGTGTGTCTTGGTATACAGGACATAACCCATCTGACACCATCAGGACTAAAGGCGCCCATGCTGTGGGATTAAGTTCTATGTCTGCTTTCTGTTCCGTGCACACAGGTGAAGACTAGATTGTAAGAGCATGGAGCAGAGAAGCTATAAAAAGTGGTTTCTCATGAAAACTTTTCATGAGAGAAAGAAAAAAAATTAAGAAAAAGACAACACAGCAAAGGTAAAAAGTCTTGAAATCACGCTGGATAAATTATCACAACTTTATTGTGAAGCTGTTGGTCCCTACCCTGCAAGCTACTTACAGAAGCCAGGCCCATTATCCGAGGGAATGTAAGGGATGAACATCCATCTGGACTTTGTCCAAAAGTAGTGTATGGTGTCTGAAACCAAGCCTTCTCGTTAGCCCAAACCACGTCACACAGAGGCAATATAGATGCTCCAAGTCCAATGGCTGGGCCATTTACTGCTACAATGATAGGCTTCTTAAACTGAATAAATGTATTCACAAAATTCCTGAAGAGAAACAGAAACATGTACTCACTACATATATCGAGAGAATAAAATATACCAGCCCTTGAAAACTCTGTAATAATTCATCTCCACAGTAACAACACTTTAAACAAACCAACCTGATGACCTTCCACAATGAGGTGGTTATTTGGTGGATGAGGGGAGAGCAGTGGATATTGTCTACATAGACATCAGTGAGGCTTTCAGCACTGTTTCCCTATAAGAGTTTCATAGTCAAGCTGTTGATGTATGAGCTGGATGAGTAGACAGTGAGGTGGACTGAAAAATGTCTGAATGGCTGGCTCAGAGGGTGGTGACCAGTGGCACAAAGCCTAGTTGAAGCCAGTAACTAGTGTTGCATCTCAGGGGGTCATTGATGGGTCCAGCCCTATCCAACAACCTCATTCATGATCTGGATGATGATGGGGCAGAGTGTACCCTTGGCAAGTTTGCTCAAGATGCAAAACTAGGCTGATACACTAGAGGGTTGCACTGCCATCCAAAGGGACCTCAACAGATTGGAGAATTTAAAAGAAAATCAACACAGAGAAAAGCAAAGTCCTGTGCCTGGAGAGGAACAGCCCTAGACACCAATATATGCTGGAAGCCAAAAAGCTGGAAAGCAGCTTGGCAGAAAATGAGCTAGGGTTCCTGGTGGACACCAAGTTGAACTTGAGCCAGCAGCATGGCTTTGTGGCAAAGAAGGCCAATGGTATCCGGCACTGCTTTAGGAGGAATGTTGTCAGGAGGTTGTGGGAGGCAATCCTGTCCCTCTGCTCTACCCTGGTATCCAGTTATGGACTCCCCAATGAAAAAGAGACTTAAGATGGTCTAGCAGAGGGCCACAAAGATGACCCATGTACTGAGAGAGCTGACTGTTCAGCCTGGAGAAGAGGAGGCTCAGGGGCACGTCATCCATGTGTATAAATACCTGAAGGCAGATGCAAAGATGATAGAGCCAGGTTCTTTTCAGTGGTGCCCAATGAGCACAAACTGAAATACAGGAGGTTCTCCCTGAACAGTAGAAAACAGTTTTTTACTGTGAGGGTGACCCCAACAGGCAGCCAACAAGGTCATAGACTCACCATATTTGGCTATATTAAAAAACCCCTGCCTGGACATGGTCTGAGGCAACCTGATTTAGGTGATCTTGCTTGAGCAGGGGCAGGTTGAACAAGATGAGCTGTAAATATCCCTTCCAACCTCAACCACCTTCTGTAAAAGCTTAGCATTTGTCCCAGCCCAACAAAGCACAGTAGTTTGGCTGGTGCAGATTTAACACCCATCCTAGAAGCATCAGCTGACATGGTGCTTGTGGTATATTCACATGCCACATGCTCTCTCAAATAAGGCTGCAGTCATACCTCATCTCTGGGCACCAAAACTGTGGCTACAGCCCTGCTCAGTTTTCACTGTATTCACGTATGGCATTGGTATAACGTATCTACATGTACTTTTAAAATAATACATGAAGATGGGAAAAGCATTAAAGATTTTTATTAAGGAGCATTTCTGGACTGCTAGGAGACATATTTTCTTAATAAATAAATCTGCTTTTTAAAATTATGAACAAATCACAAACAGTAGCACTCCGTTATCACATATTACACTGTAAACTTTCCTCCTCATCTCCCTTCTCCTGGTTGGTTATAATGTTTTGGTTACTATGTTATTAAGTTACAAATGCATATTCTAATCCTCATTGTCAACAAAAAATGACAATTCATTCCACTACTCACAAAGTATGGGTGCTTCTCTGTTCTCAAACAATAATGCCTTCAAGAACTTCTCAGGAAAACTAAGCATATGTTCAGGTATATATGGACAGGTGATTTTAAAGTTTGCTCTTCATATGCATTGTATACTTTTGTATTTCTGTGAAACAGGACTATTTTACTTCATCACTAATTAGGTTACCATGCTGCTTCCTAACACATTCTAGTGAACTGAAATAGCAAAAAGAAAAAAAAAAATTCTGGAACCATCTTACGCAAGTCATCATACAAACATCCCATCCAGAGACTTAAGATAATTTTCATCCTGTCTGAAGATTCCAGAGAAGACTAACTCTAGAATATATATGAAAAATATCATTATTGTATTTGAAGGGGGTGCATGTTTGTAGGTCTTTTAAGTTACCTTTGCCCGTTTTATTAATAATGAATAATCGGTACAAAAAAATCAGGCTTCTGGAAGGGCCCAAATTTAAACTAGTATTAAGAGCTTCTGGCCTCATCTGAAGTCACTGCATGAGCTACTTTTACATGGAATGACAGAAAAATGTCTTTTGATAAAAATAACTATAAGCATCTTTATGAACCAACTGTGACTCCAATGAAACAGGCTTTACATGTAACATGGCCATTTTGGAAACATGAATATTGATTACAACAATGGAAGACAGGTCTCTGAAAGAATATAGATACTTTGAAAGCCTACAAGAGACCAGGATCTCAAAGCCAGTGTTCAGATGCTAAGCTGGTTTGTTCTGTTAAAACATGCCTCCAAGATCTCAAGACATATACTTCTTTTCTGTGTATTTTGGACTCCTTGGTAGTAGTCCAGTTTATTTTATTTAAATGCTAGGTTTGGTACATAAGTGTTGGGATGATGTTCACTTGTATTAATCTACTCCTCTAAAATATCCATCATTCCACTGCTCTGAATGTACTATATCAAGTACATTCAAGTACTATATGCACATCTTGTATATTTATGTATTAAATTTGTTTTCCTGAAACCCTATGGCTGTTTAAGTACTTTAAAATTGGGTTTAAGTGAACTATTACTATATTCCCAGTTTTCATAGTGAAATTTTAAAAGTAAAATAGTGATGCATGAAATGACAGCCCAAATAGAAAAGGACAGAGAGTATAAAGAAGTGCTGCATAGTATATCGCATAAAAGGTGAATGTCTGAGTTCTTCTTGAATTAGAGGCCTTTAAAACAAAAAAGATAAAACAAGCTGGGTTACATGACGAAGAATACCCATCAGATGACTGAAGATAATCTTACATACCTAATAGCTTCTGCCATCTTAGTGCTTTCCTTTTTTCTATCATCTGTTAAACGTCGTATAAAATAAATAAAATCAAGACCACAGCAGAAAATGCTACCAACTGCACTGAACAGCACAAGTTTACTGTCATCTGCAGCTGCTGTGCTCAGTGCACTTTGGACTTCCTTCATAACCTGAAAAAAAAAATTTCATAAGAAACATTTTCATCCATCTTTCTTCATGTTCTCCATGTTCTCTTCCCTTCCTCCCCCCATGAGATCTTCAACATCTTTAATTTTTCCTTAGGGTCTACTCAACCATCATATTAGAACAGTTTACTTTTTTCATTATCCAAAACCCCAGAAAGTTAAAGTATAAGAAGTTTTGCATTTTAAAAATGCAATTAGACTAAGATAATTAAGTCATTAAGGCAATATCTATTAGATCTTATCTGTAACTAAAGCACTCATTCAGCATTTCTGTAATTTGGACAGCAGATGGCACATGCAACCAGTACAGAAAAAAACCATGTAACCTTAATTAAGGCTAAAGCTTTTATCAAGTTGCACTTTATAAATTACTGCATGTCCTATAAAAGACAGTACATCTACACAGCCAGAGAATAGTTTTTAAACTCAAATGAATTATGGATAAAGTCAATTGTACATGTAATATCTTACAGGAACCTGAATCTTGTTTTGTGTATGTTTCTGCCTGAATAACAGGCACGAATGAGGCAAGGATTTCAAATTCCCCCAGCACCCTACCCCTCCCAAAATCAGAATTGTTCTGACCTCTGGATTTAATGAATTATTTTCAGATGATTTTGTTGATAGCAAAATATGTGTGAATCCATCTTGTTTCCTGACAACAATGTCTCTGTACCGGTACGCGCTCTCCGTTTGTCTCACGCTGAAACGTAGCCTTTTATCAAAAGGTTGGTCTCTCCTATCATCGATAAACCTTCGTTTGCTGGCTGTCACTGCTGTAACAGATGCCTGCATGTTGGTTGTACCATTGGCTGCTAATGCTTCCATAAAGGTGGATGTACCTGGAAATAGTTTAAACAAGAACAATTACATTTTATTAGCTCACTAGTCTCAAAATCCCTATTAGCATGAAAACATGTCAGTCATATTAAGAACACCCAGCAAATATGAAACTCAGACCCCTGGAAGTTACTGAAATAGACACTGTGCACAAAATTGAAGTGACAAAGGGATTAAAAAAAATAATTTTACAGTTCTGAGAAAATACATTTAAAACAAGCCAAACCCACCAATTGCCATGTATTTATTTTTAGAAAGAGAAAAAGGTGTATTCATTCTTTCTAATAAAAACATAATTCAGTAGGTTAATGCTCTGCTTTCTCCTTTTCCAACATTTTGAAGTCATTTAACAGCATCAACACTGTTGAAAGAAAGCAGAAGCCTTTTGTTTCAAATGTCAGGAGAACTTAATAGAAGTTAATAGAAAAAAAAAGACACAATAAACCAAATGAAGAACTTGATTGACAAGTTGGAAACGAAGAAATACAGACCGTACTTCTTTGAAAGGGAAGCAAGACCCATGTGGTGATGGATATTTTAATAGATTCATTGACAATGAGATTTTCTCATGTTAAACAATTTTTGTTATCAGAAGTGGCAAATAGAGCATTAACTCCTTCTGGTTTTGTTCCCACTCGCTTATAGAGATAGAATTTGAAGGCATGTAAGTAAACAGGCCATTTCTCATGTCACAGAATGGACAGGTTTTTGTGTATTTCACATTAGAAACATAATACCAAATAATTACTATTCACAAGAGAAAATAAGAGAACATATTGGAGCTATAACGTATCTGCATGTTTAAGTCTCCATGTAAAATCGCCATAGAATTTATCATACTAAAGTAAAGGAGTATGTATAGGTGGAGGGGACAGGAGGGTTAAAAATGCTGGGAAAACGTGTTATATAGCAAAATAGAAAAGTTTTGAAAGACTTTTCCTGAAAGTGATGTCCAAGGCTAAAATCTACTGCAAACCCACAGCCCTTATCTTACGATCAGCCACTTCAGAACATCATGCATATGATGTCTTAAAAACTAAGAGTTAAACTATGTGTAAGTACGTTATTAATTCAATGTCATTGACGGATCTTGCTTAATTCATCACTATCTCTCCAAAGAAGTTGTATTTTTAGAGTTCTAATAATAGGCAGTGCTATTTTAATTTTTGTTTTAATTACAACATACTTCAAACACTTGTGAGTCCAATGATGCCTTTAAAGAGGCCGACCTAAGTAACTGGAATATCCTATATCTTGATATTTTTGCTGTATTCAAATACTGCTTACTTTGACTCATACAAAGTATAAGACAGACAATGAGAAAAGAGACTAACAGTTAAAATTTAGAACATTATACATGTTCCTATTTGTATTTCAGAAACTGCCTTCAGATATAAATGAAGTTTTTATACAAAAGATTTTAAAATAAGTATTTTATTATATATCTGTTATTATTAATTAGGCAAGGCATGTGTTAAAAGAGCTATACAACAATAAGGTTTAATTTTTAAGGTCTTTCTCATTGTAATAGTGATTTAATCCTCTTACCATATCACTTTTTGTGAAGTTAAAGGAATTTTTAGTTCTTTAAAGTGGAGTAAGAAACTAGATTCAGTTTGTGATCAGTTTCAGAGATGAACAAAACAAAATGAAAAATGATTATTTATACTGCCACATAAGTTTCATATTTATTCCCAATTTTTTCACAGCCTATCAAATTCCTTTTTTCATTTCAGCAGAATAAATAAAAAAATTGATGCATACCAAATATCAAGTTGATGAGGGACGCTTACAATACTTTCCCCTTGTAAACCATACTATAGCAATTGCATTCCTTTAAAAGAATTCCCTTGGAAGGGAATTTGCAGGAACACCAGTGCTGCCTCATATTTCATTAGGAACACAAGATGAAATGGTATCACTAGCTGGAATGGCTTCTTTTTCCACAGGAAATGTAAATCAAAACAATTGAAATCACCTCTGATTTTTAGACCCTGATAAAAACTTCCTATGTTCTCTGTCCTAGCCATGGTGAAAAAAGTGAAGAGCACAATAGACCAGATTAAGTCAAAATAAAGAGTCAGTAAACTTGTACGAGAGCTCTGAGCTTATATTTTCCCATGACTCATACTTCCAAAGACATACTCAAATACCAGAAAATTACTTTTGAGATGTAAGAAGCAATGATTGCATACTTTGAGAGACAAAACTTCTGGTGAGAGAGACCAAGATGTAAACATCACAAGCCACTTTTCATGCTTATTGAACTGTCAGGAGATCTTCTGCTTTTTCACATAAACTCTGTCTACACTTGTCAATAGTTGCAGTTTCCAACCACAAGCAAGGGGCAGATGCACCTCAGTGGAAGAAGACTACTACATATATCTAATCTTGTAGACACACTTTTAGGTTTCTTAGAATGGAATCAAAAACCTGTCATCTTTAGAAACCACATCTCTGCACAGCGAGACACAGCCAGCCAGTAGAGACCAGAAAACAGCACCAAAAGAGTTAAAATACGTTTTTGTGTGTTTGTCATTATCACTGTAAATTTGAGACTTCGTATTCCTGACAGCACAGGCGACTCTCTTTTACCATTCGCTCCACGGAAGGAAAGCGAAGAGACAATGCAGAGACATAAAGCAGTACTTCATGCTGTAAATACAGACAGGTAAAGGTGGTTTTGCTGCAGAGTTTTTGACACGTTTTGCAGCAATTGACTACAAAATAAAAAAGTGCCATTTAGAATTAACTGTATTGCCACAGACTTCCTCACATGAAAACTTTACATTTATTTACACACAGAATCACACACAGTATATTCTGAGTTGGAAGGGACCCACAAAGATCATCTAGTCCAACTCCCAAGCGAATGCCCACACAGGGATCAAACCCACAACCCTGGAGCCATGGACACCATGCTTCATCCATCCAAGCCTCCCA
>WEKX01000170.1:0-86450 GCA_013390025.1 Pitta sordida | reverse complement strand
CCGCCCCCTCAGCTCTGGAGCGGCTGCTCACAAGAGTTCCTTGCGCGANAAACAGGGGTTAGCTTTGTTCAAATAGTGAAGTTTTATTATCCCGTGAAGCAGGAATTGCGATAGAAGAAAGTGAGATAGGAAAGGGAAAGAGAAAGGGAGAGAGAAAAAGGGTTTAATAGCTACCACCAGACGATCAGTCCTCAGAGTGTCCTCATAGATGTCGTCTTCCAAGTGGGAGAAGCTTCCAAAAAGCAGTTGCTAAGGGGCCATCTTTATACCACATGTTCCCCTTGCCCCCTCCATTCTGTTCTTTCTCTGGCACGTAAGACCAAAAAGTGTCCAAATAGTGCCCAAGGCAAGGTCAGTTTTGAGTGGCCTTTTGCCAGGAAGTGTGTTTTCGTGTTGCAAGGACAGGGCTGTATGCGTATCTTGTTCTCTCTCTGGAAGCTAGTGAGATGGCCACAGCATCCTGTACCACACAGTCTGCAAGGCCGGGGAAGAAGATCACAGCATATTTTGTCTCTTCTCCTGGAATGCAGGAGAGATGGCATATCTTGTTCCACACAGTCCCTTTCTGGTGTTATCAACACCCTGGTTTTCACAGTCCAGTTTTAATCCCAGGGAGCATCACTGGCAGGCCAAGACCTTAGCCTCAGTTTTTAGGGGTATATTGTCCAAATTTCTGATGACAAGATTGAGACAGTATTCTTATGGACTCCTACACACAGTGAGTGGCCAAACCAGCCCCACTGTCTCTCCTGTGGTACTGATGGCACAGGCGGGCGCAGCTGCACCCCCAGGACCTTTGACCAGCGAGTCCAGGCCAGCCCGGATTGGTGCAGCCGCCCCCGGGAGCTCTGAGCAGCGAGTCTGGGCCAGCCCAGTCAGGCAGACCATTGTGCCAGCGGTCCGTGCAGTGACTTGGGGTGGGGGTGGGGGGGGTTGGAGGAAGGAATTTGCATATTCATGACTGCCTAGTTTAATGTGTGTGCCAGGTTGTGCATGCGCAGTTGCGAAAAAAGCCTCCTTAATCGCTGAAAAATCGCGCCACTAATATGTGAAGCCACTGTGTGGGGGGCGTGAAGTGGAAGAGGGCCATCTGTATTTTAATCTGCTTAACACAGCAGAGAAGAGGCAGTCCAGAAGGTTCCTAGAGAGAGTTGATGACTGTTTTTTCATGCAGCTGGTGAGTGAGCCTACCAGGGTCGAGGCTGTACTTGACCTACTCTTTACAAATAAGGAAGGGCTGGTTGGTGATGTTGTGGTCAGAGGAAATCTGGGATACAGTGACCACAAGATAATAGGGTTTTCAATTGACAGTGTGATGACAATAGGCACGAAGCATAGTATCACAGTATCACAGTATTGCTAGAGTTGGAAAAGATCTTGAAGATCATCTAGTCCAACCTATAATCCAACTAAACCTAACATCTGACATCTAGATCATACCATTCAGGACCTCGTCCAGCCTTCCCTTGAACACCTCCAGGGACAGCGACTCAACCACCTCTATGGGCAACCCATTCCAAATCCGGATCACTCTTTCAGTGAGAAACCTTTTCCTAATATCAAGTCTAAACCTCCCCTGATGAAGCTTAAGACTATGATCTCTCATCCTGTCTCTAGTGGCCAAAGAGAAAAGACTACCCCCTGCCTGACTACAACCTCCTTTTAGATAGTTATAGACAGCAATAAGGTCACCCCTGGGCCTTCTCTTTTCTAGGCTAAACAGACCCAGCTTCTTCAGCCTCTCCTCACAGGTCTCATCTTCCAGCCCCTTTATCATCCTAGTTGCTCTTCTCTGGACTTGTTTCAGCACCTCGACATCTTTCTTAAACTGAGGGGCCCAGAACTGAATACAATACTCGAGGTATGGTCTAACCAGTGCCGAATACAGTGGAAGGATAACCTCCCTTGACCTACTGGCCGCACCATTCTTGATGCAGGCCAGGATGCCGTTGGCCCTCTTGGCTGCCTGGGCACACTGCTGGCTCATGTTACGTTTGCTGTCCACTAATACCCCAAAGTCTCTTTCCACCTGACCACTCTCACAGGTTCACAGGTTCACAGGTTATTCTGAGTTGGAAGGGACTCACAGGATCATCTAGTCCAGTTCCCAAGCAAACGCCCACCCTCCATCTCCAGCCTGTAGACCTGCTTGGAGTTGTTACAACCAAAATGCATAACCCAACATTTAGGCTTGTTAAAACTCATCCTATCGGAGTCTGCCCATCTCTCCAATCTGTCCAGGTGCCTCTGCAGGGCCCTCCTACCCTCTACCAGATCAACACGTGCTTTGAGCATAGTGTCGTCTGCAAATTTGCTCATGATGGACTCAATGCCATCATCAATATCATCAATGAAGATGTTAAGCAGGACTGGACCCAACGCCAGTCTTTGGGGGACACCACTAGTAACTGATCGCCAACTAGATGTGACACCATTTACTACCACTCTCTGGGCTCGACCATCCAACCAGTTCCTGACCCTACAAACCTCCAAGGTGGACATCCGAAGGGCAGATTTTGGATTATTTAGGGAATTAATTAGGAGGGTACCATGGGGAACAGCCCTTAAAAGCAAGGGGGTCCAGGAAGGCCTGACATACTTAAAGAATGATTTAACTAGTCTGAGTGCCAGGTTCTTCACTTTGGACATAACAATCCCATGCACCGATATTGGCTGGGGGACAAGTGGCTGGAGAGTGGTCAAATGAAGTAATGGTTTTGNTGATCCCTCAGTGGAATGGTCTGCCCAGGGAGGTGGTGGAGTCCCCTTCCCTAGAGGTGTTTAAGGAAAGACTCGATGAGGAACACAGTGATATGGTCTAGATAATGGGATGATGGAATAGGGAGTTAGTTCATATATATATATAAAAAAAATTATGATGACATGACCCTGGGATTAGCTCAGATAGATAAAACATGGTGTTCATGGCACCAGGGTTGTGAGTTCGATCCCTGTATGGGTATTTACTTAGGAGTTGGACTCAATGATCCTTGTGAGTCCGTTCCAACTCAGAATATTCTGTGAATATTCTGTGAATATGAATTAAAGTGGAAAGGAAGCAGTCTACTTTGTTAGTAAACTTGGTGAAAGCAAGGCATTATGATATCTCTGTATTCAAATATATTCTTCCTGTAAAAAGCAGAGTATTGTCCTTTATATAAAATAGGAGTACTCTTAAGAGTCTTTAACTATTGGTAGTGAAATCAGGCTGCTTTGCCAAAATCACATTATAAACAGAGTTTCCATTTAGAGTACAAAACAGGTCACCAACCTGACACTTAAACACAAGTGACTATGCCAGTCACAGACCTATGAATTTGTTTTTGAATGGGATCTTCTTTTGTTTGACAGTGTGGATAGCTTTTTATAATTTTGTTTACCTATATACCTATATATGTGTTTATATATATATGCCTAATAATAATTATATCTCCTAGCTTTTTCTGGATGCAGAACAGCTGAAGTCATTTAAATGATTGAAAATCTTCCTGTCTTACAAGTTCAGACCACAATTTTAGATTATATTTTCTCTTTAATTTGTATTTTCATTCTCATTAAGCATTATGTTAAAACCAAACTGCTTTTATAATTTTCAACTAGTATGTCTCAACATCTCCAGTATTTTTTTCAAAACTATTCAAAACAAGAAACTCATCTAAACTAGCCTTTGCCCATGAAAAACATTTTGATATTTATTTTGGAAAGCAGGAATCTGGGGGGAAATGTCCCATCTAATTCTATGACATACTTGCTTTACTGAAAAAAAAAAATACCCTTCTTCTGAAGTATTTCTTTAAAAATGTTTTAAAAGACCAGTAAGTCATCATATATACCTTTTTATTTGTGCCTTGTGCTACATTGATTCCACATCCTATTTTTCCTTAAATAACCAAAGCATTCTGCCAGGTGTTTCCTAGTACAACTCTATGCTCTTGATCTTAAGGCTGAATGAAAACCTCTATTCTGAAGCCAAGGGTGATGTTCACAGTATGCCTGTCTGCAGAGGACTTCTATGATGCTGTGAAACATCCTCCAAAAACCCTCACTTGATGCATCCGTCTCCTTCACGATCTGTTCATTTCCCCTTGTTAGAAGAGGAACTTTCTCCTCTGTGTCAGAATATCCTCTTAGGGGCACTGAAACCCATATCTGCATCATGGGCTGTGTATAGAAATGCAGCAACTTTTATCTTCTGTTGCTTCAGAAACTCTCTTTGGTAGGGCCTCCCAAAACTCAGCTTAGTTATTTTGTTTCTCACACTTCCACTACTGCAGGAAAGTTAAATTATTTTCAACTGCATTACCTTGTGAATCCCCTCAGGATCACAGAATCACAGAATCACAGAATACTATGCGTTGGAAGGGACCCACAAGGATCATCTAGTCCAGCTCACCATCTAACTCTCGTACAGAGATCGAACGCACACCCCAGAGTGGTGAACATAAACCTAGTTCCCTCACAGGCGTACAGGCCACTCTGAGCCAGAAGGGACCCACAGGACCATCCAGCCCAACACCCCCCAGCTAGACCATGTCACTAAGCTACTCATAGAGTCTTCTCTTAAACACCTCCAGGGACAGCGACTCCACCACCTCCCTGGGCAGTCCACTCCAATGAGCGATCACTCTCTGTGAAAAACCTCTTCCCAATATTCAGTCTAAACCTCCCCTGGCGTAGCTTAAGGCCATGTCTTCTCGTTCTGGTGTTGTCAGCCTGAAAGAAGCGGTCCACACCCATCTGGCGGCAACCTCCCTGCAGGTAGTTGTAAACAGTAATGAGGTCACCTCTGAGTCTCCTCTTCTCCAGGCTGAACAGCCCCAGTTCCCATAGGGCCCTACCTCTGCATTCCTGCTTTCACTTAATTGTTAAGATTTATTTGCTTGATTCTGTTTTTCTTTTCCTCCTTGATCACTTAGCATTGGCTTTTTTTCCATACCTTCTTCTACTCCTTTTGCCACACTTTCCTGGCTTCATCAGTACATTCCAGTAAGCTTGATTCATTTTGAGTTCTGTACATTTTGTGAGAGCCGAGGAGCATCCCACTGCCATCTGTTTTTATCTCTGCTGCTCACAATTGTCACAGATTAAGGTTTTTAGCTTGAAAAATAATAAAAAAAAGAAAGTAGTAATAAGACTTAATATTAGTCTATGTCTGTGGCTGTCACAGAGAAAAAAACTGTGGTTTTGTCTCCAGTGTGAACAGATAACTTATCAGTATATTTTAATGCATCAATGCTCTAGTTTGAATGAAATGAAAGACATAAAAAGGAAAAAATAAACACCAAAATCAGATATTGATAGGTGTTGGGTTTTTTTAGTCTAAATCATTTTAGAACGGGAAAGAATTCCAGCTTTGATTTACTTTCTTTATTGCTGCTAAAAATGTCTCTAGACTTCCCATGCATGAATCACCAAACAGCAAGGAGAGAGTTTCACCAAGTGCATTATCTTATATCCTCAAATGCACTTCCAGGCTACCAGAGGAGTGATAATAAGAAATACATAGAGCCGAAGTATTTAATCTGTAGCAAAAGATGAATTCACAAGTAGTCTAAACACCAAATTACATAATTTCTCCTCTCACAAGTCTGGCACGTTGCAGTGGCTACCACACAGCTGTTGGCCTGGGCAACATCCAGGCAGACACAGTCACAATTGTCTCTTTTCATTTGGGTCATTCTGAATTCCCTCAACAGGAAATGGAACACAAGCAGAAAAGTTTTAAAAACATCCCAGACATGAATCAACAAAACCCTTGAACATCTGCTCCTCAAAGCTCATCAGAAAACAGTGTATTTTATTTACACTACTCTTCTGGGTGCACTGAGAATGCCTAATGAGGTTAGATATCACTAGAAAATATTGCTGATATGAAGTGTCCATTTCACTTTCCGGATTACTGGGCCTAATCTACCCAAAATATGTGAAATATATTGTATTTCTCTGCTGTTTCGTTATTTTTTTGAGCATAAAATGATACAGTTTTATTAAAAAACAGTTCACATCAATTTCAAGCTGGCTAAAAAAGGGTACAATATTTTAAACAATATTTGAATTTGTTTTGAATATAAAATGATTCTGTTAAATGTGGTAGCCAAATAATAGAAACTGCAGTAATTGATTCATCAGAGATGTGAGAAACATTTTCACATGTAAGGAAATGTGGGCTCGGATCCTCAGATAGACCAGCTCAGCATAACCTACTGACTGCATACTGTACTGCTAGAGAATTGGGCCACTGTGTTTAAATGTCTAATGTTATATAGTTTTTGTGTTCCACAGGACAGATCCTATACTCCGTGCTCATTCAGGATCTATGAATCCATGTGTACTTTCTTACTGTTGGGGCAGGTCTAATTTCAGCTTTGTCCAGAGTAAGAACTCAGATATTTACCCTTTTTTCAGCAGTTGGTATTCTTGCAGAACCACATTCAAGCTATTACACAGAGAAGTGGTTAGCTCAAAGGTGGATACTGACCTGAGCTACTTCACTTATTTCAGAGAGGGGTTCACAGTGAAAAAACATTGAGTTCCAGTGGCTTTGACCTTGTCCTTGCAGATGTTTACACATCTCTCTGCATATCAGAAGGGAAACAAAATTTTTCTTCGCCGAAGTAAAATTTGTTGGGGAGCAAATTTGTGCACCAATTCTTGTGTTTTTCAGGGTTTTTAAACCATACCTATCACCTTAGCATCAAAACACCACATAGTATTTTCTGCAAAGCCTTTCTGTTTGTGTTCATAGCATCTTCCTTAGCATTAAAAGGAAGAAAATGTAGCACCCTAGTCACTCTCTTAAAGAGACAATTTTGAGATTATGCACTTTTCTCAATAAATTCCAGAAACAGCAATACATTCATAGTCTTGATTTGGAGAAGGAGGACATGAGCAGTGAATGACTGGAGCAGGTGTAAGTCACATAAGGGGTAATTATTTTTTGCAAGTGTGGAAAGGAATTTTCTTCTGCATGTCTGCTGTGTAGCTACAAAATATTGCTGTCGATGCCAAAAAGAATAAGCACCTGCTAAAAGAACTGTGAAGAAGATTATCTCTCTTTCTTACACATACACTTATGAAATACTTCCTACACATTGGACCATCTCCAGTTTTTTTTCTCTCAGCATTTTTCTAGCCATTGAATCAATTGTTCATCTTCCATGCTTGACCTGTGAAAAAGGCATCTGCTATGCAAAGAGGCCAAATATCAACATATGTCATGCTTCACTTACCTTGTGCTAACCTTCTAGGATAGAATAATTGTTTATTTTTTAACCAACCTGCTTTTGAGTTTTATCATATGATTTGTCATTGGGATGTAGGGCCAGTACTCTCCTGCTCCTTATCTCTCCTCATCAGGCTGGAAAGAACTTATTGCTGACTTCTCTCTACCTATGCAGCTGTAATGATGCTCTGCCAGCAATACTAATGCTCCCTTGCCAGTTTTTAAACATCCTGTCAAGTAGAGAGAATTAATAAGAAGATCTGAATTATCTCTAAAGGAACCCATGTGTCCTATTCCTCCAGTATGACGTCATTTTTCAGCTCCTGTCCAGGATAATGAGAAGGGTCTCTTACACACCAAGAGCTGCGAAGTGTTTTAGGGCAGGCCACACCATTTATTCAGGCTACCCATTTGCCTTTGCAGCTCTAAACATTTAAAAACCTTTAGGCCAGATTTTACAGTCCATGTCGTGCTGCTCAGCTGGTGCAAATGGATGGAGCTGGAGTTGGGGTTGTTCAGTCTGGAAAAGAGAAGTCTCAGGGGAGACCTTATTGCTCTCTACAACTTTCTGAAACGAGGTTGTAGTCAGGTGGGAGTAGGTCTCTTCTCTCAGTCTACCAATGACAGAACAAGAGGACACAGTTAAAGCTACACCAGGGGAGGTTTAGACTAGATATTAGGAAGAACTTTTTTCATAAAAAAGAGGGATTTCTCAGTGGAATGAACTGCCCAAGAAGGTGGTGGAATCTCAGTCCCTGGAGGTGTGTAAGAAAAGATTGGATGATGTACTTAGTGACATGATCTAGATAATGTGATAGTGTATTAGGTAACAGGTTGGCAATAGGATAGGTAATAGGTTGGACAGGTGATCTCTGTGGTCCTTTCCTTATAAATTCTGTAATTCTGTGAACTCCAGCTAAAGCTGGCAAGTGGCCACAGCCTTCCCCTCATGCCTGTGAAGGCAGCCGGGAATGAGCAGCATGGATCGTGTCCTTGCAGCAACTCCACAGTGTCATGTGTGAGGCAGCACAGCCCTAGGCCCACACCCCCTTGGAGGGGAGCCTGGACTGAGCTCAGCACTGTGTATGCATGTGCTGGCATTGCCTGCTCTGAGAACATCCATATTTTAGAGCAGAGCTTTTGGTTTTCAGACTGGAAGACAGAAGAGTTGAAATAATTGAAGGGTTTGAGTGGAGGTTAACTGCAAGGAAGAAACTACTGAACCTGAATCATGGCTGATGGTATCTGCAATATACATGCCTACTCTATCTTCAGCAGCAATTTTCCACCGCGATGTTGGCTTAACTTGTTTCTCTTTCTTTCGTCTTGTTTCATTCTTTTTGCTCCAGTTGGAAGCAGAATCAAAGACCTTAGAGCATCAAGATGAACTGTTAAAAATGTATAGTTGAAGATGCTTTGGGATAGCCTTGCTCAGTTACTTACTGCCACACCTTCAACAAGTGCTGACAAGCATTCATTTTAGGTTTAAAAACAAGTTTCATTTTTGGGTCAATAGATAAACCTAGCCTTTATTCTCCAGAGACCTCTGCAAGTTGCATGATGGTGTGCAGAGCAGGATCAAAGGAGTGGATCATGCTCCAGTTAGCTGTGGAACCTGTTTCTGCTCCTAGCACCTTTCATTCCTGTTGCAGCTACTGGTGCCTTGTTTTGGCTGGGTGTCATACTTTCCATCCTCAGTGGTCTGGGAAACAAGCATAACCTGGTACACTCTGAGCTCCTCCTCTCCCTCCTTTCCTGCCTCTCTTCCGGCACTCATGTCAATCATAAACTTTACTTCATATCTGGATGGTATCATCTGCTTATCTCCAGCTGTTCGCAGTTTTCCCCGGGGCATTTGAGGCTTTGAGGCAACAGTTCTGTAACTTTTTTTTCTTTTTCTGCAGCCTACACCTTCTGTCTACTATTTGGAAAGAAGGGCAACACTAACTCCTTGCAAGGGCATCCCTAAATACCAGTGTGGCAATTCTGAGACAGCTTTTAGTGGTAATGTGGTAAAAGGCAAATCTCTTTACAGAAATGCAAACATGCTCTAATACTTTGAGATTTACCTGTCAGTGGCTGTGCCTTGGCATTGTCTTGCACTCAGCATGTGAGTTGTATATATATACCACATCACATTCCCTTTTACCACATCCTATAGCCACTGCATTTATTAGTAAGAGATTGTGCCGCATTGGCTGTGATGATAACAGAGTGGTCAGTGGTAATGAAGTGACCTCAGGTGCTGCTTAAAGCCCTGATGGGGAGGTGTGAAGTACCTAATGTCATCTTTGTCCTGGCCAGAAAGGGTCACCTAGTTTAGTGCAGCTATCGAAATACATGGTCTTTTTTTTTACCAGGACCATCTTCCATCTATTTCACTTTTAATACCTTAGTATGATGAGTTGATATGTCTGAAAGAGCCACCTAATTCAAGCCACTAAATTCCTTCTGGTTCTCTGCTCTGTTTGTAGTAAAGAGGCAGTTCCTGAAGGCCTAAAAGTTATCTGGCTTGTAAAGAAATCCACTCACTGGCAGAGACTGACTGAAGTTATAAAATTTGACCTACTTAACTGAAAATCCTATTAGATGGATTTACACATGGCTCCCTGAGATCAAGTTGTCCAATATAAAGAAAAGCACCTGAGGCCTTTTAATGGGACCTGAAACCTTAAAGCTGTTTAATGCTGTCAGGTATTTTTTCCAGGTTACCGTTCCTTGCTTCTTTCAGATTATGGTACTAAAAACAATGCAAACTAGTGACTGACCCATATAGAGTTTACATTTTGGAATATCATTGTGTTACATTAAAATTTACAGAGTTCATAGAGTTCACAGAATATTCTGAGTTGGAAAAGACCCATAAGGATCCCCAAGTCCAACTCATAAATGAGTGGCCCATACAGGGATCAAACCCACAACCTTGACTTTATTAGCACCAGGCTTTAACCATCTGAGATAATTTGATAAACAGCATTGCTGTAAACAAGGGAAAAAACCTTTTTTTTTTTCCCCACAACCATGACATGGCAAGATAAGTCCCCTTGGAGGATGTTCTGAGCTCTTCAGTAGTCAGTTCTCATCTTAGCTCATTGTAGTCAAGCCCATTTTTCATGATTTTATAGCACTTGATCTCAGCCCATACTGCAAAATTGCCTGTACCAACCTGGAATAATGAGTGAATTTGCTTTCTACATTTCCAGCAAGAGGTACTCTAGAGTTACCCTTAGCAAAATGCGTTGAGATGTTTTCTCCATAAAATGTTTGGGATTTCTGGGCTCTGAGCAAACACTTTTTTCCTCCAGCTTCCTACAATCTAAGCACAGGTAGAAGACATTACTGCATTGGGCACATCGAGCCCTTACTGGCTGTAAGCAGTGTTGGTATAGTGTGTATTGCAAGGCAGAGCAGCTTACTTTCTAGGTAAGAATTGAAATAGCTGTTTCAATTCAGCATTGTCATTTCCTATGTTCTTTATATGAGAGCTTATGAGGAGTTTTTGAAAAAGATGATAGATATATATACATATATTTTAAAAGTCTATAATAATAAATATATGCTGAACACAGCAATAAACATTCTCCATCTTTTATCTTTTTTAAATGGTAGTGAGTAACATTATAAAAGCACTAGATTCCCAACTGTCATCAAAAGCAACAAAAGAGGCATTTATGCATTTATCCTCTGAAGACTGGTTCCAAGACTCCCTTCAGACATGATTCCTGTGCCAGGAGCTTGCAGTTTTTGCCAACCTCGAGCAAGGGACTCACCACTGAGGCAAGGCTGATTTCACATACGTAGGATATAGCCCAGGGACTCTTTCAGGTACCGTTAAAAAAGTGTGTGTACCTGTGTGTGCACAAATAGGTGTGTGCACACATGTTCTTTAGATTTTAGTTTTCCCCATATCTGCAAACAGAAGTACTCCATAGAATTTTGCCTCAGCTTAGTGACTTGTCCAACTCAAGCTGAGAACACATCAATTTTCCATGTGATACTTCATGTATGTTTTAATCTTCATAGACTTGAATGATATATATTAGAATGAGTGCAAATGGAAAGTGGAATATTATTGGTCTGAATTAAAACACTCTACACCAGATTTGCATTAGTTATCATAAATGATCATGAAAATACAAGCCTTATATATTGATTCCTCATTCTTCAGCCCATTGAGGTTTCCAGTACATTTGGCAAGTGAGTACTGACCTTCATATGGTGATAATAAATGTTGCCTCTTAAAACACTAAATATTAGTTTCATCTAAATAAAAATATATATCTTCTTATCTCTCCATTTTCCACATGGATTATTGTATTGAATGACAGTTTATGAGTTTAGCTTGGCTTTACTTTGAATCATGCATATACTTGAATTTTTAAATAGGATATTTGAAATTAAAATAACGTATAAAATAACTCTGGTGAGACATAACAGATTTATAAAAACAGAAAAGTGCAAGTAAAAACATAAACATTTATGGTGAATTTTCTTATCCCTGCTTATACTTTATATAGCATAATCTTCCGTCATAGCATTAAGTTTGGTCTGCCACAGGTTTGTGGGACAAGGAATTTAGAGCACCTCCCATCCATCAAAATAAAGCACAGCATGCAGTGAGTTAATATCAGCACTACAAATATGAAAGCTTTTTAATGCATGACTAATGTGTGTGCATGTCTTGTCCTTCTGAATTAAAATGACCATATGGGGCTGAAAATTAAGTCCTAGCTGAATTGTTTTTCAATTAGTAAAATAAGGGGAACAAATCTTTTAAAATACTTTGTAATTCAAAGATACACTTCATAGAGTGTACATGGCAGTGGCCATGCTTTCAGCGTGATTCAGCTTTCACTGATGAAAGTCAGGAGTAACTCCAGCAAAGTCAGTGGATCTACCTGGGGTAAGATGAGAACAAAATGAGGAATTTATTGTCACAGCTATAAAGAAAATGTATAGCAGTGATGAATTATTTCTTTATGGACTATGACACAGCTTGAACAAAGAAAAAATACAGTGAATCCTCTCTGTATCGCGACTTCTCCTTCATGACCTTGCCCATTTGCGAAGCAATTTTTTCGCAAATATGATTTAGCGGTCTGCGAGCCCAGCTGCCTGACTCATGAGCAGTTTGACTCTGCTCTGCCGAGAGGCAGTGCTGCAGTGCCTGTGGGGTGGGACTTGCAATAGCAGCACTGTGCCCCCAGTCCCTGAACAGGAAAACTTGCCCCACGAAAGTGAGGCAAGCGGTGTTCTGGGAGGGCGGCAGTCCCGCGGCGGCGGGTATCTCCCCCACACGCGCCGGCCGCGGGCAGCTTGCCTGGTGCGTGCCGGTGGTGGGCTTCCCCAGCGCGCGCAATTTGCTGCAGCTCGCAGTGGCGTTTAGAGCCCTGACTTGGTCCCTGCCCCAGGTCCCTGCCCAGGTCCTGTAGCGCTGCACCACCACAAGACACGCCATTCCTTGTTACTCAAACCCCAGTCAAAGCCCGGGCAGCGCTGCCTCTGCTGGGACTGGTGGATGTTAAAGGGAAAGAAACTCCCATACCAACGCCTCCCCCCCGCCGTAAGTGCACGGGGTGTTGCAGTGTTGCAAAGTTAAAGTTTTTCCAGGCTCCAGGAATGCTGACCAGAGCTCATGGACACCCTTTACCCACCACGGAGGCAGGCCGAGCACATGCGGGGTGGCGCGGTTCCTCCGGGGTCGGCGTGAGCATCGGGGTCGGACTGGGGGGCTGGGGGGAGAGCGGTGCGGGGTTTAGGCTGTGGTCACAGCAGCCGCTCAGAAACAGTTCCCTTTGCTCACCTGTGCCGAGACAGACTACGGGAAGGAGCAAAGAATTGTCCGCAGTGCTTTGGAGTTCCGGGGGGTGGAGCAATGGGCATGGCCTGCATGCATATTAACGACCTGCAGTTCTTTGCGAGTTTAATGTTTTGCGATGCCTTTGGCCTGTCCCTTTCCTCGTGATGGAGGGAGTTTAACTGTAGTAGTGGCCTATAAGCAATTGGGTTTTGGGGGAGGGCTTTCAATGCTGATAGTAGGTAGAGCCATAGTTAGCTACTACAGAGAAACAGTTGGAAAAGTACAAAGAAGTTGCACTGTATGTGAAAAACTTTTGCCAAGTTATTTTATGTTAAATGACTGGAACACCGTTTTTTCCCTTTTTGTAAAGGAAAGTGTATGTCTCTGAAAATGCTGACAAAGTATGCTTGGTAGAAGACAAATTGGCGAAGTACTGCCAGAAATTTCTTTAGTTGCAGGTTAAGATATTTTATTGTATGTAATTTTGAACTATTGCAACTTTCAATGACCAGTAACATGTTTTATTTGTTAGTTAATAAATGATGGATGAATTTGAGTTAAACACATCAATATAGGTTTTAATTTCTGGTATTTCTTTCAAACTCCTCTAACCACCCTCAGCTTTACATGGATACAAATGAATATGATAATATTTGGTTAATAGTGAGCACTGAAAGTTACTGTCTTGAGCTAGAAAAATTTAATATTTTTTTTCTTGCTGTCACTTGTCCTTTGCAAATTAGATCTAACACTTGGTTTTGATCTTTAGTAAAAAAGTGCCACTATGTTTCTTTTTTAAAGAATCAGATACAAAGTTCAAACTTAGTTGTAAGGCTTAGTTCTAACTGCTTAAAATGCAGAGAGCAGAAGATACACTCAATCACCGAATTTTAATAGCCAACAAAATTTCAATGAATTCAGTGAAAGGAAAGCAAAAGAAGGATATCAAACTCTTATTTATGTTTGCTAAGATTAGAAAAGAGCTACTAAAATGACAAGGAATTTGAACATCAAAAACTCCTATGGAAAATTACTTAGAGCACTATTTAAAAGTATCCAAGGAAGAACTTCAAGGAGTAGAGACCTATTCTCAGAAAATGCCTAGTGGGATGAATCCAGACATTGGCAAATGTAAAATGTTGCAACTGTGGGACTATCAAAATTTCACTAGAGGGGAAAGAAGCTACCAAGTGAATACCCAGGGACAGATGGCTTTAGATTTTATTCATTGCCTTTGAAATGAATCAGAGGAAATACAGAAGCTATCTAAGAAAGAGAATAAATAAAGATACTGTTACAAGAGGCCAGGTGTTGTCTTTCTCTAAGTGCATATGAACAAATACATGATATATTTATAGATCTATAGATATTCTAGATTGAAATGGCCATGGAGAAGTGGCCATTTCAAAACTTGTGAAAAATTTTGTATACAGTTTTGAAATTACAGTCGGCCCTCAATTATCACAAGGCCACGGGTCTCTCTGCCTCCCGCGAAGCCCTTGCTCCACGCAGATAGGCAGCTCATTAATATGCCAATCAAACAGCCCACTCAGCCCCAATGCACTCTGGCGATGTGTTGGTTCTGCCTCGCTCACTGCAATGAAACAGACGGGAGGCTCCTGGCGCCCGTGGGCATGCTGCACCAGGAAAAAAGCCCATTTCCCTTCTCCACTTACTCATGTGCACCAGCGCTGGGACATGCCCACCTTGCTGTCCCATTTGCATCCTACCGGTGTGGGACCCAGCCTCCCCTCTCTGTCCACTGGCCCCAGGAGCAGTACCTGCCACCGTGCAAGGGCTCAAGAGCAGTGCTTGCTGCCCACTGGTTCCTGGGTTGTGCTCACAGTGATTCCCAAGTTTGAACACTTTTTTTTTAAGTGGAGCAAGACAGTGAGTCCCAGGTGCAGTGCAAGCTGTGTTTAAACATGCGAGGTGGGGGGTAGTGTGGCTGCCTTGTCACCGTGGACACATCCCTTTCTGCAGCACAGAGCTTGTCCCCCAGCAACAGCAGGGGCATCCTGCTCAGCCAGCGCATCCTCAGCAGCACCATTACCGTGGTGACGAGGCAGTCACTGCTGGCGCCCTCACAGGTTTAAACACAGCTCACAAAATGCTTGGCACTCACCACCTAGCTCCAGATTAAAAAAAAAAAAAAAAGTGTGAAAAGCCAAGAACTACTGTGAGCGCAACCCAAGAACCAATGGGGGCCAGGCGCTGCTCCTGGGCCCCTGCACTGTGGCAGGCACTGCTCCCGGGTCAGGTGGACACAGTGGTGTGGCTGAATCCCCCCCACGGTGGGACGCAATCCAGGGACAGCGGGGTGGGTGGGCCCCAGTGCTGACGTGCACAAGTGAGTGGTGAAGGGAAGTGGGCTTTTTTTCCCAACGCGGTTTGCCCATGGGTGCCAGGAGCCACCGACACACAGTGGGGCAGAGCCAACACACTGCCGGAGCACACTGGGGCTGAGGGGGGTGGCACAGGGGGTAGTGCTAAGTTGCATATTCATGATTGTCCGTCTTTGCTTATTCATGACTATCAGCACATGCACAGTCACAAATGCACCGTGAAACAGATTGCAGTCTTCACAGAAAAAACACCCTGCGAAGAAGTGAACCCACAGGAATAGAACTGCAAAGCAAACTGTATGCCATGAAAATGACGCTTACTGCTGTAATAATGCAGCATACCTCAATTTTCAATTGGAGATTGTGAGCACAAACAATAGCTTGAGTTATACTAGTAGAGCCAAAGAAGAACTGTTACAGAGAAGACAACTCATGTCAGATTTTAAGCCACAGTATCTGAATATTAGCGAGTATGATAAAAATGATAATGTATACATCGCAGCTGCAGTTTGGCCTTTCTGTGAAGCAGTTGGTGTTGCATAGTGTGAAGGGTAGGATCCTGGATGGGTTAGGCTTTGTTTTGTTCAGTGCCAAATGTTATATATTGTAAAGTAAAAATTGTGGCAATGTCTCTCCAACAAAGTGATACAAAGCCTGTCTTTCAAGATTTTCTGACGAAAATTTCTTTTGGATAATTTTTCCAATTGTATTCAGTGTGATAGCACTATTGTAATTTTTCCTAGGTGACAAGGCCTTAGAGCTCCAAGATAAGCTAGGCAAAATAAGAGATTTCAGCAAAACAAACACTGTGAAATAATCAGTCTTTAACTCCTGAATGAAAAACTACTATAAAGCTAATAGAATGGCTTTAAAACTTATGACAACATAAAATGAAAATCTATTTTTTGTGTGAAAGTCACATTTCATTCTGATTCTCAAGCCGAATCATGTAAAGTTTCCTTGCAGGGAGCAGCTCTGGTGTTTCCTGCTGTGAGCTTGTAAAACTCACCTTCAAGTGATGCCACTGAGGTTGTAGAACTGGCTAATGTTTGTGCTGAAAATTGGAAAATTCAAAGGCTTAAAGCTGAATATCAAGCTACTTTTGTGCAGCTAAAATTATTGGGCTTGGGAGCAATAAAATTATAAATGTAAATGAAGAAATTGTAGAAAGGAAGATCTGTGCATTTCTATATCATTTATCAGTGTGTTGAGTAAGCAGTGTGAGAGATACTTGTATATCTGGTGCCATAACAAAGTTACTGCAAACTTTTACCATAGAGTGAAACATTTATGCAAATATGTTGAAGAAGAAAGAAAAGAGTGTCCATATCACAGAAAACTCTGGGGTTTCTTTCATCATCAGTCTTAGCATGGCCATCATCCACCAAACCACAAAAAATAGAATCTTATTTTCTGAACAGCAGGAATAAAAGTTCTGTGAATACTGTAGCAAACAGTGAAAGTGTCTAAGGAAAAAAACCAAAACTCTAACAAAACTTCTCACAAGATAAGCAGAAAAATTCCTCTGCCTTTAGGTAGCTCAAAAATGCCATACTTCAAATGTAACAAGACAGATATATAGATATATATATATAGATATATATAGATATATATATATATAAAGAGGAAATGAGCCTAAAAAGTCTAGTATCACTTTCTGCAAGGTTTTTTTAAGTTTTTTTCACAGATGTATTTTTCAGGTCTTACACATCTACATTGTTCTGCAAAGAATATTTCTGTATATTCTTAGCATTTCCCTGAAAATATTCGTGATAAACTGGCAATTAGCTAATTACCAAGCTGCTTTGAGGCAGATTGTCTAATTGGAAACCTTATTGGTTTCCAATTCTGTCTTATACATTCTTTCTCTTCTCTTTTTTTACCATTGATTACCATTTCACCCAATTAAGTAACCAGGCAATGACCACTGTGATTTGTGATTAGTGCCAGACATCTGCCCTTCACTCCTACCTGCAAATCTCTAGATTAAACTTTTATTCTAACTCATATATTGTTCACCCTATGCTGAGGCAGTATGTTACCATCTATTAATTAGGAATAGGCGCTGCTGCCATACAGCCACGCACAACTGAACTGAAGCTAAAACTGATTGCTAAATGTTGTCTGAAACAAGCTAAAACCATCTCAGGCTAAGACTACGCAAGTTCAGAAACCTACACTGTTAGGGCAATAAAAAGCCTTTGGTCTTTTCCTAATAATGTCAAAACCATGCTTATTAGCATGTAATTTGGGTACATGTTTGTTTCATGGCTGAAGTTCATTCCTTGCTCAAAAAGTTGCTGTGCCATTGTCAGCAGCAGGACGTTTGTGCTGGGTTGCTCTCCAAGTCTGGCCCCATTGTGTTGGGAGCAATTGGACTGAGCTCTGGTCAAATCTCTCTGCTCAGCCAGGCCAGTCTTCCCTACCAATTCATCTTACAGCACATTTGGACAACCTACTCCTGCTCCTTTAAGATTTCCTTCTTGAAGAATGTCCAACATTCCCAAACTCCTTTGCGCTTCAGGACTGTCTCCCAAGGGAGTCTGTCATCCAGGTTCCTAAACAGACCAAGGTCTGCCCTCTGGAACTTTTTTTCAGATAATATAGATTTGCAGATTTGCAGTGTCACAACAAAGTGCTTTGTAGTAAGATCATAATAACAATTAATGCAATTATAAATAATCTAAGAGCACAAGCTGTAGTTCACATCAGGAGCCTGAAAAAAAAAAAAAGCTATTTATTGTGCCCCTTCAGACACCCGGCCGCAGCACCCCAGGCGGCCACAGCCAGAGTCGAGGACCGGTGCCACAGAGAAGCCAGCGGCGTGATCTCGCCTTGAACTCTCAGGGACATGGGGAGGACGGGCGCAGGGAACGAGGTGCATCCCCCCCCTTCGGACACCACAGCACCCCAGGCAGCCACAGCGAGGGGCAAGGACTGGCGCCACAGGGAAGCCAGTGGTGTGATCCCGCCTTGAACTCTCAGGGACTTGGGGAGGAGGGGCGCACAGGGAGCCAAGACCTCCCACCTGTGGGTACTTAAACCATTAACTCTCTCAGGAGCACAGTGATCTGGGGTGCAGCAAACAGGGATGGGGGACTTGGGCAACTGTGGGGGGCTTTTATATAAGCTATTAACAGGCAGTTAGCACTGCAGTTCACACAGGCAGGGTAGCAGACACTGTCTTGGCAGATACTGTCTCTCCTTCCTCCCCCTGTCAGTCATGGCCAGAACCACACAGATGAAAGTTGGGGCCAAGGCCACAAGGGAAGATCAGACCCAAACTACCCCTGTGTCAGTGAATGTGGCTGTCCAGACTCCTGGCTGCAGGGAATGCCTGAGCCTGATGGTTGACCAGGAGGACAGCCTGCAAAACACCTGTGTCCAGTGTGAGCTGGTAAATGACCCGCTCTCCATGATGACAGAGCTGAAGGAAGAGGTGGAAAGGCTGAGAAATAATCAAGATAATGCAAGGGAAGTAGAACTGAGGGACTGTGCACTTCCAACCTTTGGAGACTCTTGGGAGCCAGAGCATCCACATGTACCTCACATTCCCCAACATGAGGTAGAAGAAAGAAACCTTGAGGATGAGGGGGAGTGGGAACAGGTCTCCTCCTGTGGGGGTAAGGCATCCCTCTCCTGTCCACCACCACCTTTTCAGATGCCACCCTATGAGTTGCCTCTACAGAACAGGTTTAGGATTGTGGATTTTGGGGATCAGGAGGATGACATGGAAGGAGGCCACCCACCTAGTAAATCACTAGGATATACCTCTTCCATCCAACCAATCAGAACCTCTAGTATCAGAAAGAAAAGGAGGGTGGTGGTTGTCAGGGACTCCCTTCTGAGGAGAAGGGAAGGGCCTACCTGTCGACCGGACCCATCCCACAGAGAGGTCTGCTGCCTCCCTGGGGCCCGGGTATGGGATATCTCTGAGAGGTTGCCAAAACTAATTCAACCTTCAGATTATTACCCCCTGCTGGTCGTCCAAGCCGGTAGTGATGAGATCAACAAGAAGGGATTCAGAGAAATTAAGGAGGAATCAATTGGTCAATTGATCAGTGGGACAGCAGCACAGGTAATCTTTTGCTCTGTCCCTGTAATGGCGGGATCAGACCCTGAAAGCAATAGGAGGATTCTTGCTCTTGATAAATGGCTTAAGGGCTGGTGCCACCAGAAGAATATTGGGTTCTATGATCATGGGGTGTCCTTCACAAAACCAGGGTTGACAGACCCTGGAGGGCAGAATCTATCAAATAGGGGCAAAAGGGTTTTGACCTGAGGGCTGGCAAGACTCATTGACAGGGCTTTAAACTAGGTTTGAAGGGCAAAGGGGACCCAGCAGTCACTTGAGAGGACACAGAAACTAGTAAAATTGAGCCAAAAACATATTCAGCAACACAGTTGCAGTGCATTTATACCAATGCACGCAAGCTGGGTAATATACAGGAAGAACTGGAGGTTATGGTGTATCAGGAGCGATACGATATAGTTGCCATCATGGAAACATGGTGGGATGATGTGCACGATTGGAGTGCCACATTGGCAGGCTACACACTCTTCAGAAGAGATAATAGAGCATGGAGGGGTGTGGAGGGGTGTGGCCCTGTATATTAAAGCAACCCTAGATATCACAGAACTTGACATCAGGGATGATCAAGTAGAGAGCCTATCGGTCAAGGTAAGAGGGATTCGCCATAAAGCTGAAATTCTCCTCAGAGTATGTTACAGACTGCCAGATCAGGAGGAAGAGGCAGACCTATTGCTCTTCAAGCAACTGGAGACAGCTTCAAGATCGGCTTCCCTGGTCCTACAGGAGGCTTTAATCTGCCTGATATCTCCTGGGAACTTAACACAACAGAGAGGAGACAGTCCAGAAGGTTCCTAGAGATAGTTGATGACTGTTTCTTTACCCGGTAGGTCAATGAGCCTACCAGGGGTGAGACTGTGCTCGACCCATTGTTTACAAATAAGGAAGGGTTGGTTAGGCAACTTGTGGAGGGAGGAAATCTGGGATGCAGTGACCATGAGATAATAGAGTTTTCAATCAGCAGAGTGATGAGAAAGGGCATGAACCAAATCTCCATGCTGGATTTCCAGAGGGCTGACTTTGGACTGTTTAAGAAATTAATTGGGAGGGTACCATGGGAAACAGCCCTTAATGGCAAGGAGGACCAGGAAGGCTGGATATGCTTTAAGAATGAGCTCATGAAGGCGCAGGAGCAGGCAGTCCCAATGTGCCGAAAAATGAGTCAGAGGGGCAGAAGGCCAGCCTGGATAAGCAAAGAGCTCATGAAAGATCTAGGGGGAAAAAAGGATGTACAGCCTTTGGAAAAAGGGGGAGGTAAGTCAGGGTGTGTTTAAGGAAGTCGTCAAGTCATGGAGGAGAAAAACTAGAGAGGCAAAGGCCCAGATGGAATTCAACCTAGCTGTTTCTGTTAAGGACAACAAGAAATGTTTCTGTAAGTACATCAACAGTAAAAAGAGAGGCAGCAACAACTTTCATTCCTTATTGGATGCTGAGGAGAATATAGTAAGTAGAAATGAGAAAAAGGCAGAAATACTTAATACCTTCTTTGCCTCTGTTTTTAACATACAGACAGATTGCCAGCAGGACAACTGGACCAGTGGGCTGACAGAAGGAGTTGGGGTGCAATATAACCCCCCTGTCATCCAGGAGGAGGTAGTTAGAGACTTGCTGAGTGGCTTGGATCCTCACAAGTCCATGGGACCAGATGGGATCCATCCGAGGGTGATGAAAGAACTGGCAGATGAACTTGCTCAGCCAGTCTCCATAATTTTCCAGCATTCTTGGCTTACTGGTGACTGGAAATTGGCTAATGTGACACCCATGCAGAAGAAGGGCAGGAAAGATGATCCGAGTCATTACAGACCTGTCAGCCTGACCTCAGTCCTGGACAAAGTCNCGGATTTAGCAGTAATGATTGACAGGAAACTTAATATGAGCCAGTAGTGTGCCCAGGTGGCTAAGAGGGTCAATGGCATCCTGGCCTGTATTAGGAACAATGTGGTCAGTAGGAGTAGGGAAGTTATCCTTCCCCTGTACTCGGCACTGGTCACACCACATCTTGAGTACTGTGTCCAATTCTGGTCTCCCCAGTTTAAGAAAGATGTTAAACTGCTTGAGAGGGTCCAGAGAAGGGTGACAAGGATGGTGAAAGGACTGGAGGACAAGCCCTGTGGGGAGCGGCTACGGGAACTGGGGTTGTTCAGCCTGGAGAAGAGGAGGCTCAGAGGTGACCTCATTGCTGTTTACAACTACCTGAGGGGAGGTTGCCGCCAGGTGGGTGTGAATCTCTTCTCTCACACTGCCAGCACCAGAACAAGAGGGCATGGCCTCAAGCTACACCAGGGGAGGTTTAGATTGGATGTTAGGAAGAGGTTTTTCACAGAGAAAGTGATCTCTCAGTGGAATGGTCTGCCTAGGGAGGTGGTGGAGTCGCCATCCCTGGTGGTGTTTAAGAGAAGCAGAATTTTTTCCCATCAGATTTCTGTTTGCCAGAAGAATTTCACGAGGGCTGGATTTTAGACTATGCATATGGTGTATCATGTGTGCCCAGGTGGCTAAGAAGGCCAATGGCATCCTGGCCTGCATTAGGAACAGTGTGGTCAGTAGGTCCAGGGAGGTTGTCCTTCCCCTGTACACAGCGCTGGTCAGACCTCATCTTGAGTACTGTGTGCAGTTCTGGGCTCCCCAGTTTAAGAGGGATGTGATCATCTCATCAGTTTTAAGTAAGGATTTTGTGAAGGTAGCTGACCCAAACTCCATAGGGAGAGTGTAGTTCTGGAGTCCCAGAGGTATAGCTGGCATTGTCTTAAGGGGAAAGGCCAGGGAGTGTGTTTCAAACACCTGTCTGAATCAATAGCAAAACAGATCAATAATCCTGCTAAAATCACAGATTCACATAATAATTTGTGTTGGAAGAGACATGTGGATGTCATGACAAATCTGTCACACAAATATATAGGCCAACATCAGCCTTAGACAGGTTGCTTAAACCATTCTCTAACCAGCTTTTAGTATCAACAAGGTCTAGATCCCAGATCTTCTCTGAAAAAGCTTCTTTTAATCACAGAATCACAGAATCACAGAATATTATGAGTTGGAAGGGACCCACAAGGATCATCTAGTTCAACTCACCACCTAACACCCGTACAGAGACCGAGAGCACATCCCAGAGCGTAACACCAACCTAGATCCCTCACAGTCTGGCAGGCCACTCCGAGCCGGAAGGGGCCCAGGATCATCCAGCCCTACACCCCCAAGCTAGACCATGTCACTAAGCTCCTCGTCCAGTCTTCTCTTAAACACCTCCAGGGACGGCGACTCCACCACCTCCCTGGGCAGCCCATTCCAATATGCAATCACTCTCTCTGTGAAAAACCGCTTCCTAACATTAAGATTAAACATCTTCATTATGAGACGTGAAAACTCTGGGGTTGGAACTTGAACCTGTTGGTCCTCTCTTCCTTTTACTGTGCGCCACCAGAAAAGTCTGGCTCCATGTCCTTTATACTTTCCCATTATGTAGCGTGAGCGTCTGGTAAGATCTCTATTAGCCTTCACTTGTATTGCTGTCTTCTGTCTTGTATGAGGGTTGTTTTGTAGAAGAAACTAGTTATCTCAATTTATATTGAATTTTGTGAACCAGCAAAGGCTTTGCCCCAATAACCTGAGGTAGGTGAAGCAATTCTTCCCCAAATAATTAATATCTTTCAGATACTTAATTTTGAATAGATATTTATGAGTGAAGAGCCATATTTGGAGTCACACCAGTAATAGCCTTGTTCAATCTTAGTTATGGTGTCAGTAGTATAATATTATAAGAATATTTATTATAAGAAGAATATATTATGTATTATAAGAATATTTGAAGATTTTTGTTCTCTGCCTTGATGTAAAACTATCTGGAGAGACAGAAAATGCACATTGTATGTTAGACTTTGCTGGTTTTATACCTTCTTAGCAGAGGGACAAAACAAGCTGAGACACTGCTTCACTATGTAGTCTGTGGATTACCATTTCCCTTCCACCCCAGTCCATCATTTTCTGAGACACTTGATGCAGTAACAGTTCTTGAAAAACCAGTGAGTGTCAGGATTGAAATTGTTCCTGGGTAGCGCATGAGGAACTGGTCACTTACAGTACCACAGTCTCACAGTATAGATAAGGCTGGAAAGGACCTTGAAGATCATCTAGTCCAACCTATAACCCAGCTAACCTATCATCAGCAACTAGATCATATGGCTCAACACCTCATCCAGCCTACCCTTAAACACCTCCAGGGTTGGTGAGTCAACCACCTCTGTGGGCAACCCATTCCAAATCCGGATCACTCTTGCAGTAAAAAACCTTTTCCTAATATCAAGTCTAAACTTTCCCTGCTGAAGCTATGAAACTATGACCTCTCTACTCAAGGAGTAGGGATAATTAATGGCATGGAATTGTCCCCCTTCTTCTTAGATATGCAAACGCACAATGGGAAAGGCTGATTTTGTTTCTTCAGTGCCTTTGTAGATGGAGACTGTTTCCCCAGTCTGCTGTACCTATGTGAGCTAATGGAAGAAGTATAAAGGAGGCAGAAATAAGAGATCACTGTATCTCTGACCCAGAGCACTCTCCTCTCAGCGCCTGGACTGTCAGGAGGGCATCTAAGTACGCCTGGTGCATACCTGGCTCTGGCTGCTCCCACTGCAGGGAGGAAGCAAGAGACTGAAATGTGACTTTCTGGGTCACCATGCACACCCGAATCTGCCCCTGAGCTATGCAATTACACGTTTTCCTTATTCCAGAGTCATGCTGACTATGTGATCTAAATAAATTTCAAAGCTTCTTTTCATGTAGCTGTGATTAGATAAGGTGTCACAAAAACCCAAATCCACTTTAGTACAGTGGTGAGTGTCCCCTCCTCTGATGCAGGAGACTGGGGTTTTGATTCCTGCCAAGGAGGCAGTGGTGCTGTTTAAGAGTTGGACTCGATGATCCTTGTGGGTCCCTTCCAACTCAGAATATTCTGTGATATTTGTGATCTGTGAATGGCTGTTATTATAGAACTGCAGTGGACTTTGTTTCCATCTAAGCAGAGTGTAGAGAAATGCTGAGAAGAAAATTCTGAAATAATTCTTTCTTCAGCTGAAGTTTGGTTTTCAAGTTATAAGTGAGAGGTAATTTTGAAAGGGATTTAAGCAGATATTTTTCTCTTCTGAGAGATGTGTGCAAAGCTCTCCACCCCATAGATAAGACAATGACAAAACTAAATTTTATGTATTAAATGTCATACTTCTACATTTTCTAGTGGGCATACTTTGTAATGGTGTTTACAATGTGAATCATCATTCCTGACAGGTTTCTTATATCATTATAATTTTCCTGCAACAGAGATAGTTCCTTATTTCATTTCTTTGAAAAGTTGAACATCTCTTACACAGCATAAGGCTTCATAAATGAATTTAATGTTTTTATAAACTGCAACAGAAATGCCTTTTATTGTCTTGATTCCTGATGAAATTACTGTGCAGAATGAACATTTTTGATCTTAGTATAACTCCTCTGAACCATAAATATATTAGTGCAGAACATCCAACATCAGACAATTATAAATGTCCATATGCCAGAAAATTTGAAGTTATTATTTCTCACAGATTGTAATTTTTTTCTGGGTATATGCAGAATTTAGCATTTGTCTGTAATGCTTTATTGTACTTAATTTTTATTCCATAGACACCTTACAAGTGATTTATGATTACTGCAAGTTGTTACTTTAGATGTTTCATATGTTTATACACTAAATTTTTCCAGAGTGTTGTATGTGGAAAGGTGTTTGGGGACCGGATTTATGGGGGAAGAGAGAATTAAAGCAAAGTAAGTAAAGGAGGGAGAATAATTACATAGATAACTGTACATATTCCTGAAAGATGCTAATTGTGGCAGAAGCCTATCACTGACCTGGTTTCTTTCAGGCAATGTACTGTAAACTGAGTCAACAACTGATTTGGATGCATTTGTATTGTGATTTTGCAAAAATTCACATAAGGATGAGATAATGAGAAGAAGCACTTGTAGCTGCTCAAGTCTCTCCTTGTGACTGCTTGTGTGCAGCTGTTGTATATAAAGACTGACAATTCTGTGAACTCAGGATGAAAGCACTAGAGGGAAAGGAAAAACAACTACATTTATTCAAAGACACATTGTAAACAACAGCCAGGCTATAATTTTAAAAAGGATGTATTTGTTCTAGATCAGATTTTGAGGCATTGTGCCAGTACAAAGTGAAAGTGAGGGAGATTGAGAAGTCATAGTATCATCCTGACTCCTTTTAGGAAATAGGCTAACTTGTGTATACTGAGGTATGTCAGTCTGGCCTAGACTAGTGACTCATACATACTTTGGAAATGCAAACAATGGTGCAAAATTAATGAAAATTTGAATTAAGAAAATGAAAAAGCAACCTAGAAAGCAAAAAGGTTTTCATGGTTTTAGAAAAAAAAAAGGAAGCAACAAATGATAAACAGAAAAAATAATTATGTTTATAAAATGGTTTATACAGAATTTCAGTTCAATATTTTTTAGAAATGGTCAAATTATCCTTATCCCATAGAGAGAGATTTATGAGTCATTTATGAGCCATTGAAAACCATCATAGTCTTCACAGAATCAGAGTAAAATAATTTGCCCATATAGCTCAATAATAACATGGCAGAGTTTATTTATCATTCTGTAGTCATTTTTTCTATCAATAACTTTCTATGGTTTTGAAAACAGAATGGTGTCATATTAGTAACATACAACTGTTCTATGATTCTACATTATACCTACCCTTGGATCTTTGAAATATATTATCTCTAGGTAACTATCCAGGATCAGGCCTTGGCATATAGTTACGTATTAAGAATGTTAATATTACATGAAGTGAATAAGGGCTGGCGAAGATCTTTTTCTGTAATATGGGGTTAATATCTGGTCTTTGTTGAAAAAGCATGCACAATAAAAGTACATTTTTGAGAAGCTAAGATACAGAAGCTATTGAAGGCTATGAAAAAAGAAACTGAAGGTTATAAAAGAAGTGATAATTAATGTAAAATTGAGGAGGTTCTTCTCATTTCCTCTGTTTTGTGATTTGTCAAATGACATCGTCAATGACTTTTTGTTTGTGGAGAGAATATAGTCTATACATCATCAGTCACATCCTTGGAGCAGGCCAGTGGAATAAACAGCAGCCAGTTTATCACATAAACTGATGCCTATTTTTTTTCTTTTTTGAACTATTCGTTATGCTACAAGATTTCATATTTTTATTAAAAGAAAACCCCAAAATTAATAAAGATATGTCAGCTACATGTGAAAGGCCAAAACCACCAAATGCAGATGATTCCACTTCAGTATTTGGAAAGTATAATTTTATAAATCATGGAAAAGCAACTTGTTCAATAACATTCTACCTCCTCTTATGATATATATTTCATAAATTACGTGCAAAAATATAGAAAGAGAAGAACAGAGAGGCATCCTACATTTTTTTTTCTTGCAGTCACAGGATCACAGAATCACAGAATTAGTAAGGTTGGAAAAGACCGTAGAGATCACCGGCTCCAACCTATCACCTATCACCTGTTACCTAAGCTAACCTGTTGTCATCCTGCTACCACATCCTACAATAACACATCCTACCAATAACACACTATCCTGTTATCTAGGTCATGCTGCTAAGTACAGCATCCAATCTTTTCTTAAACACCTCCAGGATGGTGACTCCACCACCTCCTGGGGCAGTCCATTCACAGGTTCACACTGGTTCACAGGTTATTCCGNAATCCCTCTCCATTTCACCACTCTTCAGCCACTCATCCCCCAGTCGATAGCAATGCATCCACTGAGAGATCACCCTAAAAAAAAAAAAAAAGTCCCGTCATAATGTGGCTTTCTGACTTCTCTTTCATTTACAAAAAGTACAAATACTGGTAATCATCTTTAAGAGGTAAACCCTTTCACTAGTGCTATTGTCCTGGGCCAATTAAGATGAAGCAGGAATTAAATTTAGAAATACTTGAATTATATATAGACAGAGAAATAAGAACTTTACTGGGGAAAAGGGAAAAAAATAATATAACAAATATATATATGTTTGAACAATAACAGAACACTAAAAGAAAACAAACAAGCAAACAAACCCCACACTGGAGCAAGTGGCAAAATAAACAAGCACAACAGGATGCCTAGTTCAAGGGAAAAAACCAGGGCAGCTCCAGGACTCCCGGAGCAGGGGAATAGGGTTCAGGGTAGGCAAACCAGTAGAGTAAACAGCCAGTGGTCCTTTCCTGAAATGTCCAAGGGACTTCAGGGAGACCCAATGACCAGCAGGAGAGAAGCTGCACTGAGATGAGAAGTCAAAGGTCCACGTGGTACTGGGTGAAATGGCAGAGGTGAAAAAGCAAGGCATCCTCAGTTTCCGAAGGTCCAAATCAACCTCCTCTGCTGAGGCCCAGCAGCTGTAGTTATAGGGCATCGGGCCCCTCCCACGCCACATGCCTTGTGGGCATGTCTTCACATACCATTGGCAGTCACTCAGCCTGCCCTCAGGCCCTTCCCCTAGCCACATGCCTTTCTGGGAGGGGAAGATAAGAAAAAGAATCCTTCATTGTTTGTCTGGTAGAAAGGAGATAAAGCCTCAACCCATGCCTTGCCAGGAAAGGGAGATAAGATACAGGATCCTCCATTGTTTGCCAAGTGAAAAGAAGAAAGCCCCTCCTGTAGCCACATTCCTGACATTCCTTTCAGGGGAGGGAAAGGGAGATAAGAAGAGATACCTATTGTCTGTTCCAGTAAAAAGGAGAAAAGTTTTACAATAGAACAAAAGGCCTCTCCCCATGACAGCTATCCATTAGCAAATGAATAACAATGTATTTATTTCTCATTGCCTTTCCTTTTCCAACCTTTTCTTCTGATTCTCAGTGCACTCTGAGGATCAGAGTTCTATATCAGTTCTATGCACTCTGGCATAGAACTTAAGTTTGTTTTAGCTTCATATGGCTTCAGAGATGACCAGTGGAATCCTGGCAAAATAGGAAAAGGTGGCAACAAGGCCCAGGTACAAAATGGCTGAGGTCCAATGCACAGTACTCTGTTTGGTTTTTTTACTTTGTAGAAATGCATTCAACCCCCAAAATGGTGTTCACTTAAAAATGGAAGAATTGCTGAAAGGCGTTTGTGGGGGAGTATGACATAGTTATGACTATTTTTTGCCTCTGGTAAGATGGAATACCTGCTAACAAAGCATCCAGGTGATGATTTTAGCTAGTATTATTCAAAACCTATGGTTTTAAGATTCCAAGTTTTCAGATATAGACTCCTTGATTCACATAGCTAACTGACAAATGAGTCATTAAACATAATAAGAAATGAGTCAAGACAATGGGGGCTATGCCTACATTTTATGTTATGCTTTGATTGAGAGCTTACTTTATGGGCTTCTTATCTGCTGTTTCAAAATTCCCATTTTTGTCATATTGTATGCGGGTTTCCTGACTGCTCAAGAAACATTTAAAAAATAGATCTTCCTCAGCAACTTTAACAGTTTAATAGAATGGCAATTTTAGACAAGAATTAACAGCAGAACTACCCAAAGACAACTGTACCAACAAACTGGAAGTACAGTCTGTTCATTTGAGTGTTATTTCTTGATATCATCATAGCACTTGAGAACTGTAGTAAGTTACTTTGGCATAGAAGTACAGAAGAAAGATGCTACCGTTATTTAAAGTGATTATGTCTACATATTAAGCAGGAGAGAGCAAAATATGGGAGAATTCAGTCATAGAGGGAGTCATCTTAACATCATGGCAATCTGATCATTGTCAAGCCTTCTTACAGGTTTTGTGGAAACGCAGAGGGACGATAATGAGGTGAATAAACAAATACAGGGAATCTGCTTTGCCTGCAGAGCCACAAAGGACAAAGCAGAGTTGAATGCTGGAAAACCTAATCAATGGACATGAGTCATCAGCATCTCTAAAGTAAATGATAATATGGTGAGACTGGTCAGAAAGGGCCTTGAAAGTGGTGAGAAATATTTAAATTTGATGCAATAAGGAAAGAAGGGCAGGGTAAAAGGAGTACAAAGAAAGGGACATTGTCACGACAACAGTGAGCTAAGAGAAATTGAAATAGGGTATGGGTGGTTTGCAGTTGAAGAGAAGAGAAGACTCAGAGGTAACCTCATTACTGTTTACAAGTACCTGAAGGGAGGTTGCAGTCAGGTGGGTGTAAATCTCTTCTGTCAGGTTGCCAGCACCAGAACAAGAGGATATTGTGCCAGGGGACGTTTAGGCTGGATGTTAGGAAGAGGTTTTTCACAGAGAGAGTGATCCCTCTGTGGAATGGTCTGCCCAGGGAGGTGGTGGAGTCTCCATCCCTAGAAGTGTTTAAGAAAAGACGGGATGAGGAGCTCAGTGACATGGCCTAGATGGTGGCAGGCTTGGATAGGTGGAGCCTGTGGCTCCAGGGTTGTGGATTTGATCCCTGGGTTGGCACTTGCTTGGGAGTTGGACTGGATGATCCTATGGGTCACTTCCAACTTGGATCAACCTGTGAACCTGTGAACATTATGGATGGATATGAGTGAGGAAAAATATATGTCAGAAATTAAGAAAATAATGTTGAAATAGCTGAGAAAAAGGATGGAAACTGGTAAGTTTGCACTGCAGGCTGCATACAATATACACATAAAAAGATAAGATTGTGCATTAGCATTTTTAATGGGATAAATTACTAGAATTCTGATGTGTAAGTTAAGAGCCTGCCTTATAAATAAGATGTGATGTTTATACTATCACACTATTTAAGAAAGTAAATAGGCAATTCAAGAAGGAAAATTTTTCATGTTGATCCTGAGCTCATGGGGACAGAGTAGAAAGGCAGAGGAAAATTTAGTCTGTCAAAAACACAGGCTAGACTAAGAAATTTATAGGTTAATACATTTTATACATATGGCTATCTGAGAATGTAGGGGCAGAATACAAATTTAAATGCTTGAGCAGAAACTTTAGCTGATATAGGCAGGTAGGTGGGAAAGCAGATGCGATGAAGTGAGAAGGACCTGGCATACAAGTACACTTAAGGGGATTGTAAGCAATGGATTCAGAAAGCTTAGAGAGAAAGGAGAATGAAGTAGTATATGTAAAGGAAAATGAACATAGTATTGGCACAAATTCAAGTTCTGATTAAGAGGCAAGGAGGATAACTAACGTGTATTAAGATAATTCACATAATTTTAAGCTTATAAAATAAAGGCTGTACTCCAAAGGCAAACACAGTTGCTTTTTTTTTTTTTTTCACTGTAGCTGCATTGCCAGCTGCATTGTTTTTAGAATTCAGCAATTCCTTGAGAGTAAAAAGGGCATAACAGTGGCTTAATATGGTCTGTATTAAATTGTTACTAAGAGCTTTGTTCCACTAATTATATAGGTAAAGTCTAATATAACTGGTTTATATTATATTTAGAGTACAATATGCAGGAGGACGGATGTTGCTTTAGCAAACTTCCTTTGTTGCAAAAAAAGATAATGAGAGCTATATAAAGTCCTGAAATCATAGTAAATTTAGAAGGCCTGCTATGTGAGCTAATGCAAGACTAGAGACATACTAGATTGGCTGCTGATAATTTTATACCACTTTTAATGTGTAGAAATGAAAAGGAATAAGTTAATGGACAAATAGAGAAAATGGAATATATATAATGTATTTTCTGACATTTTGAATTCCACCTGTTATTAGCCTTTTAATATGGGAGAAAAATCCAATCAAATCAGACAAGTCTTCATATTCTCTGCTGTATCCCATATTAAGGGATTATACAGGATATTCAAAGAAGTGTTGAAAAATAATACTTTTCTGATCAGGATCGAAAGTAAGCAAGGAATGGGAACTAACACAAATATGGTTTCTCTACCGATGATGCTTCATGGATACCATGATTATTTATTGTTTATACTACAACAGTTAATATTGTGTCAGAATTTCTTTCATAATACTTTTATTAGAGGTCCAAATATGCCTTATGAGGCCTTGCTTTACACTAAGAATTGACTTCTAAAATGTAAAATATGTCAGCTCAGTTTATTTTAAGTAAAAGAAGGAGAAAAATAAGGAGTGTGGGCTTGATCCCTGAGTGAGCATTCTCTTGGGAGTTGGACTAGATGATCCTGTGGGTCCCTTCCAACTCAGAATAACCTGTGAACCTGTGAGTAATGGTAATAATTAGAGGCACATTTGTGTTCTGATAACATAAAACTTAGTTTGATTCTTAGTGTGAACTGTTGCATTTAGGCCTAAAAAATCAAAATTATCTGCACTTCTGCTTATTTAGGATAAGGTTAGAGGGTTTTACACAGTGGCAACTGAGAAGCCATGAGAAAGAATCAAGGGAACAGAGTAGTGGGAGAGGCTCTCATTCTCTCACTTGGTGAAAAAATTGTGACTGTAGTCCCGTCCCAGTTGTCTGTACCTGAATTCAGAGAGCATAGGGAACAAACAAATGGGATTAGATGTCCCTCTACATTCACTGAGCTGGGACTTTATGTGGGATTACAAAAAGCAGGGGAATGACTAAAATGATGGGAGTGTTGCAGGGCATGGAGGAGATGGACATCAGGAGGAGCTGTGCTCTAGGCATAGCGGTTGCTGCAGTGTGCAAGAGGTTCCATATGGGGCAAGCTGGCCCAGAGCTTGGGCATCAGGAGCAGAGGACAGATAAGCAGATGTGATACTACCTCTGCTACATGCTGGCTAGTCAAGAGGTGGAAGCAGAGGAAACCTTTAGGCAGGCAGAGCAATGCTGGAGCTGTACAAGGCAATGGCAGCCTTGTAAGCAACAACAGTGTGATTCTGAAATTAAACACAGAGAGGTAAGCAAGACAAAGAAGAGTCACAGCCCTGGTCTTAAGGAGAGTGTCTCATTTAGGGATCTTTTTGGCTTTATCCAACTGATTTCTGTCCTGCAGAGGAAAGGGTCCAGGAAAGAAGTTGATCTTCTGGAACAGTTTCCTCAAAGCAACAAGACTGTCCATTCTGATGTGTAGCAAGTCAAGCAAGCAAGGCGAAAAGCCAGCACAAGTCAAAGGGGAACTCCTGACAGGCTTCAAATTCAAAAGAGAGGTCCACTGCAGATGGAAATAAGGACATGCTCTCTGAAGGATTATGAAAACATGACTCAAGCATGGAGCTATGGAGTAAAATGCAAGTCAGCTAAGAGGTGTGAAGAGCATCAGAAAGTGTGTTGGCAGAAAAGGAGGGGGAAAAAAACCTGTGAGTCCACTGCTCAGTGAGCAGATAAAGTAGTGGCCAAGGACACAAAAATTTAAATGCTTTTTTATCTTGATTTTTGGTGGAAGTATTTCCCCTCAGCCCTCAGGGCTTCTAAATCACAGAGCTTAGTGGCAGAATTGAAGTGAAGAAGGAGTGTGTCAGAGACCTTTTAAGCCAATTGTTTTTTTACAGACCCATAGTGTGAGATGGGAGCTGTCCATGGTCCTCAGGGAACAAGATGACACCATTTAAAGGCTCTTATCTTTGGTCTTTGAAAAATCTTGTTGTTCAAGAAGAGGTTCATGATGACTGGGAAAAGGAAAGCTCATCCACTTTCAAGCAGGGGAAGACAGAGGGTTTAGGAAGTAGAGGCTCATCTTTAGTTCAAACTACTAGACTTATGGAGCAAATTCATTTCTGCATAAATGAAAGAAAAGGAAGTGACATGGAATAGTCAGCATGGATTTACCAGGCTAAGACTGTGCTTGACCAATTTGAGGACTTTCTATGATCAAAATACTGACTCTATGGGCAAGGGATAAAACAATGTATGTTGTGAGTAGTTGCATTTAGTTGGACCTCAGCTTTGCTTTTAACATTATCTGGTATGCTATCAACATCTGAGATACAGTTTAGATGCATTAGTGATGAGGTGAATGTACTACTGGCTGCATCATTATGCTGAAAGGATTGTGATTATCTGTAAAAAACCCAATTTGCAGCCAAGTATTGTGATTGGTGGTGTGTCTTAGGGTTTGTTGTGGTTTAACCCAAGCCAGTAACTAAGTACCATGCACTGCTCATTCACTACCCACCACCCCATTCGTCAGTCAGAAGGAAAATTGGAATGAAAAAGTAAATCTTGTTGGTTGAGATAAGAACAGTTTATTACTTGAAACAAAAAAAATCTAGTCATACTGACAACATTAACAATAATAGTAGGAATGAAAGGAGGGGTAAGTGGAATAAAACCCAAGGGAAACAAGTTATGTGCAATACAGTTGCTTGCAACTCACTGACTGATGCTCAGCTCCACCCCCACCAGCCCCAACAGCATGTTCAACATGAAAGACTACATCTGCAAAAGCAATTAAATGCATAATTCAACAGTATGAGGTTTAACAAGACTAAGTGCCGGGTTCTTCACTTTGGCCACAACAACCCTATGCACCGCTATCGGCTGGGGGAGGAGTGGCTCGAGACTAGTGAAGTGGAGAGAGACTTGGGTGTACTGATTGATAGGAAACTCAACATGAGCCAGCAGTGCGCCCAGGTGGCTAAGAAGGCCAATGGCATCCTGGCCTGCATCAGGAACAGTGTGGTCAGTAGGTCCAGGGAGGTTGTCCTTCCCCTGTACACAGCGCTGGTCAGACCTCATCTTGAGTACTGTGTGCAGTTCTGGGCTCCCCAGTTTAAGAGGGATGTTGAGCTGCTTGAGAGGGTCCAGAGAAGGGCAACGAGGATGGTGAAAGGACTGGAGGGTAGGCCCTATGAGGAGCGACTACAGGAACTGGGACTGTTCAGTCTGGAAAAGAGGAGGCTCAGAGGGGACCTCATTGCTGTTTACAACTACCTGCGGGGAGGTTGCAGCCAGATGGGTGTGGACCTCTTCTTCCAGGCTGACGACACCAGAACGAGAGGGCACGGCCTCAAGCTACGCCAGGGGAGGTTCAATCTTAACATTAGGAAGCGGTTTTTCACAGAGAGAGTAATCGCATATTGGAATGGGCTGCCCAGGGAGGTGGTGGAGTCACCATCCCTGGAGGTGTTTAAGAGAAGACTGGACGAGGAGCTTAGTGACATGGTCTAGCCGGGAGGTGTAGGGCTGGATGACGTTGTGCCCCCTCCGTCTCGGAGTGGCCTGCTAGACTGCCCCAGGATCTAGGTTGGTGTTATGCTCTGCGATGTGCTCTCGGTCTCTTTACGGGTGTTAGATGGTGAGTTGGACTAGATGATCCTTGTGGGTCCCTTCCAACTCATAATATTCTGTGATTCTGTGATAATTCCCATTGTTTTCCATAGGACTTTTCTGTTGTTTTGGTCTTTACATTCTTGGAGGTCCTCTTGAGAAATAAAAATTATTTGTTTCCTAGTGGGTCTTGTTGCCTATAGTTTGAACACAAATTTTCATGGAATCATAGCATGGTTCGGGTTGGAACGGACTTTTAGAGATAATCTAGTCCAACCCATCTGCCATGGGTAGGTGCCTTAAAGCTCCATCTAACCTGACCTCGAACAGCTCCAGTGATAATTCATGCACAACTTCTCTAGGTAACCTCCTCCAGTACCTAACCATCCTCATTGTAAACAATTTCTTTCCTACATGCAATCTAAATATACCCTCTTTCAGTTTAAAACTGCCCTTTTCCCTTCATCCTACCACTACATTCCTTGGCAAAAGGTCTCATTCCATCTTTCTTAGAGGCCCCCTTTATATATTGAAATATTGCAATAAGGTCTCCCTGGAGTCTTTTCTTGACTTAATAAACCCAACTCTGTCTGTCTCTGACTCTGTTCAAGCCCTTTGACTATTTTTGTAGGACTCTTCTGAACCCATTCTAAAAGGTCCATGTCTTTCTTGTGCTGGGGTCCCCAGTGTGGGACATATACTCAGATGAGCTCTCAGAAGAGCGGAGAGTACAGAAGAAAAATCATGTCACTCAAACTGCTGGCCATGCTTCTTTTGATGCAGCGCAGGATACAGGTGGATTTCTGGACTGTAAGTGCACATTTGCCAGGTCATGTCCAATTTTCCCTCGACCAGTACTTTCAACCTGAGCCTTCTCAGCAGGGGTGCTCTCAATGCATTCATTCCCCAGTCTGTTACATTTTGATACATTTTCCTTTTTAAGTCTCTGTAATAATTGTTATTACTCTTTACTGTTGGTTTTTTTTTTCTCAAAACATGAATGGAGGAGTAATTTATTTGACAATATATAATAGGTTTATTTTGAACCTGTATAAAACCTTACCACATTCACAATACTAAGATGAGAAAAAAAAATTGTGTTTCTTTAATGTTTACAGCTGGTTATATAATGGCTTCTTTAAAAAGCAATATTGAAGACAGGCATGTGAAAGTATTTCCCATGCATGAGTCAGACCTTTCCCTACCCTCACCAAAAATGCTGTCTGAATGTCATTATTCTTAAGCATTTTAAAGAGTGGCAAATTACTGTGAGTAAATTGATGAACTATGACTTCATTGATTTGTTAGAAACTACTGTTCTTCTTCTCTGAGTTCCATATTTCATCGTTCTTCTTCTTAAGTGTCAGGGTATTTTTACATATTGAAGATTTTTCAAACAGCCCTGAGAAAAGTGTCAGGGAAATTAGATTATCGTACCTCTGGAGAACTGAATTTACTTCGTTACCACTCTACGAGGTGCTGTAGGATACGATTATCTCCTGAGATTTCATGCTCAATGACGTTAAATAGCTTATGCATTTCCGAACACTTTTTAATGGTTTTGTATTTCTTTCCAAACTTACAACAAATAATAGTTTGTGCTTTGAAAAGAAAACTGTTGATGTTCATGTGCATAATCATAGTCATGATATTTTATTATTATTATTTTGTTATTATTTGGACCATGGGTTACATGTAAAACTGAAATCCACTGAAAATGCAGAAGACTTTTAAACATGGCAATTCTTGTGTCTTCTCTTCAAGAAAGAAGGATTCTGAGCAAACCTGCTAGGATGATCATCACAATACACAGCACATGTCATGAGAGGGAAGAGGTTCTTCTGGAAATGAAAAATAATTGGTTTTCATAGGTATATTAAGAGAATAAAAGTAATGGAAGAAGTAAAATATTTTAGGCTAAAGGACAGTATTGAGTCAAACACAGAGCAGTGTAGAAATGGCCAAAAATAGCAAATCTGTGTTGGAAGTAAGAAAACCATTAAGCAAAAGTGGAAGAAGGTTGTGAAACAGCCATCACATGAGCTTTACGGAGAAAAGACTGTGACATACTTTTAAAAGGCAAAATGACGAATATTGTCTTATGGTTAGATTTTGTGCAAGTGTTTTGTCACAAGATGAATTTTACTTTCAATATTTGAAAAAGGAAACGTTCTAATATCACATAGTATAGTGTTTCTGCATAACTTTTGAAAATTCTATACGTACCCTTTTCAAGGAAGATATATTCAGCAGTATATAAATAAGGAGCAAAGATATTTGGTAATTTATAAGATAATAATGGTAGTTTTGTAGGGATCAAACCCACTTTTCAGCTTCAAATATACAGTAATGATAAATAAGACCTCTAAAATACCAGAATAATCCCTCGAATTTTGTGGGGGGTCGGTTCCAAAAAGATGTCACAATAAGTGAAATCCACGGAGGAACGATTCATATGTGTATATGTAAATATAGCCTGCCCCCTATCCCCTCAGCCCCAAACACCAGGAGCATGCAACAGTATGCAGGAGGTAGTAGCAGCAAGCAGCAGCATGCAGGAGGTAGCAGCAGCAAACTAGCAGCAAGGAGGAGGAGGGCTTCATACAGTGGTTTGTTTAATATACCTTTGAGACACTGTTATAAAGCTTCCTACTATTTTATTAATTTTGCAACACTGTTATAAGTGAGTGAGCTCAGGGTGGCCCCCAAGCAAGCAGCACCTGCTGGCACTGCCCCCGTGCCCCACAAGAGGCATATGAGGTGGGAACTCAGAAAATATCTTCACAGGAATAAAACCCACAATGTACTGGAGCCACGATAGGTGAACCACAAAGTAGCAAGGGATTACTGTATACAGATTGTACATCAACATTGTCAATAAAAAAATTAATGAATTTAATAGTACTAATGGTACCAAACAAAAACCTCAGCTGTTTTACTTCCTGTAAACCTTTTTTTCTCCTGCTCCTAGGCTTTGTATTGTCTTATTTTTACAAATGTCACTGCCATTAGGAAAAATCAACATTATCTGAATAATACAAGAGGAGTCCACAATAAATAGAAAGTGATCCTCCTCAAATTCGCAGTGAACATCTAGGATTTAGTTTTGTAAATAGAGGGTCAGTAATATTGTCTGTCTGGAAAGACCACTAAGGTAAAAGAAAGATCAGGCTGCTGAGAAAATAAAAACCAAGAACTGTCAGGATTTATTTACTTGTCAAGAAACAATAAGTTCTGAAAATGAGTCACTTGACCCTTTCATACAGTTTACCTCTCTGTTCCTTATTGTGTCTCACAGATGTGGAGCTCTTATGACTGTTCAGGTCCATACCTAACCAATATTTTCAGGAAGACCTTTTGTTCTCTTGCTCTTCCTCTGGGGTGTTATGTTTTACTTGTTGTATTAAAAAAAAACCTAAGATTTTGACCTGTCAAATGAACCAGCCTCTTGAATAAAAAAAGTTTGAACTGTTACTTGGCAAAAGCCCTTTTAAAAAGCTATCTTGCTGACTATGTATTTTGCCAGTATTGCCATATAACAGACTGAAATTCCTCAGATTACTGGAAGCACTTTGGGTTTCATTGGGACTATACATTAAAAAAGTATCTAGTTTTAAGTTAATTTTTTTTCACCCATAGTGTACATAGGGTCCATATATCATATTGGGATAGTGAATTGGTACAACAACTTGATTGTCAGGAAATTATTAAAAGGATTCAGCAGGCATTAAGGATTAGGCCCAGCTGTTTACTGATGCCAGCAACAAACCAACTGTGTGCAAAAGCATCAGATGAAATTCGGTATTGAATTGTTAGCTATGAGATGGGACTAAGTAGCATAGAAAGGTTTAATTCCCTTTTCTTAATTCAGCAAATTTGAGTGTGGGCAAGAGTAACAAAAATCAACACTAGAGAACTGGAGGAGGTTTTAACTCAAGGTAATATACCTGTGCCACATAATGAGGAACAGACACAGTTTTTATGTGATTATCAGTATTGTTGAACTTGAGTACTTGGACCTTAGCAAAGCCTTTGACATGGTTTCCCACAATAAGCTTCAGGAGAAACTTGCAAAGGACGGACTGGATGGAAACATTTTATGCTGGGTTACGAACTGCTTGGAAGGGCGAGCTCAGAGGGTGCTGGTGAATGGTGCAACATCGGACTGGCGGCCAGTCACCAGTGGAGTCCCACAGGGGTCAGTGTTAGGCCCGGCACTGTTCAACATCTTTATTGATGATATGGACAAAGGAATTGAGTCCATCATCAGCAAGTTTGCAGATGATNAGAGGGCACGGCCTCAAGCTACGCCAGGGGAGGTTTAAACTTAATGTTAGGAAGCGGTTTTTCACAGAGATAGTGATTGCACATTGGAATGGACTGCCCAGGGACGTGGTGGAGTCGTCGTCCCTGGAGGTGTTTAAGAGAAGACTGGATAAGGAGCTTAGTGACATGGTCTAGCTGGGGGGTGTAGCGCTGGATGATCGTGTGGGTCCGTTCCGGCTCGGCATGGCCTGCTAAACTGTGAAGGAACTAGGTTTGCGTTTACCACTCTGGGATGTGCTTTCGGTCTCTGTACGGGTGTTAGATGGTGAGTTGGACTAGATGATCCTTGTGGGTCCCTTCCAACTCATAATATTCTGTGAATCTGTGTGAATACTTCAGTCTTTAGCTAATTCTTAATCTCAACCCTGGAGGAGCTAGACACTCAGAATAGCTCAGCACTTTGTTTTCTAAAAAATGAGGAAATCACTGATTCTGACTTTTATCTTTACCATTATTGCACAAAAATACAATGTGGGGCTATTTCCCAAGCTGTTGGGCGCTTTCCTTTTGATGTGAATCCATTACATTTGTGAACTAAGTCATTTTTGTTGAAAAGAAACATTTAAATTTAAAAGAAACATAAAACAGATAATCAGATTTGGGAATCCAAAGAGACTGACGGTACTTTCTAAGTTCATTCTTCATAAGCCAAACCTTTGAAGTTTATTCCATATGGGCAGTTTGTACTGCAAGTATTTAATTTTGGAATTCGGCCTCTGACATTTATAAAAACTGTTGTTTGCGCACGTCTGCTATTACAGAGCTCCCCTGGAAGTCATGGGGGGACTCGTTTGGGCAGGTCCTGCGACTTATGCAATCTGCGAAGATACTGAAGCCATGAATATTCAATTACCTCCCACCTGTAGCCACGCACCCTTCACCCTCCACTAATTATGTCTGGAGGGCAGTCCTGGGAGCATGGCTCACACTGTAGCACCTTATTAAAGCAGAGGAAGCACTTTTTGCTACCTCCCAGCCGCGGGACATTATGCGCACGCATATGCGATTGCGCAACTCGTTTAAGATGCAACCGCAACTAATTGAATATGCTCATATGCAAACCACGAATATGCAGGGTTTCTCTGTATTCTCTGTACAATAGCAGATTCTCAGGAGTCCTTCCAGGACATAGATGGAACTTGCCAAGGCACAGGCCTTCTTAATATAGGAAAGTTAGGTACTTTGCCGCATTATAAATCTATATTTTAAATGGATCAAGTCAGAATATCTGTAGTTGATTTTGTAAAACTTTAATTGTAATTATTTTGCAGAACACAAAACCTTCGACATGCCAAACAGAGGGTGTAATGCAGAAGTGTAGCTTTTATGTGAGAATGTGCAATAAGATGAGTTATTTAAACACAGAGTCGCTGCAGATTTGGGTATTACTGTGTTGCAGCATAAAGACCATTTCTCGCACCATGTTTGAATGGCATGAGACCACAAATCCAATTGCTTGTGGGTTTCAGTTGACATGCAAGCCTGGAGCATGCCTGGAGCAAGTACCAACAATGGAAGTTGCTTTTCAAACTGAATGGTGAAATATCACGATTGCTGCAAGTTATCTCTCTGGTGAATATTTTGTAGTGTTTGTTAGCATGGTAGGGTTTGGGGTTTTTATAGTTTCTTTTCTAGCCAGCTATTAACTATCTTGGATATTAAGTGACCAAGTTCATTCCGGCATGGAAAAGGACTTTAGCTATTGCAGTCCATTGAATATGTTATACACTTAATTCTCATAGTTGTCCTCAGCCAGGAAATAGCTAATATTGACATACTGGAATGCTGACAATGAACTATCAAAAATGTCGTGAATTCTAAAGAGAAAAACCTGTGCTTATCTATGGTAGACATGTTTGACCGTGTTTTAAGTGTTCAGTTTACAGATAAAGCATGTCAGTTAAAAAATCAAAATCTGTCACTTCAATCTTTTTGAAATGATCATAAAACATATCCAGTAGCTTTTCAAACCATACTTTTGACATGTCAAAACTGTGCCAGACGTGTTGTGACCATCCTGAAGTTGTGAAACTGTATGTATATGAAAGATATACAGTCAACCCTCTATAACTTCGCGCCCTCCATATTGCAGCTTCACATCCTAGAGGCATGATTTTTCAGCACTTTAAGGAGGCCCCTGTTCGAAACTGCGCATGCGCGACATGGTACACATGAATATTCAATTAAGCAGTCATGAATATGCAAATCAACTCACACGGCCGCCGCAGCGGCAGCAGCTCCACCGTTTCCCCCCCTCCCGGGATGGCGGCTGTGGCAGCTCTGCCAGTTCCCCCTCCTCCCAGCACAGTGGCGGCTCCGCCGCTTCCCCCCCACCAGCACAGCCGTCACAGCAACTGATACACAGCAACACAGTGCTGAAACAGCGCTTGGGGGAGCCATGTGAGGGTGCGGAGCAAATTTGCATATTAATGAGCTGCCATTCTATGCAGAAGTAGGGCTTTGTGGGAGACAAACAAGACTGCAGTACCATGGTATAGGAGACCCGACTGTATTACAGAAAGTTGCACAGAACAGGTGAGCATTCAGTTTAAAAAGTGAAAAAGTCTCTTTCCTGGAAAAAAGTATACCAAGACAAGATTTAACTTAAAGACAAGCACCAGTTCCAGTCCATCCAAGATTTGTGATATTTATTATCCAAATTCACCTATAATATCTAATGTGCTTTGTGACAGGACAGCAGTTTTAGAATATAGTACTAGTCCTACAGACTTCCCTTCCGCCCACTTTCTTTTCACATGTAAAGTTTTTGCTTGAATACTAGGGTTTCATTTTTGTATCTGGTTCTTTTTTAGCATTTGCTTTAACTTCATTTTGTCAAATACATTTTCACCTGGCACAGAATTAGTTGTTGTGTGGTGAAAATTTAGTGAATGTATTAAATGGGTTTTGGAATTAAATGCTCTCAGCTTTTATTTACATCAGATTTCAAATATTGGACTACCTTCTCTCGTGAGTAGTTCAAACTAAAGTCAATAAGAATATTTTATGAGTTATGCAACAGGATTTTTCCTGCCTTTTTAGAGTAATCCTAATGCCCCCTCCAGTAATTCTCTAGTTCTTATTCTGTAAAAATTCAACTTAGAATATGGACCATGTACTGACTTATCTGTTATTCTGAAAAAGAATGACGGTAAAGAATTATCCAAATAATTTGATCCTACAGATATATTAAAAGAAACAAATTTTAATATAAATAAAAAAAATATTAATAAAATGAAAACTATATTTGTGTTCAGATATATGTCTAATTTGATTGTATATTTTGATAATCTTATTTTTAAATTAATTACTGAATAACCATGTGAAAGCAAGTTCATTAATTTTCAGACTGATAAGTATGAAAGATGCTTTTGAAATATCTTGCTGACCTAATTAAAAATTAAAGCAAGAATAAACAACTTGTCCTACCTCCTAGTCTATTTTGTTTCAAAAGTCAAGTTTTTTGAGAATTTTTCTGCACACATGCTTTGTACAGTACTTGGGACAATGAGGCCTTTGAGCACAACATTATGTATGTAAATGCAGTGATTCCTATCAATGTACCTAAAACTTTATCCACATTCTTTACTATAGGATGTATTGTACAGGCCTATCTAATATTTCATGATAGTTGTCTCACGATCAGAGTAACCTTTTTAATTATACAAATGAATTGACACCAGACTCTTTCACTGCAAAAGGGCTTGTTCATTTTATCTTCCATAAAGATGAAAGCTAAACTGAATATTAAGATTTTTAGACAGAGATAAAACCTTAAAGAAATATCCATCAAGTAATTACAACTCTTTTCCTTGCTCAAGTACATTCCTCAATTAAGCCATTAACTTTTTTTAACGCGTTCATTTAGTGATACACAGTAGAATGCTAAATCAGTAGAATGCTAAATTTAAATAAAATTAGTATCATTAATAGTTTCATTCTTTCATGAATAGTTGTTTTATGTCTGCTTTGTTATATTAAGGAAAAATCTCTACTTTGTGTCTCTCACAAACAAATGTGGAAGACACAACATGGTGCTTCGAAGTAGCTTCAGCCCATGGAAGCAGCCTGGCCCCAGGACAGAGGTCGTTGGAGGGGGCTGGAGAACAAAACCATACATGAGGACTTCGCAAATTTACACCATCCTTCCAGCTGCAGGGAGGTTGTTTGGTGGAAATGTCCTGCAGCATGTCAATATTGAGATTTTTGTCTTTGTATCATCTCCAGTGTTAACAGCTCAGCAGTGAAACTCCTGCTGCTGTTTATATCTGTGCAAATTGTCTCTTATGAAACTCTCATAAGGGACATAGGCAAATGACCAGTTTCGATAATGGTGGTGTTTGTTTATTTGCAATTAATTAGACCAAGATTTGGTTCAATGATTTGGAACCTGAATTAGCAGGTAACTTTAGCAAGAATGAGGTCACCTTGTCTTTTGTACTTTGGGACATTGTACCACATACATCCCAGCCTGAAGTCACAGCACAAAGCTGCCATGCGAGTATTCCTTCGGGGTGCCACTAGACATAATTCACTCATGAGCTGAACACCATGTGTTTAAGGAATTTTATGCAATTTTCCAACTATGGCCTGGTGTCCTGAAGAGCCTTCAGGATCTCCAGCAAGAGAGCTGAGTGTGATGCCTGCTCCCTTCCACTCTGCTTCCAGAGAAAATGACCTCAAGTATTAATAGTGGCCCACTGATCTTCTTGGAATAATGTTTCGGCACTCAGTTCAAAAAGGCTGGACATCATTGCTTCATGCAGACTGAAAAATTCAAATCTACTTTGTATTTCTTTAGGAAAACAAGACAGTTGAGGTAATTTCTAGTGTTTAAGGTACTCTATTATGAAGTATTATCGTTACACATTGAAGAGGGCAGTGGAAGCAGAAGCCAATATATATATAAAGTAACAGGGTTTGGGTTTAGCTGGGTTTTTTTCCACAGTGCTTTTTGAGCCATAGGCATAGGGAGTGTTGTTCCAGGAAGCTGTGAATAAGAAAAATTAAATAATATTCTATATTTAGATGGATTATCTTCTATAGCTTTTTTAGAAATAGATATTAATTTCCAAGTTCAGCAGTGGAAACCTCAAAAACTGGTGAAAGTGGGATTTTTCTGTTTTTTGCACTGGCACAATTGAAATCAGACCCTAGTTACTATTTCATTTTCAACTTAAATTATTAATCTCAAATCCTAGACATGTTCTAGGACTTACAAAGTATTTTAGATCTATTGAGCAATCATTGAATTCTCAGATCTCATTCCTCTCAGACACAGAAAATCCTTCTGTTTTATCATATTTTTCATCTCCGTAAGTTTTTACAGGCAATTCCCACATCCTCTGCAGCTTTTTCATATATTCTTTTATAAACCACTTTTAGTCAATGAAGAAAGAATTGCAATGAAAGTTCCCAACATCTCTAATAAATATTCTTTTTACCATGCCACACAGTAATTTTCTCTGCCTTGGTGAATATTTTAGCATTGTTTTTATGTTTTGGAACTGCTCCAGATGGAGAGGTTTGGACTAAAGCACCTAGGACACTCCCAGTCCTAATGATAGGACACAGTGGACTCAGGGGCATCCAGTAACACATGCACAGTTCCATGTTTTCTCGGCCAGGCAGATGGAATCTTGCCACTACACTGCTCTTCTGGGTAACAGTTACATAGATACCAAATCACAGGTTCACAGGTTATTCTGAGTTGGAAGGAACCTTCTGTTAATGGAGATGCTCTAAATGGAAATATTTCAGAAATGTCCATTTTTATTAGATGCTATTTCTAGTTTTTTGAAACCCTTTTAATTTTTTCTTCTGGTGAATCCAAGGCTGAAATACTCACTTCTGTTTATTAAGACTTGGGATATCACCAGAGTGAGTTTTTCTGTGAATAAACAGCTGTTCAGGGGAAGAAAAGTACCCAGCTCTAAAATGAACAAAGTTCTTAAGACCATTTGCTTTCAAAATGGTCAATGCAAGTGCCCTTGGATAATGGAATGTCACAGGCACTTAACTTTTATGAAGCAGTTATTGACTGGTCACTCTGTTCATTTTCAGACATTAATGCCAAGGTCTGTTAAGACTAACCAAAGTCCAGATCAACATATATTTCATATTAGAAACTTGCCAGGATTTTATTCACAATTGACTGTCGTGGTGTATTTTCAGACAGACCACTCACAGCTTTTAATGTCTGTATTGTTATACCTGTTATCTTTTCATTATACCTTACTCATTTCCTTGTTTCCCACTAAATGTCAGTTCCTACAGCTGAAATTTAATTTGAATTGTTAAATATATTCATTCTACCATAGCTTTGAACATGAGTTTATGATTACTTCTTGGCATATAGCTTGCCTCAGTGGGATGTAATAAATTAGTCTAATCATATGGTGAGTACTTACTTCATCCTGTGTTTGTTCCTGCTAGGAACTGAAATTGTGTCTGTAATTGTATGCAAATCCCTTCACTAGACTAATCAAAGGAAACCTATGTGTAGCTGTCCATCCTCCTCAAGAGAAGCATAAAAGTAACCTTTTAACTTCTCACTTTTTAAATTAAAAACTTTTAATTTTACTTAAATGAAATATCTTTATATGTAAAATGCAGGTACAAAATAGAAAAATGAAGTAAAAAGGCATGTGAGTAGCAGATATTTGTATAATATTGCTAGTTGCTTTTAGTCCTGCTTTCTAGATATGCATAATACAGTTAAAACACCTCCATCGCGAGGAAAGGGTCAGGTCAAAGGCGTTGCGAAACATTGAACTCTCAAAGAACTGCAGGTCATTAATATGCATGCAGGCCACTCCCATTGCTCCACCCCCTCGGCACTCCGAAGCGCTGCGGACAATTCTCTGCTCCTTCCCGTAGTCTGTCTTGGCACAGGCGAGCAAAGGGAGCCGTTTCTGAGCGGCTGCTGAGACTGCAGCCCAAACCCCATGCCGCTCCCCCCCCAGCTTCCCGGCCCGGCCCGACTCCGGTGCTAATGCCGACCCCGGGGGACCCGTGCCAGCCCGCGCGTGCTCACCCCGCCTCCGCGGCGGGGAAAAGGTNACAATCACCAGAGTCGGGGGGCGAGCGACACAGGATTTAGGCTGTGGGAGCGACTGCAGCAGCCCGGAGAAGCCCACAGTGTGGCGGGGAGGGAAGGTCGTATTACTTTCCCTTTTACATCCACCGGTTCCGTGAGAGAGGGGCTGCGCAGCCCCTATGGTCTCAGACAGAAGCATCCTCCTGGCACAGCGACAGCTGCGCCCTCCCAACACAGAGCTTGCCTCACTTTCGTGAGGCAGTCTCCCTGTTCAGGGATCGGGGGCACGGTGCCGCCATTGCGAGCCCCCTCCCAGCAGGGCAGGATGAGTCCCGCCCCGCAGGCACCATGGCACTGCCCCTCGGCAGAGCAGAGTCAAACTGCGCATGTGTCAGGCAGCTGAGCTCGCGGACCACTGAATCATATTTATGAAAAAATTGCTTCGCAAATGGGCAAATGTTAATACTGTTCATGGAATTGAATGTGACAAATAATAATATTGAGATTTTTCATTTTAAACATGGAGGAATTTGTTCTCCTCTAAAATTATATGAGAAAGATGATGGAGGGGTTTATGGATTGCCTTCAGGAGGTGCCTGTTTCCTTCCACTGCCTGCCGAAGGATGCTGGAGTAGCTAGCTCAGAGTTAGCCATCAAACTTTCAGTTGAGATAAATTCTCCTGTAAGTCTGTTACTCTGAGGCATGTTTTATATATTGGCCTCAAATCATTTTGATTTTCTTCTTTGACCTGTGTCAAATATTTTAGCATTAATTTTTTAAATGTGGACACCAAAAAGAGATTTAGTCATGTAGTAGTACAGTGTCTTTTATGAAGATCATATCATTCTCGTTCCCGTTTCCCTATTTAAGTTTCTGGATGTTACATTTACTGTCTTATTCACCTTATTCACAGCATTGCTCAAATAGATTTCTGCAGGTGTAGGACTGTGATACCAATGTTTGTGAAGACACTTAAGTGAGGCAAGTGCCTTTTGCCCTGACAGTTCTTTTCAGAGGTGCACTGAAAAGAGGGAAAGAGAGTAGAGGAAGCCAAAACAATCTGTTTGTTTTCCTCCTTTGAAATTTTTGCCACTTCTTTGCATACTTTGCAAAGATACGTATGAAGCATTTACAGGTATGCATACATGTACATGTATACATGTTTTCTCACCTTTTTTTTGTCTCACTTGTAGGATTTTGTTCTTTTTAAGAAACTCACATTCTTAGCCTTTCTCAGGATTTAGGCGAGAGTGAGATTTGTAGTCTCGGACGAAGTGTCTGAGAGGTGCAATATTGTTCAATATCATGGAATCATACAATCATTTAGGTTGCAAAATACCTTTAAGATCAAGTCCAAACATAAACCCAGCACTGCTGTGCTCATCACTAAGCCATGTACCTCAGTGCCACATCTACACATATTTCAAATACCTTCCAGGTTGGTGACTCAACTGCTTCCCTCGACAGCCAGTNTAGATTTCTGCAGGTGTAGGACTGTGATACCAATGTTTGTGAAGACACTTAAGTGAGGCAAGTGCCTTTTGCCCTGACAGTTCTTTTCAGAGGTGCACTGAAAAGAGGGAAAGAGAGTAGAGGAAGCCAAAACAATCTGTTTGTTTTCCTCCTTTGAAATTTTTGCCACTTCTTTGCATACTGCTTTGCAAAGATACGTATGAAGCATTTACAGGTATGCATACATGTACATGTATACATGTTTTCTCACCTTTTTTTTGTCTCACTTGTAGGATTTTGTTCTTTTTAAGAAACTCACATTCTTAGCCTTTCTCAGGATTTAGGCGAGAGTGAGATTTGTAGTCTCGGACGAAGTGTCTGAGAGGTGCAATATTGTTCAATATCATGGAATCATACAATCATTTAGGTTGCAAAATACCTTTAAGATCAAGTCCAAACATAAACCCAGCACTGCTGTGCTCATCACTAAGCCATGTACCTCAGTGCCACATCTACACATATTTCAAATACCTTCCAGGTTGGTGACTCAACTGCTTCCCTCGACAGCCAGTTCCAATGCTTCACAACCCTTTCCATGGAAAAATGTTTCCTAGTGTCCAGTCTAACCCTCCCTTGGTGCAGCTTGAGGTCCTGTCACTTGTCACTTGGGAGAAGAAACCAACCCACACCTTGCTACAACCTCCTTTCAGGCACTTGTAGGGAGAAAGAAGGTCTCCTATGAGCCTCCTTTTTGCCAGCTCCCTCAACTACTCCTCATCAGACTTGTGATCTAAGCGCTACATTAGCTCCATTGACTTTCTCTAGTTTGTTAAGATCTGATAACATTGTATTTACATACACTTTCTGATTTATCATTCAAGGTTCTTTAATAAGAATTTGCTAAAATTTGCTGAGAATTTTTCGCAGTACCATGAGTCTGGTTTCCCCCCATGAAGCCCTCCATCCACGTTGATAGGCAGCTCATTAATATACAATTTTGCACTGCCTCCCTCACCCCTAGCACACTCCAGTCCTGTTTCAGCACCACCTCACCGTGTGTCAGTGTTTGAAGGGGCTCTTCCCGATGCCTGCGGCCACCTCGCACTGAGAAAAAACCTTTTCCACTCAACCAGGGAAGCTGGCGGTGGGATGATGCTGCCCAAGCTGCTGTCCTGGTGTCTCTCTGGGTGGGTAGGCCTGGTCTCGCCATACTCAGGGTAGATGTGGTGTTCAGTCATGGACACCGCTTCTAGCCCAGGAAAGCCTCAAACACCATGTCTACCCAGAGAGTGGTAAATCTTTCGTGATTCTGCAAATCATCTGCACAGGGGATGCAGGCGGACCACAGTCTCCTTGCTCTGAGTTGAGCTGGGTGGGGTGGACATGGATGGACTGCAGCATACTCACTCTAAGCTGAGTGGAGCAGAGTCGGGTAGGGATGGGGCAGGCATGTCGCCAGCGGTCTGCAGCCTCCTTGCTCTGAGCTGAGCGGACCAGGGTGGGTGTGGGTGGACCACAACCTCCTCGTTCCAAGCTAAGCGGAGCGGGATGGGCACGACGCCAGCAGACCGCAGCCTCCTCGCTCTGAGCTGAACAACTCAGCATGGGCAGAGCAGTGCACCAGTGGTCCGTGTGGCACAGTGTGAGGGTTAATTTGAATATTCATGACTGTGAGTTTGAACAGGCGCAGTCGCGAATGCCCTGCGAAACAGACCTCCTCAATCATGAAAAAATCATGCCACGAAGAAGTGAATTCGCAAATGGGGAACTGCAAATTAGAGGTGGTTGACTTAAAAACAAATAATATATAAATGCTAACAAGTTAAAAAAAACTTGCTTTTGGTGTAAGTACGCTTGGATGTTTTCATCTCTGTCATGCTTGTCATAAGAAAGATTACAGGACTTTGACATTATTTTCAAGGCATTTAGTGAAATGGGAAGAGTAATGGTATTTGAAAACACAAGCCAAACTATCAGACTGGCTTCAAAAACAGGGCTTTGCTTCAGTCCCTCTCAAGTTCCCACTTAACTCTATCACTTGGTACTTTGATGGAAATCCTTTACAATGTATTTAGTATGAATGCTGCAGACTCTGAAATGCGAATAAGGGGGGAAATCCTGCTGCTGAGTGGGTGTAGCATAAATGTGACCTGATATAGCTTGAATCTTTGATCATGAATTCCTATTGTGGTGAAAGCCAAACCTCCTCCCATATGCTCCCTGTAACCATGTAACTTAGATGATGTTGTTCCACTTAAAACTTTTATTTTTAATAAAAAGGAAGTCATGATTGTAGTATATTGACAGCATTTTTTGTAGCTTTACGTTGCCCTCAGGAAAGAAGGATAATTAAATACTTCAGATGGAGTTTCATAGGTACCACTCTCTACAGGATTAAGGGAGAGAAGGGCAGAAAGTCTGACCATAAACCTAGAGCTTTGTTTGGAGATGTCTCTCAACACCAAGAAAATATTCAAGGTCATAGTTTACGGGGAGGAAAGAAACATAGGTCATAAAGGTAGTTTTATTTTATCATCAAATATTCTGAAGTATTTGAAGGAAAAATCCTGATCATTGACAGTATAGGTGGCTTAATTCACAGCCTAGATCATAATAGATATATAGAAAGTACATAGAATTTGGAAAGCTAAGTAAACCCAAACAGGGATTTTTCAGAGACAGCTCATGTGAGATAGAGTAATTTTCATTCTATTACAAAATACAGTAATACCTCACTATTTCACGCTTCAAATTTCATGTCCTAACTCCTTTGTGGCTTTTCTCCTAGGATACATCCATAGCATGGCTCCTGCCTGTCCCAACATGATGGCACAGGGCTGGGCGGGGAATGTGGTTCAGCCGGAGGCAGACAAGAGCACCCTTGCCGCAGGACAGGCTGGTATCAGGCTGGGGCTGAGGGGGCAGGGTGGCAGGCAGGCCGCATTTGTATATGTATAAATACTATTTCACGGCTTTCACATTTCGCAGGGGTGTCTCAGAACTGAACACCCATGATATTCAAAGTACTACTGTAATGAGTTTTGTAGATACTGAAAAAAATAGATATCTCATTCTAGTACAAGTTTTTATTCAGTTTCCATGAAATTCTGCTAAATTAGTGTATTGTGTTTGCATAGCATGGTTTTGGTAGTTGGAGTCTACCAAAAGCTCACAGCTTCTCAGCTGTGAGAAGCTGCCAGAAGTTTCCGCCATGTCCAACAGCACCAATGCCAGCTGGCTCCAAGATGAACCTGTAACACCTGACCCCATCAGTGATAGTAGTAGCACATTTAGGATAACATAAGGGGGAAAAAACCCTGTGCAAGAGAGGAAAAAGTGAGAATACGTGATAGAAACAGCCCTGCAGACACCAAGGTCAAGGAAGAAGGAGGGAATGGAGGTGCTCCAGGGGCCAGAGCTGAGTTTGCCCTGCAGCCCGTGGAGGCCCACAGTGGAGCAGATTAGAGTCATCATCCCTGGAGGTGTTTAGAAAAGACTGGTCTAGATAATGGGATGATGGGATGCAGAAAAAAAATGACATGACCCTGAGATAAGCTCAGATAGATAAAACACGGTACTCATAGCACCAAAGTTATGGGTTCAGTCCCTGTATGGGCATTCACTTGGGAACTGGACATGATAATCCTTGTGGGTCCCTTCCAACTCAGAATATTCTGCCATAAAATCGTAGCTGGTTGGGTTGAAGGGGACCTTAAACCTCATTCAGTTCCAATACACCTGACATGGGCACGGACACCTTCCACTATATCATGCTGCTCAGAGTCTGATCCAACCTAGCCTTGAATATCTCCAGGGACACAGAGTCCACAGCTTCTCTGTGTTTCTCTGTGCAAGAGGGAACATACAGATAGAACTTTACAGTCATATGGCTGGATGAAGAAGGCAGAGGCAGAGGGAAGGTGTTTTAAGACTTTTTTCCTTATTTGATTTGATTGACAATAAACAAAATTAATTTCCCCAAGTTGAGGCTATTTGCCTGTGACAGTAACTGATGATTGATCTCTCCCTGTCTTTGTCTTGGCTCAAAAACCATTCAGTGTACTTTCCCTCACCTTACCCAATTGAGGAGCAAGAGTGGTAGAACTGCTTGGTGAGCACCCAGCAGCCAGCTAAGGTCAACCCACAACAATGAGCTAAAGAAATTTTGTCTTGATGAAATTTCTAGAAGATCTATAAAACACTAATCACACTTGAACTTAGAAAGACATATATGAAGTTCACTGTCAAATAAAGAGATATTAAGTACTGATCCATACTGTTTGCAGGTTTTTTTCCCAGTATCTTTGTTAGTGATTTGTGTGAAGAAATATAAAATACATTTGTTAATCTTGCAAATGATAAAAATTTGAGAGGCCTGTTTGTACTCAGGAATACATTTTTAAAATAATCCCCCGTTACTCATGGGCTGTTGGGTCTGGCACTCTTCATGTGAGTCCTGGAATCCGTGAAGATAGCGAACCCACTACGTAGTCAAGTAAGCCACACCCGTAGCCACGCCCCTTCCCTTAATAAGGTCTGGAGGACGGTCCTGAGAGCGGGGCTTGTCTCAGATATCTGGCTGTGCTCTGCCAAGGCGGGCAAGCACCAGGGCGGGGAGCAAGCACCGAGGCCGGCGCCAAGCACCTATCAGCAGGGCCGGCACTGAGCGGCGGAGCCAGGGCAGCACTGAGCGAGCAGCGGGGCCAGCGCTGAGTGCTGAGTGAGCAGCGGGGCCAGGGCCAGCGCCGAGCACTGAGCGGCCCCTGGGCTTTGCTGGGCCCCAGCCACAGGACCTGCCTGACTGTGGGCACACAAAGGGCACCGCAGGGGTGGGGGGGGAAGGTGCCTCCTGCTACTGCACAGACACACACAGTTCTCCTGCAGTCTGGCAGAGAACAGTGCCAACCATGCAGACAACCTGAGGGCCCCCATTCCCTCTGCCCGTAACCTCTCCAGCAGCTTCTCCAGCTCCGTTCCACCATGGCACAGGTGCCTGCCCCACACCTGGCGTGGCCTGGTGCCAGCCCCCACAGGACGGGAGAGGATGCCTCCCACTCTCACGTACAGACACACACAATGGCAGCCCCATCACCCTCTCTTGTAGCCCGGCAGAGGACAATTCCAGCCGGGCAAAAACACACATTTACACTAAATGCATCCCGGCCACACTGCACCGGATCTCGGCTGGGACCAGTTTACATATTCATGAGCAGACTGGGTTCGCGGTAAGTTCTGCACACGCACCAGGTCCCACAACTCGCTGGAAAATCAACAGTGACTAAACAGATCCCGCAAATTACGGATCGCGAATATGCGGAGGATCATTGTACATCACATTTTCATCATTGCACTTCCAGAAAGACTTGCACCCATTGCAACATATCCAGAGGAAAACAAGAAAAATTGTCAGAATCTAGATAGACTAAAACATTTTCCACAAGGAAAACGTGAAAGAGTCATGTTTTGGAAGAGAAGTGCAATCACAAAAGGAATGAAACAGCAGTCTTCAGTTACATAAAGGGTTGGGGTTGCTTTAAAGGAGAAGGGAACAAACTGTTCTCCAGGCCTACTAGAGATAGGATAAAATTGAGTGGCTTTAAATTATGCCAGGGGAGACTTGGGTTAGACTTTAGGAAGCATTTCATAATGATAAGGATAATGAAGCAATGAATATATTGCCTAGGATGTTATAGAATCCTCTTTAGAGATTTTTAAGGGCAAAAAAAGATATCTGTCTAGAATGTTTTAAATATACGTCTTGGGGGCCGGATGGATAGAGACAAATAGATGGAATTATTTCTTATGTTCCCTGTCATTTTCAAATCTGTGTATAATAACTGTGAATTAGACCCAAGAAGGACTCAGAACATACCTGTAGTTCTAGCTTTCATTCTGTCATCTAAATTGACCAGTTTGTATGTACTTTTTTTGAATGTTCTGGCTCCAACTCAAAACACAGAGAAAATTTGAAATGCAGATGAGTTATTGTATAACAAAAGTTACAGGATGGATCTTAAAAATAGTACTAATTGTGTTTGACAATTGTATACTAATGAAAAAATTGAAACAAATCTGTATGTTATAAAAAGGTATTAATAACGAGTATAACTAAAATCCACCTGAGTTTGAGTGCTTACAATTATTGGTGGAATGTACAGTCATGCATCACTCATACTGTAAATTTCTTGTATGTTTTTGGTCATGGTATTGTCTAGATTAATCTTGACAAGATTTGGCTAGATAAATGGCAGGTATTTTCACTAAGCCTCATGTCTAGAGTCTTTCAGTATTCATTGAAGAAAGAGAAAAGTGCCTCTGAGACAAATATCTAAGGACAAAAAAAATGCTTTTTAAGGGCCACATGTCTCTCTTTGAAAGCTTGAATGATTAACTTAGACAACTATTCTGTGAACATCTAACATTAAGCAATGTAAATCCAATCCTGAATATCAAATATATTGACTTATCCTTACCAAATTATTTGATCATTTATTGTACACTTCTGGTGTATGTTGGATTTATAAAAAATTTAGTTCTTCTACTAATATGAATTCCTGTAGCTAGAAGTAGCTTTCATAAAGTAGCTCAAGCAGTATCTGGGTTTTGGGGATCATCTATTCCTGTTAGAAAAATAATTAGACCAGAGAAAAGCACATTAATTTGTATTTCAGTAAAATGCAGTATATAAATTCCAATCTTTGGAAAAGATCCATGTTCATCAGAAATGTTTCATATTCCCAGTGCCACAACAAATGTATTGCATATGCTCTTTCCAAGCAAATTAACCTATTAAATTGGTGATTCAATGTAGTCCGTCTGCTAGAGTAAAATACAGTCATAATGTGTAAATATTGCACTCAAGTAACTGCACAGAAGTTCTAAAATGAGAATTATTATGGAGGGTGCTAGTGTTTGCAGCAAGCAGCCACTTTGCCGTCTGTCTCCTGGTAAGACCATCGGGAATCATTGTCTGTGCTTAGCGGGTTGGGGAAGCAGTTTCCTAGAATGAAAATGCTGCTGGAAGATGAAAGTTATTGAAACTTAATTATATCGCTGAGATTGATCACTGAAATATTTCCTGATGAAAGAAAACGAGGAAGAAAAACCAAACCAAACCCCCCAAAACTCCCACACCAAAGGTGCGATTTTGTACATAAGGTCACAGAATCACAGAATCACAGAATCACAGAAGGTGTTTAACTGTAGTATCAACCCCAATTCCACCTGACCAAAGAACAGAAAAGCAAACCCATTCTGCTCATGAATAGGTAAATTGGTCCCAGCCAGGAGCCAGCACGGTGAGGCTGGGATGCATTTAGTGTAAATGTGTGTTTTTGCCCTGCTGGAATTGTCCTCCGCCGGGCTACAAGACGGGGTACCCCATATTGCGGCTTCAGATCTTAGCCACATGATATTTTAGTGAAGTACGAGACCCATTTTGTAACTGTGCATGCGCGACCTGCTGCCACCGCGGCGGCAGCCCCAGCCTGGGTGGCGGAATGGGCAGCGGTGGGGGTGTGGGCTGCAGGAGGAGCAGCATGGGCGGCGGCGGGGACCCGGGTGACGGCGATGGGGGCAGTGGCGACCATGGCAGCAGCCATGGGGGGGGCCACGGGCAGCAGTGGTGGCACCGCCACCATTCAATGAGGAAGTTGGGTTGCGCAGGTCACAGAATCACAGAATCACAGAAAATTATGAGTTGGAAGGGACCCACAAGGATCATCTAGTCCAACGTCCAAATTAAGACCGCGGGTGCGCGATATAGGAGACTCGACTGTATTACAGAAAATGAATCATTCATCTGTCTGAGGATAAACAGCAGATAACTAGAAAATAAATACCTTTTAGATGACTTTTAGATGACAGCTGTAATATTCATGTCTGCTGTCTTTATTTGGGCAAACATCTTTCCAAAAATTAAGATTTTTTTCTGAATAGAAATGCTGTACAGTCATACCTCTGTAGTTGTAGGTTACGGGTCTCCCCGGGGTCCCGTGAATTGTCTAATCTGTGAACATTCATGGGTCATTACTATGCATACAGGCCATGCCCATCACTCCACCCCCAGGCACTCCAGAGTGCTGAGGAGCATTTTCTGCACCTCTCCATGGGCTCTCACAGCACAGGGGAGCAAAGAGCCCTTTCTCCCTTTCTCTGGGGAGACTCCCAGAGAATCCCTGGGCTTCTGTTCAGCCATGCTGCCTCTTCCGCTGCCTCCACTGCCGGGCTGCTGCCACCACGCATGCTTGTATTACTGCTGTGGTGGGGAAGCTTTCCCTGGGGCCGTGGCAGGGAATGGGGTCGGCAGGTATCCTCAGGCTCAGGTCAGTGCGGGTGTGTGTCACCAGTGCTCTTGGAGCCTGGGAAACCTTACCTTTGCAACACTGCAACACCCTGGGGCCTCTTACAGCTAGGGGTGGCATTGGTGTCAGAGTTTTTTTCCGTTTAACTTCAGTGGCTACGATATGTACATCTCCTGGTCCCGAGTGCAGGAGTGGCTGCGCTGGCTGTATGGACTCAGCAGAATGCTGCCTCCTCCTGCCACAGTGGAGGGAGGGCATGGGGGAGAAGGAGCCTCCTCCTGGCATGGCAGCAGTGGCGTGGACACATCCTGCCGCTACCCCATTCCAGCACATAGCGCTTGGCAATTGGCTTCCACTGCAGTTTAGCACGCCTATCAGTATTGCCTTCCTTGCCTGTAGCCATGGAAACAATAAGACACAGACTCACAGGCACACGGACGTACATGCACAGGCAGTCCCTGAAAGGTGCAGGCAGGGACAAACACTTGAGAGCTCACATGGGCGGGCGGGGCAGAGGGGGAAAGTGGACGGAAGCTCCGGGCACAGTCCCTGTGGAGGATGGTAGGTACAGCGCTGCAGCAGCATTTGCTCTGGGGCTATGTCTGTGTATCACCAGGTGTGCCAGACGACGTACGACATACTACATACATAAGCCTTTCTGGCCACAGAGACACACAGAAGCAGGGCAAGGACTGTGGCAGGAGACCGCACCGTGGCACGGTGCCACACGACTATAAACGCCATGCAACCTTTGCAACACTCATAAGGGAGTGATCTGTAGCTGTCCCCAGCAAGCGAGAGGCCCCTGGGTCCATACCTGTCCCGCCTCATGGGGGGCGCCAGCGCCGCCCCTCGGCGAAGCAGAGGCACTGTGCATGTGTCGACTGGGAATCTCCACGCATCACTGAGGCAGATTCACAGGAAAAAATTCCTTGAGTCGATGAGCACACAAGTACGACAGTGCTATGTACCAAGGTATGACTGTGTTTTGTTTCTGAGAATTATCCCAAGTTAGTTTCAGGAGGGTTTGCCTTATAATATTTTTGCACAACTAATTTTTCTTCTCTGTCAGCTGTAACCAATGACTTTGGAGAAATAAGCATACTCTGCAGCATATCTAATTTTTATGACAACTGAGCCTGTGAATGCCTTTATTCATTCTGTGTAAACTCCATCTTTGTCAGTCTGTTAAAAATTGTACCTGTACACTAAATAGGTGACCATGCCACTGATTACTTGCGTAAGGATTCTGAACTCTTCTGATGGAGAATATTGTACCATATCCACTTACTACTGTTTACCTATGTTATGCTGTACCCTCGTCTAAGTGCTAGCTACTGACAAGGAGCTACAGAAGCTTAAAATGACTCAATGAATGCAGTTACTAATGAAACATGGCAAGTCAAACCTTGATCCAAGGTAGAAGAAAAGGGTTTCTGTGTGTTTGTCTGATATTTGTCATGCTTTATGCTGGGATAAATTACCAGTTTGATCAAAACGCATCTTCGTAAAGTTGTCCAAGTGAAGTAAGAAAGGAGGGAGGGGATGTCAATTGCCGTTTCAAACACCATTCATTCTGAATCAAAGAAAATGTTAATTAGTGTTAGGAAGCTGAATTAAGCAAATGTTGACTGCCTTTGTAGCAAAGATCAAGTCAAAGTTACAGTGTGAGTGAAGCAGGAACCCCTGTAACATTGGAGTAGTTTTAATACATGTCTATACATGGAAATGAATAGGAAATGAAGCTAGAAATACGATGTTTGGGAAAGAATCTCCTCATGATTTGGAGAGATAATTGCAGGCAAAAAGGAGATTGAAAATAGCAACAGGAAAAGGGGAATAATTATCCAGCAATTAACAGGAAAGCTGTATGGTTCTTTGGAAAAAATAACAGTCATCGAATTAAACATATATGCTGAGTACAGAAATGTTTTAATACTCAATACATCAAGAATTTGAATTCATTTCCTGCAATAAAATACTGTTTCATAAAATAAATGTCTCATTTATACAATAAAATATGTTCTGCATTTTATGTATTTATTATAATTGTTTGCATTTTATCTAAAATGTCGTCTGAATTGGAGGGAAAAACTTATTAAATGTTCATTTTGGAGTGCTGGTGCATAATCTCATAATAATAAGAAAGTACAGATTTTAAGTTAATATATCAAAGACTGAAAATCCCATAGGATCCAGTAGAAAAATAGCTACTCTTAGATTTGCAAGAAAATTTGTTTCTTGTGTTCTAAAATCTTCATATTCTGGTAACATTATTGTCTACTTTTATTTGACTAGAAGTAAACTCAGATTTTGGTTGTGTTGCAGGTCTTCTGATAATTATTTAGCAACTGCACACTCAAAAGTGTTTTTCAAAATGTAATTTACAAATATTCCTCTTGAAATCTGTGAGAATATTTGATAGTTCTTTTACAGGGAATCTGTCATATAGTGGCATTTTCAAGTGCATTAAAGTGGCATCTGGATGTCAGTCCACTCAAGCATGGGACCATCTTCTTGAAGAGGGAAGGGGATTACCTGGGTAGCCACAATACTAATGAAAATTTTTAAGAGATGAAATCTTCTGTGTAAAGCTAGTAGGGAAAATTCTGCCAGATAATTAGTAAAACCCCTTAGTACTTTCTGTTGTGACTTGAGATGGGGGACCTTCTCTGAATTGTGTCATTTGTATGAACATATACTGGGAAACATTTCTGTCCTTTTTTTCTTTTTTAAACATTAACTCTGGGTCTGAGGTGTACAATCTTCATTGCTTTAAACAAGTTCACTACTTTACTCGAGATAAAAGAATCACAGAATCACAGAATCACAGAAAATTATGAGTTGGAAGGGACCCACAAGGATCATCTAGTCCAACTCACCATCTAATACCCGTGCAGCGACCAAGAGCACATCCTAGAGCGTAATACCAACCTAGATGCCTCACAGTCTAGCAGGCCACTCCGAGCCGGAAGGGGCCCAGGGTCATCCAGCCCTACACCCCCCAGCTAGACCATGTCACTAAGCTCCTCGTCCAGTCTTCTCTTAAACACTTCCAGGGATGGCGACTCCACCACCTCCCTGGGCAGCCCATTCCAATATGCAATTACTCTCTCTGTGAAAAACCGCTTCCTAACGTTAAGATTGAACCTCCCCTGGCGTAGCTTGAGGCTGTGCCCTCTCGTTCTGGTGTCGTCAGCCTGGAAGAAGAGGTCTACACCCATCTGGCTGCAACCTCCCCGCAGGTAGCTGTAAACAGCAATGAGGTCCCCTCTGAGCCTCCTCTTCTCCAGACTGAACAGTCCCAGTTCCTGTAGTCGCTCCTCGTAGGGCCTGCCCTCCAGTCCCTTCACCATCCTCGTTGCCCTTCTCTGCACCCTCTCAAGCAGCTCAACATCCCTTTTAAACTGGGGAGCCCAGAACTGCACGCAGTACTCAAGATGGGGTCTGACCAGCGCTGTGTACAGGGGGAGGACAACCTCCCTGGACCGACTGACCACACTGTTCCTGATGCAGGCCAGGATGCCATTGGCCTTCTTAGCCACCTGGGCACACTGCTGGCTCATATTGAGTTTCCTATCAATCAGTACACCTAAGTCTCTCTCCACTTCACTAGTCTCGAGCCACTCCTCCCCCAGCCGGTAGCGGTGCATGGGGTTGTTATGGCCGAAGTGAAGAACCCGGCACTTAGTTTTGTTAAACCTCATACTGTTGGAGCCTGCCCATCTCTCCAGTCTGTCAAGGTCCCTCTGGAGGGCCTTCCTACCCTCTGGCAGTTCAACATTTGCCCCCAGCTTAGTATCATCTGCAAACTTGCTGATGATGGATTGAATTCCCTCGTCCATGTCATCGATAAAGATGTTGAACAGTACTGGGCCCAACACTGACCCCTGTGGGACTCCACTGGTGACTGGCCGCCAGTCTGATGTTGCACCATTCACCACCACCCTCTGAGCTCGCCCTTCCAACCAGTTTGTGACCCAGCATAAAATGTTCGGTAGAATAATACATGCTTTCTGCTTCAAGAGTTGGTTGAGCAAGTCAAGACAAGGCTTGTAAGTTGTCCTAACTTATATCTTGAACTCCTCTGCTGCCTCTGTAGTGCACATCCCCAGTGAGAAAAAACAAACGAGGGAGAAGAAGGTGAAGAGCTGGTGGGCCAGTGTACCCTGGGACTGCAGGCAGAACCCTTCAGGTTCAGATGGAGACCTCTGAGAGGACACTGATTTTCTCTTCCATGAATGGACTCAAAGACAACAAAGGGGGCATCAAATACTGATAAAGAGCAATAATCCTGCCATTAGTCACTATTAATGTTCTATGGTGCCCTTCATCCATTAACCTCTAATCTCTTTGCATATATTGATTCAAGGTACATAGAATCTCTGAAATAGATGAATGTGATTTCTATTCATATGTCTATATTGGCATAAATATTTATATGTTTGATTAAATGAAACAAAGAATTCTTACTAAGGAGCATTAAAAACTGCTTGGATTAAATGTTGTTTTGTTGTTGTTTTTTTTTTTTAAAAAAAAGCCGTTGTGGTATGCAAACCCTTCTGCCGAATGAGCAGGCTCAGAATTTTTCTTTGCTGTGAAATGCCCAGATATAGAAACTGTACAAAACCACTCACAGCATTCTGGTCAAAGCAATTGAAAATTTTGTTAATTGCATCCTGTGCTCCGATCACAGCTTGCAGCATAGGTAAGGACACAAATATTCTTTTATTCCCTTCTCTGCAGGAGGAAATATTAAGGGACATAATACTGATTAAAGACAATTCCTATTCAAAAAATGCAATGATTGTGTTACTAGTGTATTGTATCTTTTTCTTTTAGGTTATTCAATACTTCAAGCTATTATGGAAAAAGCAGGACAAAATAGCTGGCAAGTCAGTGCCATCTGTGTGGAGAATTTTAATGATGCCAGCTACAGGCGGCTTTTAGAAGATCTGGACCGAAGGCAAGAAAAGAAATTTGTAATAGACTGTGAAATAGAGAGGCTTCAGAATCTCTTAGAACAGGTAATACCTGCTTTTAATGTCAATGTAAGCAAATTGCTGCAGATGAGATACCGTTGTGCATTACATTTCATTTATTTTCTCTATGCGAATGAAATTATTCTTTCTTTTTGGGGGGAGAGATATTGGGTTTGGGCAGGGGGGGAAGGGGTGTCTTTCATGGGTCTATATTTGGATGCCCACTTGTCCACTTGGTTGCTCCGTTTTCTTTTCATATATAGTACTTGTCTTAGCAGTCAGCATGTCAGTGCAGTAAACCTCTCCTTGCCCACTCAGGAGGTCTGTAGGCAAAAGAGTGCCAGCACAGGGCAACTGCACATTTGGCTCTGCTTCCCAGCACCACCATGCCTGTTACATCTTGCATCATGGTCATAGGGTTCGTGGAACAACATGGTGTTGCTCAACTGTGAATTTCCAAAATGTTCTTAGTCTGTACCTGCATGGGGATAAAACTCAGTTTAGTTTGAGGGGGGAAAAAATCTTGTTTAAATTCAGTATTCTTTCTATTTGCTAAATGGCATAGATTGTGTGGTTTTAGCCATAAAATGCTTTAAAATTATTGTTACAACTATTTAAACTTATAGTTTTATGACCTTGGGAGAGTATTTAGGAATATTAACAACAGTAGAATAAAGGTGCTATTGAACTGGGAAGGGAGGTCAGGTTCTTCCATTCATGGAAAGCTGCTATTAGATGAAGAAATTAATAGGCCAGACACTTGCACAGTGTAGTATCTATACCAGTGTGCAAATGAATATCAAACTCTGCTGCTCTGATGAAGCAAATCTATCTCTATATAGTGTTTATGTATAAGATCTTTCTTAAATAAAATAATGCTTGAAAAGAAAATTTTGTCGAATGCCAGGAAACAACTTTTGGTTAACTATCTGCTTCTCGATTGATCCCACATATTACATTGCTGTGGTGCAAGTTCACAGTTCTGCTGCAGGAATTGCAGGGAATGAATGCCATCTGCTGGTGCTGGATCCTCTGCCACCACGCTGCATCTCTTGGCTAATGCATTAGAGAATTTTGAAGATTTTTTTAGCAAAAACAGTCATGGTGCATCTGACTCTGAAGTTACTGAAAAATGAAATGTCATTTCTGATACAGAAATTCATAAAATAAAAATACAAAAAATACTCATAAATATATAAAATAGTACTCATTGACATATATTATGTAAATTTTGGGTTCAGTGGCAGAAGGTAAAGAGGGAAACTAATAATTAATAGTGTGGCTGATATAAAAAGAATTTTTTCTTGACTGTTGCCAAGAGACGAAAAGACAACACCATATTGCCATTCTGTATGCCATTATGTTTTAACACATACTTTCTATGGTTTATAATTAAATCCTTCTCAAGTTCATCCTGTATTATAGTAAAACAGATCACCCACGTGAGGGTCTTCTAAAATATATTAAGAAAAAGCAATTTGTCTCAGCTGTGTGTGTATGCACATGGTGTACCTGATTTCTTTTACACAGCATGCATATGACATTAAAAAGGTATGTTCTATTCCCATAAGACTTGAAGTGCATCCACCATCATTGCATAGGTGTATCTACTGACTATCCACTCAGTTTCAAAGGAAAATTGTCACCCAGTGCATGTTGGGATATCACTGATCTCTCATGTATGTTATTTGCATCCAGAAGCTACTAGTAATTTTCCTTCTAGATTGGCACCTGCGTAGTCAGTTCATGCAGGTCTAGATTTTGCATGCATTAAACAGCTGGTTAGTGCAGGCATGCTAAGTTGTAAAAATGAAGCATGTGGCCACAGCCTGAATCAGACATCAGTCCTGTTTTCATTAACTACACAGGGAGACTTGAGGGTAGGAGTTAACACCTAACAACATATGCAAAATACTTACATCACTTTTAGGAGTTGATTTATCTGGCTACTGTCTAATTTTGAATGGGATAAATTTTACCTAGGAAATGAGCTTGTTTGTACTTGTGCTAGTTTTTATTTGCTCCTAAGTGTAAAACATTTGCCTTTAAATCTATGTTAATGAGGTGAAAGACACTGGCTTGTGGATTTGTGGATTTCTTCCTCAGTAAAGACTGCTTATATATATATAGATAGATATATTTATGTGTTATGCATACAGTCAACCCTCTTTTTTCATGTTACTGCGGGTCTGGTCCTCCCCCCACAATGCCCTCTGTCCATGTACATAGGCAGCTCATTAATATGCAATTTTGCCCTGCCCATTGCCTTGCCCCCTCAGCTTCGGAGTTAGGGAGTTCCTGGAACCTCCTTTGCAATGTCAGTGGTTAGGGAAGCGAAGGGAAGGGAAGGTTAGGGAAGCGAAGGGGGTCTCCTCTGCCCTGTCCCCACCTGGGGATTCCCCAGGAATCGTAACAAAGGGGTCCCTGAGCTGACGCCAATGCTGCAGCAAGGTCTGGGCTTTGGCTGCCGCCACTGCAGCAACTGCAGCATGCACAGGAGGCACTGCAGGGCTGTATGTAATTCTGATCCCTCCCCACTGTGTTCCCTCCCACAGGACATGCGTGGCACAGCGCAGTGGCAGCTGGGATGGGTGGTCCAGAGCTGTGGTGGCCCGCTGGCACTCTCAAAGCTTCCACTGCAGTCCCACTTGCATGTTTCAATCATGAGCATCTCTGGATAAAAAAAAAAACGAAATTCGTTCAAACCTGGGAACCTAGGAATTTTTTTTTTTTATACAGAAGATANGACAAAGGGGTCCCTGAGCTGACGCCAATGCTGCAGCAAGGTCTGGGCTTTGGCTGCCGCCACTGCAGCAACTGCAGCATGCACAGGAGGCACTGCAGGGCTGTATGTAATTCTGATCCCTCCCCACTGTGTTCCCTCCCACAGGACATGCGTGGCACAGCGCAGTGGCAGCTGGGATGGGTGGTCCAGAGCTGTGGTGGCCCGCTGGCACTCTCAAAGCTTCCACTGCAGTCCCACTTGCATGTTTCAATCATGAGCATCTCTGGATAAAAAAAAAAACGAAATTCGTTCAAACCTGGGAACCTAGGAATTTTTTTTTTTTATACAGAAGATATTTGTGTGAATATCTCCTCTGGGATGTGGGGGTGGGCGAGAGGAGGGGAGGGAAGGGGAGAATGGAGCTTTGAACAGGGCAGGCAGGAGCAGCAGTCAGAGCTGCGGAGGGGCAGGTAGGGAGAAGTGGGGTTGCAGGAGCCGTGCTTGGGACCCTGGGAAGCATTCTTTACAGGTGCTGCATGCAGCATCTACCGCATAGGGCAAGCGGCACTGCTTTGTCTGCAGCTGGTGAGGGCTCCCTCCCTCCTGCAGGCAGCCCGAGGCCACCACGGGACCATGAGGGATGGTGCCAAGCCTTGCAGCACTGCTGGAACCAAGCTCAGGCAGGCACAATAGCGCTGGTCCCGGAGGCAGGGGGAGTGCTAGGGTTCACTCAGGCACAGTCATGAATGCCCCAAGAAACAGACCTCCTCAATTGCGAGGAAATCATATGGCGAAGAAGTGAATCTGCGAATGGGGAACCGCGAAGTAAAGAAGGTTGTCTGTATTATAAATATTTTTTATAGTATATATATTTATTTTTTAACACAACTTAAATAAATTGGAATGCAAATATCATGTGAATTCTCTTCTTCCCCACTATGCCTGTAGATTCTTTCTGTCCTTTGAAAGGACAGTCACCATACAAGCAGGAATGGCATTATAGCCAGGCTAGACAATGAGCTGCAGCTTTACTCTCTATTGTGAAGGTCCTGGTCTTCCTAGACAGGCTGACCTACAAGTGGGCCTGGAGTGCTGGTTTGTGGCTCCAATATGACCTTCAAAGACCAAGTGCTGTTTTAAGAATGGAGAGTCAGAAACAGTCTCAGAAACAAATGCATTTAACTTGCCAAAAATAGGAATGAAGCAAGAAGGAAGATGCCCAATGTAGAAAATGCAAAATAACCCCATTTTCAACTAGCAGCCACTGACTTTTTCCCTTTGGGTGAAGGCTTTAATAACCTGTAGCAGACAGGTAAGGTGGCTTCACAGATGGACTAAATGTTGGCATGTTCTTCCCTATGTGCACAGAGGAATTGATTAAGCCTCAGTGAGTCTAATTAACTCAACTTCTTTCCTGTCTAGTTCTCCTGTAATTGAGAGCCCAAATTGTGACTATACTGTAATACTTAGCAATGTACAAGTAAATGTTCTGCAGAACATTTAGGAAAAGTAATTAAATCTCAGTAATGAGACCATAACTCAAAGTGCTTTGCCCTTAAATCTATGCTAATGAAGAGAGGGAAACTGGCTTCTGGGCTTGTGAGTTTCTTCTCAAGTGACTACACATGTCTGTATGCATTCACACTTCTCATGACTGTACCTCAAGCAATGGTGACTGGAGACATTTTCTGTGGAAAAAACAGCCACAGAAGTGGCTGTGTTCAAGAAGTGAGCTCATGTGCTCCTTCCCTGCCCATACCAGGTGCCCAGTTCTCTGACCTGGTGTCTTCTGCTCTCTGCCCAGCTGAGAAAATCAGCCCCTTGCTGTTTCCTCACTTCTTGTGCAACTTTAATGTCACTGTTTCCTCTTTCTTTTTGTCTCTTGTATTTTACATAGCTCTTCTTTTTTTTCTCCTTTATTTTCTCTTCTCTGTGTGCCTTAATATGTGTAGAAGCTGCTTCCACACTCTCTACCTGAGACTTATCGTTTGAGAGAAAACTTCTCTCCTGGAACCCAATGATGTATCTGAATTTTAGAGTCCCCCTGTGCACATCCCAGTATGTGCATCTTTCATTACATGATATTCCTTCTAGGGTTTTTTGTTGCTATGATGAGACTCATGTTTTGGGTATGGCCAAGCCTGTATTTCTTTTTATGGTGAAGTATAGAGAGACAGTGTCTCATTTTCAGATTTCCATTCTAGAAAAGGACAGTAGGGCCAGCATTACCTTAGGTCCAGGAGATGCATTCAGGTTCACACAAGCGTTTGTATCTGATTTGCTTGGATTGGCCCCTCCTGTCTTAGTCTCAGCAAAGATTTTAGATCTTACCTTTCAAGGATGTGCCAAGACTGTGATGTCTTCTCAATAGAGCTGTGCTCTTCTGCTTTGGTCATGCTCACCCACACAAGACCGTACAGTCTCCAGTAGCAACTGAAGGTATCTGGGGGTTACATCAAGACTTTTGCCAGAAGTGTTTTCTTTACTTGCTCACTTTAAGAGATGCACATGATTTGCCTTTGGGAAGTACCAGCATGCCCTGAGCCATTTTAATTGACCATTGTAGACCTGAAATATGGCCGGAGATGCTATGGCTATGGGCATGTTCGCTCACTATGGCCTCTCAGAGCTGCCTTGTCAGTGCTAGTGCTTGAGGAAGCTTCATGTTTGACATGATCACTGCTCCTCACCCCCAGAAAAAACCCAAACCAGTGTCTTTTACTGCTGAGCAGAAACCCCAAAAGCACTAAGATGCAGATGGAAGGTATCTCTGCCTATGAAGGGGTCATTGGAATTCCATAACCTTTAGGATCACTTCCAACTCAAACCATTTTGTGATTTTGTGAAGATCTATTCCATGTCAGGTTTCCACATAGATTCCAGAAAGTACATTTCCCTTTTGGGGAAAGCACATCTTTGCTTAACAGTTATAGACATCTTTTTATACTTGATAGAATGTTTTCTAGAACCTTTTAATGTGTTTACCATTACCTTTGCAGTTTACCAGGACAAGACAGAAAAAGGGAACTAAAAGAAGGACACACAAAGATAAAATGATATCTCCACAGTTTTGTGTAATAGTTATAGCCTATATAGCAGAGTGCATTTCTAGTGATTCATATTCTGTCAGGGACTGTTATGTCCTTGTTTATCAACATCCCTTTTTTCATGACACTTTCAGCAGGTGATCTTTTAAGAACACAAAAATACTCTGTTTGAAAGAAATTCAGTGAGAGAGATGGAAAATTCTCTGCTTCTGAGTCTCTTCTTTTCAAGTTGTGTTTCTTAAGTGCTCCCCTGAATTTAATACAAAGAACTTTCTGCTCAAGATGAAACAAACTTTTGAAACCCATTGTAACATGATTTCCATTTTCTTCTGACTAATCCACTAAACTGGCAGCAAGCTGTACAGCATCTGAACAGCCCAGGCCAAAGTAGTAATTTGCTACATACAGTCCAATAAAAAACACAAAACAAGTGGTTTTCATTTTTCATTGGGAGTTTTGCTTCCTTTATTACTCCTTTTAATTTTTTTTTCTTCCTGCACTTTAAAAATGGTGTTTGCTTTTGATTATTCACCAAGAATCAGAAGTCAGCTTAAAGGCTGAAGGGTGTATCTACTAAAATTAGAAAATCATTACTTTAAACTTACCATGTAAACTTAATGTTAGGAAGCGGTTTTTCACAGAGAGAGTGATTGCACATTGGAATGGACTGCCCAGGGAGGTGGTGGAGTCGATGAGGAGCTTAGTGACATGATCTAGCTGGGGGGTGTAGGACTGGATGATCCTGTGGGTCCCTTCCAGCTCGAAGTGGCCTGTTAGCCTGTGAGGGAACTAGGTTTGTGTTACCGCTCTGGGATGTGCGTTCAGTCTCTGTACGGGTGTTAGATGGTGAGTTGGACTAGATGATCCTTGTGGGTCCCTTCCAACTCATAATATTCTGTGAATCTGTGAATCTGTGAATGTGTTTACTGAATTTCTATCTGAAATACAGAATCCATGTTTCAAAATACATATGCTGACAAAAGAAATGTACCCTTTTGGGGTTTATGGGTTTCATTTTTCTCCTAGATCACCACTACTACAACACCATAACATTTTTCTTCCCAAAAGTGTACTGAGCAAGAAAGAAATAGCAATTACTACGGCTAATCAAGAAATAAATGGCGTTCGTCAGTACACATGTGCTGACTAGGAGCTGTTGAACAGGAGGTGTAGTGTCCAGATGCTTCCGATACTTTCAGTGGCTAAAAGATGTGGGTCTCTGTTTTCCACCCAGCAGCCAGTATTAATAAAGACTGTACAGACTTATTGTCTTAGATGTCTTAGGTAATGTCTTAGAGGCTTTGTCCTCCTTTCAGATATAGCTGAAAATGCCAAATGTTTTAAAAAATATTTTACTGGAAAATTGATAGTCAGACACACAGACAGCTCAGTAACACGAAAGTTATTTTCTTAGGAAAGATATTTGAAAATTTACAGCAACGTGCAGCAAACCACACATTTAAGGAAATGTCATGTCACTCTTTCCTGAATTGTACTTGCTTCTAGTTAGCTGGGATACTTTACCTTCAGTAAATGTATGTCATAGATTTCTTTCATGATGTATTTCCTTGTTTGCTATTTTGCAAGTGTAATAAAACAATGAAACAGTGGTCAGATTTGAAGAATAACACAGAAAATAATTTTGAAGATTTCAGGGAAGACTTATTTTATTTGTTCAGCCATTGCTGTTAATCTATATGTAAAGGAAATGTAAAATTATGTAAGGAAGCTTTCAAAAGAATGAAGTGCTGAAATTGGAGCTTAAAAGTTTTGTTCCCTCATTTCTTTCTCTGCTGGAATTCTCATTGTCAGCACATATTGAGCACTTCAGAGCAAGTAAGTCACCAGAAAAAAAAAAAAAAAAAAAAAAAAAAAAAAAAAAAAAAAAAAAAAGAACTAAAGAACTGGACTCCTGGACTCCTAGAACTCTGAAATTCACTTTTAGACTGATTTTGGAGCCAGTGCTGAAATTCAGGCTGTGAAATACTGACATGAACAGTTCATTCTAAAAAAACATAACAGAATTGGGATTGGAAATCACCTCTGAAGGTTATCTGGATACTCTGGCTGCTGAAGGGGGCAAGCTTAGATGAGATTACTCATTCAGTCAAATTCTGAATGCTTCCAAGGATGGAGATCCCACAACCCCTTTATTCCCTCTTTCAGTACTAGATTACCTCATAGAAAAATATAAATTCCTCATAACTAGCTGGAAATTCTTGTGTTGCAACGTGTGTCCTTTACTTTTTGTCCTACTGTTGTGCGTCTCCACGAAGAGTTAGGTACCCTCTTCCCTACACCATCCTATCAGGTATTTTTACATTTTACTAAAATCTGCCTAAGCTTTTTCTTCTCCAGGCTGCTTCAGTCACAACTCCCTGCTTTTCCTCATATGACAGATGCTTCAATGACCTTCATGGCTTTTCTCTATGCATGCTTCAGTATGTCCACATCTCTTCTGTAGTGGGGAGCCTAGCACTGGACACAGCCCTGCAGATGGGCCTCACCAGAGCTGAGCCAAGGGACAGAATCACGTCCCTCGACCTGCTGTCAAGGCAGTCCAAAAGGTTGTTGACTTTCTATACCATGAGGGTACATGAATGGCTTGTGGTAAACTTATTTACCAGAACGCTAAGAGCTTTCCTAAAAACCTGCTCCTATGCAGTGTGTGCCCAGCCTGTCCTGCTGTGTTTGTTGAGTCAGCCTGGGAGTCAGGCCATGAAATAAGGGTTTTATTCCACAGATTTTATTACACGGATGAGCTCCTTTGATTCTCAGTACTCTGTTTTCACACCTATAGGCAGGTCTTGAGATAGAAATACCTTATGAGTGAGTGAACTGTGTATCATCTTGTACTGAATCTCGCAAGCCCATAATGTACTTGCATCAGAAACAGCTGGAAGGAATACTGGGGCGATCAGATCGACCTCTCTGCTAATAATATAATGATATTACAGCATCTAAAAAAAATCTTACACTAAGGCAGGCTGCATGCTTCTCTAGCATTTTTGTTCCTCTCTCCTACTAAGTATTCTGCTACTTCTTCCTTGTTTCTGATACCCCTCTTGGGTTTATTTTTACCAGAAAATTAGTTTAATTGTGTCTCTATAATGACCTTCATTTGAAGCTCAGCAAAGCAAACTGAAAACACAAGCTAACTGATTGCATTTGCCTAGGACCTTTATGTTTACTTCTTTCTAAAAGAGCTTATTGGTACTCTAATTTCTGTTTTCTCAGGCTTGTCATATGCAGTAACATTTACAGTATTTATTTCTATATTTGTACATACAGATATGTGAAACATATCCACATGGACATACACATGACTATATTCAGAAAAAATGTTTTCCCTTTCTGCACGAATGGCAATGGACTTTCTATCTTCTTCCATCTGTAGCAGCTCCATCCTCTTCCACCAGTCTCCATCTTACAAAGTTCAAACCTCAGCATTTTTTGAGTTCAAAGCCTTCCAGTGCACCCACTGTGAGCAGCAATTTCTTTTGAATTTTGCACAGGGAGTCAGTTTTGCTGTCAGAGATCATCATCTAGCTCCTGATCTACCAGACAGGCTGGCTTAATTTTTTTCCCCCCCCATTATATGGGCACTTTTCTCAGTTCTGTCACTGCTCTGTATTGGCAAGATCAAGTCTTGCTGCAGAGTGAAAACTGTTATGCAGCATCTGGTACAGATTTAATGTTTCAATGTACACAGCTGAACTGATACATGATAAAAAAAAATGTACAGTGTACTGTGTAATGTTAATATTTAAAGACGGATGTAAAGTCTTCACATAGTAAAGTGCTAGTATCCTTAATCTTATCTTGTAAAAATTGCAAGTCAATAAACTCTAATTAATAACAGTTAACAATTGTTGTTAACAAGCATGATAGAAAAGTAGCTGTTCATAGTTGTCTAACTCACTCAGTAGTTCAATATGGCAAAGACATTAAGTTCTCAAAGAACATCCAAAGGAGAGCAATAGAGATGGTGAAGGGCCTCGAGGGGAAGCTGTGTGAGGAGCATCTGTGGTAACTTAGTCTGTTCAGCCTGGAGAGGAGGAGACTGAGGGGAGACCTCACTGCAGTTACACTGCAGTTACACTGCAGTTACAACTTCCTCGTGAGAGGAAGAGGAGGCACATCTGTTCACTCCTGTGACAAGTGACAGGACCTGAGAGAATGGCCTGAAAGGTCAGGGGAAGTTTAGGTTGGATATTAGGAAAAGATATTAGATTCTTCACCCAGAGGGTGACTGGGCACTGGAACGGACTCCCCAGGGAAGTGGTCACAGCACCGAGCCTGACAGAGTTCACAAGGTATTCGGACAATGCTGTCAGGCACATGGTGTAACTCTTGGGGATGGTCCTGTGCAGGGTCAGGAGTTGGACTTGATGATCCTTGTGGATCCCTTCCAGCTCAGCATATTCTGTGAGTCTGTGAATGTACACATTATCTCACGTCACTGATCCTCAGCTTCCTCAGTGTTAAAGAGCCTTGAAATATGTTGCTAAAAATTATCAGGTATATGTTTGCACGGAAAATCAAATCTCTGTCATTGATAAAATGGAGCAGGCTGTTCACAAGAACTATTATTATTATTTATTATTATTACTACCATCATCAAAATGAAAGTAAATAAAGGTGCATGTGGAGAAAAGTACAGAAACTGATATACTTTTCCTCTCTTCCTTTTCCCACTCTTCCTTTGTCTGCCCTTAATATTTTGTCACAGAAGTGCTAAACTTGAAAACATGTTTGACTGCTGAATCCCTCTAAATTGGTGAAGTTGTAACTTTGGCTGGTTGTAAACACAAGTTTTTTCTCATCTTAGTTTCCAATGTGTCTACTAACCAAAGATAGCAGTTGTCAATCTTGAAAATCATATTTAGATCACTGGCATCCTTAACTTAAGATAGCAATTAATTAAAACAATACTTTAATAAATTGCAACATACTACTTACAGGAAGACCAAAATTAATTAGATAAATGCATTAAGCAGAGTGCTAGCTCAAGCATTTCTGCACGGTTTCTTCTGCTTCCGTGTTTTTCATGAGCACTGAGGCATGTTGACAGAAAAGATTTCTAGCACAACACAGGTAAGTACTTATCAAGAGAGAAAGCATTGCTTTTACATGTAGTTTAGTGGCTCAATGTAGATTTTTTTATCTCTTGTGTCAGAAGTAGCATCTGCAGATTTCCTCTATGTCTATTAGCAGGTTTTGTTCTGCTCCCACAGAACTGCAGTAGCAAATCATTAGCCAAAGGATTTGGTATGTGCATGGCACAAAGTAATTCAGTCTGGTAGAAGAATTGCTGGACTTCATACTACTTCAGAGACATAGTAGCAGCTCTCTGTATGTCTATTCTTTGTCCCAGAGGGATTGGAAGATTCATGAAGTGCCTTTTCATCATCATTCTTTTGTCTCCAGGCTTTTTTTTTTTTCCCCCTAGAGGTCTACGGTGTTGCTTCTAAGCAACACTGTAATATCAATGCAAACTGATGGTTCTCCTTGAAGGAGTCAGCTGCCAGTACTGCCATCAGCAGTTTCCTCAACCCGCAGAGCCAGGAGAGGCCCTGCATAGGCTCATTTCTGTACAGCAGCTGTGATTTTGCATACAATATTAGTCCCACACTGCAGAGTAATAAGAACACATTTTGTCACTACAGCACACAACTGATGAAGTTTGGACTTGAGAAAGAGGTTACAGTAATCCCTCAAATTTTGCGGGGTTGATGGTTTTGTCAAGGCCCATGAAGCCCCTAATCTGCAAAGATAGCTCATGAATATGCAAATAAGCCACGCCTGTTGCCATGCCTCCATCAGTCCCAGAGCACAGGGGGACATTCCCACCACCTCCTTACACCCTCTGAGGGTACAGGGGAGAGAAGGGAATCTCTTCTGAACCCAGGGGGTTCGTGGGCTTCCCTGCGGCCATGCTGCTTCTTTCATGCCACCGTGGTGGCAGTGGTGCAGTGCCAAGCCCCTCTGAGACTCACAGGGAGTTGGGAGACGCCGGAAACTGCAGCAACCCACCACAACCCACCAGGACCCTCCAGGATGCACCAGGACATGCCAGAGCAGCCAGGGCGCTGTGGTTATTCCCTGGAGTGCCCTGTAAGAGTTGGTCAGAAGAGGAATATTGTCTCAACATTGTTATCAGGGGCTTGGACAATATAGGTACCCTGAAAACTTAGGCTAAGATCTTGACAAAAGTTTGTAGTAGCCTACCTGCCTGAGATGCAGTGACTGCCAGGTGCTGCTCCCTGGACTGAGACTGGAATGTGGTTCCTATGGAAACCAAGGCATGGGTACCCCAGAACAATGAACGGTCTGGCACTGAGTGTGCCATATCCTTCCTGATAACGGGGGGAGGGAATGAGGTATGCTGTGCCTGTTTTCTGGAATCAAGGAACCGTACAAACCGCTGTCCAGGAATTTGGATTGTAATATGAAGGCACACCTCCTGGCAGGGGGCCACTCGACTTTGGAGCTGGCCACGCCTCGGACACTTCTCCTTGGATGTGCATGGTTGGGAAAGATGGAGATTGGCAAAAGTCTGTGGAACAGGGGAGGGGCGAAGTATGACACCTGGTATAAAGATGACTTCATAGTAACTGATCTTTGGGACATGTGCCCCGCCACACCAAGGACCACAACGATCTGTAGGGATGCCTCGAGGACTCACTGTAAGGTGGTAGCATTACAGCCTTTGCTCTCTCTTCTACTTCTCTCCACCTTTCTCACTTTCATCTATTGCACTGCCGCTTTACGGGCGCATAATAAAGTTTCACTGTTTGATCAAAGCTAAACTCCCTCTTGGAATATTCCTTTGCACTCTGAGATTGCAGTAAATGAACCATCACATGTCCAGCTGAATCAGGTGGACCTTGACATGCCCATACCTGGGCTTACTGGTGATGTACCACAAGACTGGAAGTTGGCTAATGTGACACCCATCCACAAGAAGGGCAGGAAAGATGTTCCAAGTAATTATAGACCTGTCAGCCTGACCTCAGTCCTGGGCAAGGTCACGGAACAGATAGTCCTGTGTGCTANGAGTGGCTGGAGAGTGGTGAAATGGAGAGGGATTTAGGAGTAACGATTGACAGGAAACTTAATATGAGCCAGCAGTGTGCCCAGGTGGCTAAGAAGGCCAATGGCATCCTGGCCTGTATTAGGAACAGTGTGGTCAGTCGGACTAGGGAAGTTATCCTTCCCCTGTATTTGGCACTGGTCAGACGACATCTTGAGTACTGTGTCCAGTTCTGGGCTCCTCAGTTTAAGAAGGATGTTGAGCTCCTTGAGAGGGTCCAGAGAAGGGAGATAAGGATGGTGAAAGGACTGGAGGACAAGCCCTATGGGGAGTGACTATGGGAACTGGGGTTGTTCAGGCTGGAGAAGAGGAGGCTCAGAGGTGACCTCATTGCTGTTTACAACTACCTGCGGGGAGGTTGCCGCCAGGTGGGTGTGAATCTCTTCTCTCAGGCTGACAACACCAGAACAAGAGGACATGGCCTTAAGCTACGCCAGGGGAGGTTTAGACTGGATGTTAGGAAGAGGTTTTTCACAGAGAGAGTGATCTCTCAGTGGAGTGGTCTGCCCAGGGAGGTGGTGGAGTCACCATCCCTGGAGGCATTTAAGAGTAGACTCGATGAGGGGCTTAGTGACATGGTCTAGTTGGTGGGAGGCTGTTTGGGAGTTGGACTAGATGATCCAGTGGGTCCCTTCCAACTCAGAGGAACCTGTGAACCTGTTGGGGCACAGAGGGGCTGTGTGGGCAGCATCCTTCTGCTCTCCTCAGCTGTGTGCACACCTCTTCTCCAGCTCAGCAACTGCTTTCAAAAGATGGAAAGAGCTACTTCGACTTTGTTTGTTGTCTTCTTTAACATCCTTTCTGATGGTTGTCCACCCTTCCCCCAACAACAGTGCCCTTTTGCAGGCACTAGATGTTAAAATTAAGCTTGTTTCTCAATTGCTTTTTTATGGCTTTGTAAAAGATTTGTTCTGGCTTCAGATATTGTATAAAATCCCATTTCAGCTGTGGTTTATATCATCTCCATTTCTGCTGCAATATTTCAGGTCAGGTCTCAATCTTCCTTCTTTAACAAGTCTCCACACTTTTTATATTGTGTTAGACGAACTTCATTTTATTGTAGGTGTTCTTTTTCTTAGGGCAGTGTATTGTGACACAATAGCAAAGAGAAAAAACTTTGTTAAAGTCCAGTTGGTAATGCACAGCTATTACCCTTTGAAGAGATATAACTGAAAATAAGTCCATTTCACTCCAGCTGTACTGACCTCTATCTTCTGGAAATTTCATGCAACAGAAGTTAAGCATTCTTTTAAAATGAGTGATATGCAATGTCCATTTCATAGTAATAGAGAACAGAGGAGGGCTTCAGGCCAGATTCTGTGTTCTGATGCTGATGTAAATCTACAAATAGTTGTATCAAAGTCAGTACACTTGCCACTTACAGGATAAAAAGATAAAATAATCAAAGCAGAGACTTCTTTTAAATAGTAAAATAATTTCTGAATTTCCTAGCCAGGCTATTGTTCGTCTAGATGGAAAGAACAGTATTGTATGATAAAGCCACAAAGTAGAGAGTTGTGTGTAAAGCCTAAGTTAGACTCACATATGACTGGCCCTTCTTTTACCAGAGTTTAAGATCAATGGTGTAATTCTAGTTAATTTTGATTACTACTGGAGTCCTGAAATCAGAATAAGGCATTTTCATAATTGTAATACATTAGCGCAGCAACCAAACATTGTCACAATGCACTGTTCTTTTTAGTTTCTTATAGGTAAATGCATTTGGTAATGTAATTAGAGCCCAAGGCTGATTTAGGATTTTTTTGTTTGGATTGTTTTGGGGTATTTTTTTTTAAGTTAACCTTTCTGCAGACACTTACATAAACAATTATATTTGTGAAAAAAAAAAGTTGTGTTAGATTCTGAAATAACTTTAGTAGCCTAATGGCCTTAACACTTCCCTTTTTTTTATTCTGTTCTATTGCATTTACAGAAGCAAGGCATTCACTAATAGCATGAGTACAGTATAATATATGAAATTACTGTTTTCTTTCCTGTTAATGGTAATTTTGGGAAGCAGATTGTATTGAGGTTTTTTATTCATTCTTCTTAAAACTGATCATTATTTAATAATTACTTTGTTTTTATAAATAAGAGTATAAAATAGATTCATGGTCATTGAATTAAAACATGCAAATCAACATTAAAAAAACCCAGTGTAGTATCATGCTTTCACCTGCTCTCAGTCTTTCCTCAAAATGTCAAAGTTCACCTTTCCCAGCACTTTCTTCCCAAAATGTCCCTGAGCAAACTGAGGTCACTTTAAACTTGCACTGTGACAAAAGCGAGGTGCACTATCTATGGGTGTTGTTTAGGAAGTAAGAGTGGCAATATAGAGCAAAATCAAATGTTTAGAATGTGTAGGTGAAGAAGGGGTACATAGGTACTACATAATACATAGCATGTGCATAAGTACTGCATACTCCCTCGGGTTACTGGGGCTAGGACACTTTTGAATCAAAGCATCCTGAAGCCATGATAATCACAGTTACACATGCAAAGGGTCCTTCATTGACCCTGACCTACCATGTTAAGAGATGGACTCGATGATCCTTGTGGGTCCCTTCCATCTCCGAAGATTCTATGTGATTCTATGTGATATAAGGAGTTTCATGGTGTATGACTGCTTATATAACTGGCACAGCCCATCTTTGACACCTAGCTAGCCCTGACAGGTTTTGCAACTCAGCCCAGGGAGTTCTGTGTCAGACCAAGCTCTCCCTGACAGTCACCAAAGGTCTCTGTAACAGGACTGCCCTCTCTTCAAGGGCCTTGCTTTTGAAATTAAGACAGTTCTCACTGTTCAATCTTGCGTTGCATGAATCTGCTACCTACCCCACAGGTGCTCAGGGCCTGTTTAAGAAAGTGTGACCCACAGGCACACGACAGTATCTTAGTTGGTGTCAGAAGCATATCTTTTTTACAGTGAATCTCTTGATTGCTGAGTTTCACATCAAGGTTAGACTCAAAATACATAAACTGGCTTTGATTTAGATGATGCCAAACCAGATGAGCGTAGTGTAGTGTGAGCTCAGTGACCAGGTTAGAGAGTTCACAGTAAATTCCTGAAACGTGCTATGGGTGCCAGCTCCTTAGCACCAAAGCTTTTGCTGTTCAGATCTTATCCTACAAACTGCCCTACTTGCTAGTGTAGATGTTAGAAAATGTTATTGTACCCTCTCTCTGGACTGTGACTGAGCTTGGCCTTTTCATCTGAATTTAAGGGTGCACATGCAAGTACTTGGGTTTTTAAGGTGCCTCCAGACTTAATGAACTTCTATAGCAAAGTCTTTCTCGAACACTGCCTCATCTGTCAATATCTCAGGCATGTGTTTGGTGTTTGTATCTACTCTTACATGTGTGGAATGGCTGAGGTCTCATCTCCCAAAGGTCTAGTCACTGTTAACCAGTTAACGACTAGAGAAGGAAGATGTGAGAGTTTGCATTCCAGACTATGTAGCTGTAAAGCTCCTTCCTTTGTTGCAAAGGACTTAAGTTCATTGCCTCAGTTTGTCTCAGGGTAGAAGTAGTGTGTACAGAAAGGTAGTTCTTCAGGTAGCGAGAATTCATATCCTGTTTTGTAGATCATTATCTGCATCTTTGAGTATTTCAGGAAGAAAGATGACTGTACATGTATTTTGGATAAGCAAACCTATGAGATGTTCACAGAAAGTTATTTCACTAAACAGGCACCTTCTTCCTAAATCATATCCAGTTCCTGTATTTTAAACTATGTGTGACCAATAAATATAAGAGTTTTCAAATGCAAAATCAGAATTGTATCCAATCTTAGTTGAAAATACAAACCGTTATTTCTCTTTCCTCTCTGCATAATCAACATTTTTAGGGTGAAATTCATCTCAGTTAACATTAGGGATATAAAATGTAGGTGTCTACATCAGAGCTAATCACCATCAACTCTTTTTCTGGTGAGTGTAGAAAAATAGGCACTTTCAGGGCACAAGCTGTCTAATTAATTTTACATGTGCTTTAGAATAAGATGAATCATTTCCTCAAAGTTCCTGCTTTCTTTCACTGACTACAAAGGAAGTTAAGACAACCAGATGATACATAAATGTGTATTTTCATCACTCAACTTAAGACACAAGTTTTGAGATAATATGATGAAAATTTTAAATTTCTTTTTTCAAAAATATTATGTACTATTCACATCAAACCCGGGAATCCTGCAGATATCTACATGCATTTCCTAGGAAAAAGGACGGAAGTAAATCTGGTTAATCATTAATTGTTTACAGTATTTTCTCATTTGACTGTAACAACTCAACACTTACAGATTGATCATGTGCTTATTTTATTTGACTGATATGTTGCAATGATGATCAAGATTTATGTTATTAAATAAAACCAAGGAATAGATCACTAAGGCTATTAATTCCTAAAATTGCATCAGCTTCCCAGAGCTCAGAGAGCTGCACTGATTTGCCCATGCTGAGGATTGGATACACAGTTATCGTGGCTCATGCATTGCCTGTGCGCACCTCATGAACTTCAGTAAGGCCAAGCACAAGGGACAGGTGTTTGTGCAAACAGAAGTAAAGGCTGAGTGGTGAACAGATTAAAAGCAGACCAGAGGAGAAAGAGTTGGAGGTGTTGGTTGATGAGAAGCTCAGCGTGACTCAACAATGTGCATTTGCAGCCCAAAAAATCAACCAGACCCTGGACAGTGTCAAAAGCAGCATGGCCTGCAGATTTGGGCAGGTGGTTCTGCCCCTCTGCTCTGGAACACTGCATCCAGCTCTGGAGTTCTCAGCACAGGAAGAATGCGGACCTGTTTGAGCAAGTCCAGATGAGGATCACAAAAGTCATCAGAGCACTGGAGTACTTCTCCTGTGAAGACAGGCTGAGACAGTTGGAGTTGTGCAATCGGGAGAAGTTTCTGCTGAGAAATCCTTGAAGCCTTCCAGTACCTGAAGGGAGGCTACAAGAGAGCTGGGGAGGGACATTTTACTAGAGCATGTAGTGATAGGACAAATGTTAGGTTTAGATTAGGTGTAAGGAAGAAATCTTTCAGTATTGGGGTGGTGAGGCTCTAGAACAGGTTTCCCAGAGAAGTTGTGGATGCCCCGTCCTTAGAAGTGTTCAAAACTAGGCTGGATGGGGCTTTGAGCAACCTGGTCTGGTGGAAGGTGTCCTTGCTCATGGCAGAGGGGTTGGAATTGGATGATCTTTATGGTATCTTCCAATCCAACCCTGCTATGATTCTGTGATCTTAAATATGTCAGTCCACTTACAAACTTTCAAACTACGCTGCTGTATTTATTTAAAAATACGAATTTTCAATATATATCAGTTTCCTGTAATGGGCACACAGATATTTTCAGCATCATATACTGCTGATTGAGTACAGATATAAACGCATTATCAGTGTCAGGGATCATACTCCTTTTGAAGCCATTGAACCAGCTGGGAATTGAACCTTTTTATTATATGCAAAAAAAAAAAATTGCTTGAAAGCATTCTCCTTGCATGTGTTGAGTGGATACCAGGGAAAATCGTGACTTCTCTCTCTCTGCCAGCACCGATAAAATGGTAACAGTGGTGTTTAATCACTGATCTTAATGGGAGTTTTATTGAGTCTAAAATTTATTTATATGAAGGGTAACAACCTCATCATGTCTTGGAGAGTGTGGTGTCTTTTGGTGTTTTTTAAGTCTATATTTTTTAAATGCTAACGTTTTAGCTGCAGATTATACATGTGAAGTAGGGTTTGGAAAACAAAAGCATAAAAGAAAAATTGCTTCTTTATTACTTTAAAATAATGAAATTAAAACAGTTCTGACAACATACTTATGCCATATCTCTTGGATTTTCCTTTTCATTCTGCTCTAAAAGGGAACTGATTTACTGTAACAACAGAGTTAGGGATCAAACATTTCCAAGTCTTAATGCAGATTTAGGTCCTGGTTCCTTGGGTGTATTTTGTCCAGTTATTTAGCCCTTCATCAGCTTGTCCTCATCTCCAAAATGTAATGTTACTTATTTTTTACAGCAATGGGAAAAGGAACTCCAAGGCTTATGAAACATTGTTCTGTCATTTGAATATGAGGTGAGATCCCTCAAGGCAAGAAGTTGTCAGTTCTTCAGACATGATCTAGAGCTAAGTTTCTAAAGCAGGAAAGGAGACAAATCCATACATTCCCCATTACTTATTGAGTAACTTTGTGGAAATATTTTCCTTGTGTTGTATTTATTCATTTGGAGGGAAGCTAAAATGCTTTGTGGAGATGAGTACGTGATGAGAAAAAAAAACCCCACACATATTTTGGCTGCAGGAAGAATTTTTCTAAATGAATGGTAGAATATAAAAAATAAGAGTTCACAGGACTGCGCTGGTATTGAATGGAAGTTGCATGTTACAGGTAGTACTGTTAGTTTCTTTAGCAAAAGCAGCTTTAATCTGCAATGAATGTATGATCACTATTTTCTACTGACAAAATATTATCATGTTTTGTTTTCAGCGCATTAAATAAGAGTCATTCCATCACAGAAATTGCAATAATATTGATACAAAGGCAGCTTGACAGAGTTTTTGTCTAGACCCTGTAGCTGATCTTGCCAAATCAGGACTTTAGCAACTGCACATCGTGTTTGTTGCCTTCTTGCGTCACTTGATGCTATATTTCAGTTAAACATTCAAAGGCAGCCTCACAGTTCTTGCCTTGTCCTTGCTCATGCTCATTCACAAAGTCTTTAGCATTTTACTAAGAGCTGAATAACACTCTTAGTACTTGACTACCTCAAGGACAAATAGCTTTGATCCCATGACATGAAAACTCAGTGTAATTCATAAATTCTGCACTTATTTCAAATGAAAAAGATATCAGTGTGTAGGCTTTCTAGTTAATGTGTGATGTCCTCCTTCTGAATTTGTATCCAATAGATAATTGCTCTATTTGATAAAATAGTATACTACAGTAACATTTCCAATTCAGGGGACACTCAGATTACCAGTTCATTACTCACTTACTTTTAACTTTTTCCCATGATTGAGCCCCTGGAAAGTTATAGTTACGGTATTGGAGAAAGATGCTTGACATTATAATGTTATATACTTCAGAGTACATGACTCTGAAGTATATAACACCAGTATTATAATGTCAAGTATATATCATATGTCTATGAAAACATATTGATATAGAAAACAATATGACATTACTTTTCTTCTTTTTTTTCTTGTTTTCTTATTTCTCTCACAGATTGTGAGCGTAGGAAAGCATGTTAAAGGATACCATTATATTGTTGCCAACCTGGTAAGATACTTTTCTAGAATTATATCCCTGCTCGGTAAGTGAAACACTCAGTTTCCTTGGAAGTTATAGCACTTCACACATTTCCCTTTTGTTTGTAATATGTGGTTGTACATAATACATTCTCTATGATGTGTAAAAGAACTTGCGTTTGTTGTTACAGCCACCTAGTTTCTAAGGGCACACTCCTAAATTTTATCAAAATCAATGTTATGTAAAGGACTGTGAGGTGTATCTTATGGCTGAACTAGAATTTACAGAACAACACTATGATTTTTTAATCTTCTTTTTATTATTAGTAACATAACGATTCTAGAGGTAACTCTTCTACATTCTCCAGGGAACATCAGTTTTCCTGTAAGAACAGCTATTTCCAGTCAAATTACTAGTTCAGTATTTTCACTCTAAGTCTAAAATGGACATTCACACAGATAATGTTCAAAGGAGGGCAAAGAAATGGTAAATGCATTATTTTATTATTAAAATAATTCCCTTTTTAAGCCAAAATACCTGCCTGACAAAGTACAGTGAATGTAGGACAGAGTCTAATATATGATTTGAACTGTTTTCTTTCTACTTTCCCTCAAGGAAATTTAGTTGACTTGAAATATTTTATTGTTCTTTGCTGTACTTGTACTTTAACTTAAGATCACTTCATATTATTTTTAAGGCCTCAGGCATTTCAAATGAGACATGTCTATTCTCTTAAGTCTTACAAACTAGATTTTTCAGCATTACAATTTTAAGGTTCCCCAAGTAGTTTTTCTCATGCAAAATAGTTGCTGTAAACCAGGAACTGCATGTTACAGTGAACTGCTGGTGGGAGGTATGCAGTGGAGACAGGCACATCTACTATACTTCAGCAGGGGCACACTTTGTTATCTACTGTCAATAATCTAGATAATACGAGCTTCTGATGCTCTTTATGACACCTTTTATGTTTATTGTCAGTATTGCTTAAGACATGAATTTTTTCCTCTGGGATACTGGGTCAGTACACCACAAGTTTTTTTCCTAAGTCTTTCTAAATTAGATGTGATAGACATTTCTGTTTTCACTCATAAATTCCAGAGGAATTTAAGAAAATAAAAATAATATACCTCTGAGCTAGCCTTAAACATAGTAGCTAGGAAGATTTATGCTTCCTTCTTAGCATTTTGTCATTTTGCATTATGCAGTTTTTTGAAGTTCAGTTCTGTCTTTCAAGGTAAATTTTAGTAAAGATTTTGTCTTTAAATGTGCTAAAAAGACTAATAAGTCAGGAAGTATATGTACTTTATTTTCTCTTTCAATGTTTGGAGTCCCTCTAGGTTTTCAATATATAGCAGATCTGAGAACTACCACACTCTTATTTCACAGAAGTGTGGTTCTGATCTTATGTTTTCCTTGCAGTAACAGTGGGATGCTCATGTACTGTCTCTGGCTTTTAATGTCTATTATATTATCTCATTATCTCAGAAATGTTCAGCCTAAACAATGAATACTGGAATAAATGTATTTACAGAATAGTGTTGTTCATTTTTCAAACCTGCAAAGAAAAAGGGATGCATTGTTTAAAGCACTAGTACAGTGCTCATTCAAATCTGCCAACTTCGATGGAAATTGAATTAAGGCATTAATATTCTGCAGGCAATTTTCACTTGATTTGCTAAAGGCATTTCTTCCAAAACTGTCTGCTATTCCCAGCAATGTGTTGCTTAGCTGTCAAGACCACCTTAGCAATAATGTGGGAAATTTGTTTCTAGGTTTTGTTTCTTTATTAGACAAATGGAAATTATCAATGATGGTTCAACATTATTCATTGGTTTTAAATTTTGCCTTCCAATGGAATCCTGCTGTTGTGCATTCTTGATGCTGCTGTGCTGACCTAGAACAGATTGGACCCACAGTGCTGTAGAAGGGAAACAAAATCTTAAATTGATTTTCTAGGGATTCAAAGATATTTCTCTGGAGAGATTTATGCATGGAGGAGCCAATGTGACTGGATTTCAGCTAGTAGATTTCAGTACCCCAATGGTAGCTAAGCTGATGCAGCGCTGGAAGAAGCTGGACCAGAGAGAATATCCAGGATCTGAGACCCCACCAAAGGTACTGGCTGATCTAAAGGACTACCAAAGATATAACTGAAATGGTCTAATTTCTGATTAACGTTGATACATGAATGAAGACCTTAATATTTAGGCAGAGGAGAAGATAGCTGATCCTACTATTACTGGCAACCAATCATGCCTGTCCTTATATTTGTATGATGGAAACATGAACTGCAACACGTTTCATCGATATACTTAAATGTCCTTTGTCACTTTTTCTCCAACTTCATCTCTTTACTGAAAGCAATTAAAGGACAAATGCTTAACTGACAACTTAATTTCAATAAAATTTACATTCATTAGTCTAATTATCTAGGTTCATTTAGACTCCAGATCTTTTCCAACAGCTGAATTCTTCTGAGATATTACTGTAATTGTAAATTTACTACCTTTACTTTTTCGTATGGAGTTGCCTCTGCAAATTCTCCACCTCAATGCCTGATGTTGTAATTACTTTCACAAAGTATTTTAAAGTGAAATCTCAACTCAGTGTTCCTTTATCCTAATCCCTCATGGATTGATAGCAAACTATTTCTCTCACATAAAATTTTCCTGGCAGGCAAATCACAGTATAGCCATAAATATGACTTCATCAAAATAGTTCTGTTACTATATCGCAGAATCACAGAATTATCAAGGTTGGAAAAGACCTCTGAGATCATCAAGTCCAACATATTACCTAACACCATCACATCATCTAAACCATGGCCCTAAGTGCCTCATCTAGTCTCTTTTTAAACACTTCCAGGGACTAATGTGTATCAGACCTAGTTGAAACTGAGGCCCTTCGTGCTGAGCACTATACAAAGATAAGTAATTAGCCCTCCCTTGGCTGGGAGGTTGGCAGTCTAGAGAAATCATCAATATTGGTGTTACAAAGCATAACTACATAATTCAGGGAATATTCCACAAACATATGTTCTGGAGGGGGAAAAAAAATGGTGCTATGGGCCAGGGAGTGCAGACTTCCTCAATTATTGGTCACACGAACTATTCAACCTGTAGGGATTCCTTGGCACATGAACAGGATTATGCTATTTCCTTCTGAGAAGTCAGCATGAGTAATTTGAATCACACATAATCCATGTATGGATAACCAAAATTTGAGATTATAAAGATAAACCATGTCTCAAAGAGCTTATAATATGCAAGACAAAGGAAAGGAAGGAAATTAGACTTGAATAAGGGAATTTGAATTTTGGAAGTTACAGGGCATATCAGTAGCATCCCTGGGCATGTGAGCAACTTTTCCTGATGCAGTATGTTTATCAGAGGACCATACTGAGAAAACACCCCTTTGTTTACATGGCTCCAGGCTAACATCTGCTAAACACTTGCTGTACAGGTTTTGTTTGGCATGTTATCAACCTAAAGCAGTTACTGTAGTTAGCAGCACAGACCCATTCAGTGTATGTGTCAGGCAGAGAGCCAACAAAGGTTGTCCAATAGGAAGAACCTACTTTTGATCATTCTTCATCAATTCGAGTAGCCTGGATGTCTGCTCATTATCCATGCATTTTTTAATTATATTATGTCAGTTAGTTATTCTTTCTTTCTCTGAGTACATTGGGTGGATGGGATTATTCGTTGATGTGTAAGACACACAGAAAAAAAATATTTCAATATCTCAATTTTCATTTCTTTATTCCTTTATTAATTCTTAAAATGCAGATTTTTATTTTTTTTTTGCCCTTAAGAAATACAGTTTTAATGCTGGAACTACTGAAATGTCCTTCATTTGTCCCTTAGATAAAATTGCTTTTGATTTTGAGGAGAGATTTTTTTCCAAATGAAGGTGTAGAAACTGCTGCATAATGAATCAAACTGAAAATATCCAAGACAGGTGATTTTTTTAAAGGCATGCTAAAGCGATGTGTTTGCTCATCTATTTAGTATACATCTGCACTGACATATGATGGAGTACTTGTGATGGCCGAGACTTTCCGTAATCTTAGAAGACAGAAAATTGATATTTCAAGGAGAGGAAATGCTGGTGATTGTCTTGCCAACCCCGCAGCCCCATGGGGTCAAGGAATTGATATGGAGAGGACATTAAAACAGGTAAGAGGAGGCTTTATTCTAGTGATCTTTTTGATTATTGGACACCAGTTGCACACAGTATGACTTCGAAGAGAGTATGTACAAGGGTAGTAATGGGAAAGAAGAAACTTTTTAGTTGGCATTTGGAAACATCTTAGGCTATTCAGGCTGTTCTGGTTTGTGACGTGAAATTAAGGCAGAGAGGAACTACTACTATTTGAAACCACTGTTCGTTCTTTTAAGATATTTGGAACTTCCTCCACTGAACTGGTGAGCTCATTTATTACTATTGCAAATTGCCTGGCTGTACAGATATTGTCATTTAAGAAAAAAGATATAACTACATAATATAACATTTAAAATATGTTTCAATCGTCTTCAGTAAAAGCAGATTTCTCTCAGGGAAATCGCATAGGTAGTACATTTTTTTCTTTAAAAAAGAATGACCTAGAGCCATTGTTCTCTGATGTCAGGATTTTGAATTCCTGATGAATACGGATGCCTAGAATGTTCCAGATCTCTGTCAGGATGATTTAGCCTTTCCTGTGAATGGGACAGTAAGAAAATAAAAATCCTGCAGTAGAATTTAAATCATTACAAATGAGGAGATTCCACTGAGGAGAAACTACTGAGGAGAAGTGACTGCTGACAGAGCTGGCAGCTCTATGCCTGGAAGCCTTGAGAAAAATCAGCAGAGATAGAAATGGGCAGAGGGAAAGAGTAAGTGTTTTATGTCCACATCCTGACTCTTAGGGAGAGAAATAAAGCAATTTGTATGCTTCATATACTCTGTGCAGATGCACAGATTTGTAACAATTAAGAGAAGCATAGTCAGGCATCTGTGTTTGGGCAGACATCCTGAGCCTTCAAATTCAGCCAAAGAGGTTTGCATGGCCAGATCCTCATACAATCAAAGCCAGCAGCAATATGGCCGTGACCTCTTTGGGATGAGGATTATAGTTTGGTGTAGTAGTGTAGGGTCATACTTCAGTGAAACAGTAAAGCACTAAAAGACAAGAGTTCTGATTTCAGCTGATACATAGGTGGTGGAAAATTGTCACAGCCAATCTTAGAGCTTTACATCTGTACGTCTTCACTATGATGCTTTGAAAACACTCTTTTCAAACCCTATGCATGTCACCCATTTTCTCTGATAGAAAATTGCTTTGCTGGGACCAAGATTGTTGTCGAGTTTATTTGGTGAGCAGTATGTACTCAATTTGTATATTTAATCCACCAGAGTGGGAGCTAAAAAGGTACATGAATTCAGGAAAAACATACTTTAGATTTTTTTCATATGACCCTAGATACTCTTCAGGAGTGATGAGAATGGTAAAAAATGTTCTTCTCCTTAGAACCTGCAGTTGGAAGATGTTGAGCTGCACAGTATGAAAGAAAAGAAGGTCCAATGTGTGTCTTTGTTAGCACTTATTAACTGACATATTTAAGCCTGTTTTGAGCATTCACAGAATCACAGAATCA
>WEKX01000169.1:269-81107 GCA_013390025.1 Pitta sordida | reverse complement strand
CAGCGTAGACTGGCAGCTCATTAATACCCACCCCCCCAAGCTCTGGAGCGGCTGTGGAGCGTTCCCAGAAGTTCCTTGCGCGGTCGTGGGGAGAAGCCAGTCTCCTCTGCCCCATGGGGCAGCTGCAGCAGGCAGAGGAGGCACTGCAGGGCACAGGTGGCCGCGGTACCGGCATGGGTGGCACCAGAATGGGTAGTGGTGGGGGAATTTGCATATTCATGACTGCCTACTTTGAATATTCATGTGTGTCAGATCGCACATGCACAGTCCCAAAACGGGCCTCCTTAATCGCTGAAAAATCACACTGCAAAGATGTGAAGCCGCTATCTGGGGGGCACAAAGTGGAAGAGGGCTGACTGTACTCCTTTTCTTTTTTTTGTTTTTTTTCTCTTTGCTATGCCTTGTAATTTTTCATATTGTTATCTTGTTAGTGTACCTATACAGAATCACAGAATTATTAGGGGCGGAAGGGACCTGTGAAGATCATCCAGTCCAACCGCTGACAATGCAGGGTCACCTAGAGCAGGTGACATGCAAATGCATCCAGGTGGGTTTGGAATGTCTCCAGAGAGGAGTCTGGAGATGTCTCCATGCTCTACCTGGGTTTGACAGTTTACACTCACACCCAGCAGCCAGCCTCATGAAACTGCTGGTGGAAGCACCTTCTCCTTTCATCTCCTTAGTCTAAATTACCAGGAACAGCTCTCATGGTCAGCTAGAGCTCAAGAGAGACATCGGGCTTCACCTTCTGCTTTCTACCTGCCCTTCCTCCTTTGATAAGGGCACAAAATACATGCACGTGGTCCAACCTGTTGGTGCATCTTCTGGCATGGTGCTCTGTATGTCTTGTATTTCCTTTGGCTGCCTTACAGTGTTGGGATGCTCATTAATCCTTCTCTCCTGGACGAGACAATGGCCTGCTTCCTGCTGACTGCTTCAATTCTCTGCCTTGTCTAGCCTGTGAACCATGTGGAAAAACTGCCCAGAAAGGGTCAGTTCTTGTGTGCAATCTGTCTTCCTGGAGGTAGTTCATCTCCCATTTATCCAGATTACCTCTGTGGCAACTTGACAGTGGAAACTGATTAAGTGGGAAAGGGAATGACTGCATTAGAAGAATCTGAGACTTATGCCAGATTTTTTTGAGAAGTTGCTCTTCCACCAGCTAGAAAACAAAAAGGAAGAGTTCAAAGAGGTTGCATACTCTGCCCACCCAGCTTTATTCAGGATAAGCTCTGAAGGCAACCTGTCGGCATACAAGAGTTCCCTGTAGAAGTTTCCTTTTCATACAAAGATAAAATAAATATTTATGTATCACAATGGAGCTGCATCTTTCAGGTCTGGGGAACAGCAAGAAGTGGAAAAGTGCCTTGTCTAGTCCTTAAAGTAGTTGCTGGTGCTGTGGCCACTCAGCTGTATGGTGTATCTTCCCCCTTGCGCTTACATCACCTAGCAGGGTGTAAGAGGGGTTTTTTTCCTGAGGTAAAAGAAGGGAAATGCAATCATGGGGCAGAACTCTAGACTAAGGAAAATGACCGTATCTGATTGCATTATCTATCCACTATCAGCTTACATTTCCCTGCCATCAGACCATCATGTCACATTGGAATCTGAGACAGCACCTGCAAACCAATCAAGTGACAATATAATGAGGAAGATTAGAATTAAATTTCTCTATCCACAAAAAAATTTGGTCTCCTTCCACGTGCAGATGGCTTTTGATATGTTGTAAGACATATTGTCATGCTGGGTAATGAGAACTATGCAGTGGTTTCTCTGGTGACAAAAACAGAGAATTTGCACCCTGAACCTCGTGATTAGTATCTTTTTGACACTTTAGTAGGACAGTACATAATAGATTAAAAAAAAGCGAATTGATCTTGGAGTTCAAGTTTGAACTAAATCCGATTTTTTTATTAATGTGGGGGGAGGGGTGGGTATTTTTGGCAAGGTTCACCAATTCTGGAAATGCCAATCTGCGGCAAGCTGATCATACTGACACAATAACAGTGCTATGCAAACAAGATTTTTGTTTGGGTAAAATACAAAGGGTGAGCAGAGATTGTCCTTTAAGCTGTCCTTGCAGGTAAAAACAGCTCACATAAAATTCAGCTTAGACCAGGACTTTATCAAAGAGAGAGATTTAACAAATCATTTGGCAAATATATTTGAGAGACACAAAATATAATTTTGGGATCACTTCATTACATGTTATTTGTTTAAATGTAGCTTGTCTACTCTGACTCAATTACAATTCTGTTTCTGTAAAATATTTTGCTTTCCATACAAATTGCTGAAAAGAATTTTCAAAATATCAGTGTGTGATAAGCACTTAGTATTCATAGCATCTTCTGAAAAGCCCATCTGCTATGCAAATTAATATCTAAGAGTAATTTCTGAATGGAGATTCATAAAGGCATGGTTCAGAAAAACAATTAGCATACGTTTACCTTCCAGTGATTTCTGTATAATACAGGCTTTTACTTGAATACTTTATACAATGAAGAGTGATTTCCCAAGCTGAGGCTGTACTCATTACAACTAGTAATGTCAATATATTGTTTGCTTATTAACAGATTTGAATTTTATTTGCTCATTCCTTCACCAAATTCAATTCTCGGTGATGGAAAATACATTAATTCATTTAATTATTCATGAAACACATTGTTCATGGTTGTGTTACTCCCCACCCTGTGGGAGGAGGTGACTTTTTTCCTCAGTTTTGGGAGCACATGTCCCATCTGAGTCATTCTGTCCTGTTCCCTAGTGCACCTGGTGGACATCTGGAATGTGATAGAAGCTTTGCGGGAAAACGCACTGAACAACCTGGACCCCAACATCGAACTGAATGTGGCTCGCCTGGAAGCTGTGATTTCAACTATCTTCTACCAGCTCAACAAACGGATGCCAACAACCCACCAGATCAACGTGGAGCAATCCATCAGCTTACTGCTCAACTTCTTACTAGCAGCCTTTGATCCGTAAGTCTGCTTTCTTCTCTCTTCTCCCAGGCGGTGAAAGGATTTTACTTGATCCAGAAATATCTTTGGAAAACAATTGAACATGCTCAATTCTGACCCAAATAATGAGCATGTGAATAGTGCTAACTAGGGAGGCAACCTAAATTAAGGACCTCTGCTTTCCTTTCTGTGGAGCCAAATTCAGCACAACTGTGTTTTCATCCAGCTACTCAGACTTCTTCCAGTTTATATCAAAGAAGAATTATCTACAGAAACAAATTTACATCCGCTTCTAATTTGCCTTGTTATTTATTGACAGACCAGTGGCTGACACCGCTGCAATGCCTCTGCAGCAGTGCCATGGGTTAATAACTCATTATTTTGAAAGAGCTCATTTCCCTGCAAGTTCTTGCAGCTGTGAGCAATCTTTTTTTTCAGTGCAGCATGATTTTGAGACCAGGACAGAAATAGGATTAAAGACCTGAAGGTGGGGAAATTCGTGTTGTTTATTACTGCATGGGACTCCTATTACAAAAAGAGGAAGTTTGAGATAGATCAAGCCGCTTACTTTAATGAGTGTACTGTGTATAGCTATTACAGTTTCTGGATACATAGTTGGCAACCTGTACTGCAGTATTTGCAGTCCTCCAAACTGAATTATTTGAGAACAGTGGTTAAGTCTGACAGATGCAGATGACCTATTGTCACTTTCTGGCTTATATTTTGAAAATTCACCAGAAGAAACATTGGCCATAACACATTAAATAAGGATGCTGCCCCTCTTCCTCTTACTGATGCTTGTACTGGGTGTCATTGAGCACCTTTTGATGCCAGATCAGCTGGTGGCTCTGTCACCATGGCAACAGGGAGAAAAAGTAGATGTTCCACATGAGAAGGCTGCACTCAACCTCTTTTATGGCCCCTCTGAGGGGAGGAAAAGAAGCCAATTCGTTGCAAAACCATAGCCTTCAGGAATATTTTTCTCTCCTCAAGGGCAAGAAAAGAAGTAACAGACATTTTAATTCCTATCATTGCAGCTGTGACAGCAATACTGAGGGCTGCTGAAAATGGCCAGATGTATTCATTGCTGCATGTCACAAGCACACTGTTTCCTGCCTTGTAAACACAGGGAAAGACCCAGGACTGTGGAGGCAAAACCTGTGATAATGTGCTTGTTTTGTAGTTCACTGTAAAGAGGTAAAGATCTTCGGTAGACAACATGGCTGCTTGCAGCAAAGTGGAGGAGAGAAATTTACTCCCCTTTAGGGAATCAGATAATGTCCTTAAAGTGGTAAGGTTTTGCTTTCCCTGAAAACATTCCATGTGCTGTGGTTCGTGACCTGTTTATGGGCTCCCATCAGGCCCTCTCAGAGGTGAGAAGGCTGTGCAATTCATTTCATTTGTCAAGGAGCAACTCAGACTGTCATGCTGCTTCTGAGTGAAGCAGCATGGGATGCACTGCCCAGAAGGACAGACACCAAAGAAAACCCTAGGAAGAGGCTTCCAGCTCTGAGGTTAGAGATAGGGACTAGCTGCCTATCACCCCATTTTGAGTACACCAAACACCTGGGATAAGGTTCAAGTGCAATGTGAGATATTTAAGTTCAGGCTGGAGATAGGTGTCAGCAAGGTTTCTCTGGACTGTAATGGGAGTCTGAACACCTATCACAAGTATAAACATACCAGTTAAGCATCTGATCCTCAAAATGTGCCCGCCCTTTAGTATGGTTCATATTATTGAAGTTTTGGGTTGGATGTCGGTTAGACGGTTCAGATGTCTGAGAAACGGGGAGATGGCACTACATGCTACAGGGGTGGTGTGAGAGCTACTGGGATCTAACCAGAGCTGGCATTTCTGCTTCCCATTTTGCTCCTATCCCTCCTCTCCAGTGCATCAAAAAGGTCATTTTCTGCTGAAGACTGCGGGTTACTGTAAGCAGGAGCAAGGTCTTTTTTGTGGTCTCATGCTCAGAGAGAAGCAATGCTTTGCGTGCCATCCAGAGGGACTCAGCAGGCTGAAGAAGTGGGAATCTCACACAGTTTAATGCAACCAAGTGCAAGGTCCCACACCTGGGTTGGGGCAACTGCCTCTATCTGTACATGCTGGGGGATGAATAGAACGAGAGCAACCTTGCTGAGAGGTGAGGCTGTTCAGCCTGGAGAAGAGAAGGCTTCAAGGTGACCTATTTGCAGCCTTCCACTACCTGAAGGGAGCCTACAAGAAATATGGGGAGAGATATTTTAGAAGGGTGTGTTGATGGGACAAGAGGGAACATCTTCAAACTGAAAGAGATGGGATCAGTCATCAGTTTCTTAGTCTTGTGTTTTAAGGCGTGCAGAGATGCTACCCAAATTTCTAGGTGTCTACTGTGGAATTATTTTTCATGTGAATGTTTATATGACCACATTCAATGCTATGAATGCAGACAACAATAAGAGAAAAAACCCCTAAACAACCCAGAACAACTTTCTAAGAACAAAACAGCTCTTCAGAATAAATGAGAAGGCTGTTCTAAGTGATGATGGATGGCTTTGGTGTTTGTAGCTATGCAGAGTGATGACTGCCCCTAATGTGCTGTGAAGGTACAGAGAAGGTGGTGCAGTATCTCATGCCTCATTTGAAATGCAAAGAAAGTGGAGAAATGGAATCTGCAACTTTAACAAATGTGAAAGAACCACACAGAGCAAGTTATTTCATGCTTTAAAATCTAACAAGCCCACCACTATCTCATTTATTTAGTTCTAGTTAGCATATATGTTGCTCTGTATGTACTGTGCTGGCTGAAGATACTTCAAGCCTTAAGCAGAGCTTTTTCCTTTGTTTATAGCCTGCTGAAAACCTGGCGTGTTTCTCTGCCCTCTGGCAAGGACTATTTCCCTAGGCCTGCAATACAGATGTCTTCTCAGGAGCTAAAACTTGGCTAGCAGAACATAAAAGGAACCACTATGCAGTGCTATGGCATATGAGCCAACTCAGTCACTGCCTGCTAAGATTACATTCCATTTTTTTAAAAGATATTTTTTGTGGTCTTGGGGATTCATTAGACCTATATCACTGCTGCTCAACCCTGAAGGGATGAGAAGTGGGGAAGAATGACAGTGTATAAAATTTCACATGAAACTGAGTGCAATGTTCCTTCATTCTACTAAAAGTAAACTGAGGTGGAACCTTATCAAACTACAAGTCGACAAATTCAGACTTCACAAACAGAGATACTTCTCCAATTAATGTATCATTAGTGTATGAGATGTGGCCGATGACCCTGACAGATCAAAACCAGGGAGCAGAAGGAGGTGGTCAGACTTCAAAAAATCAGGAGAGAAACATGCCTAGTGTACATTTTTAACTGTATGTTAAAATTGGGCAATAGGTTTTGCTTCAAGGCCTGAGGTGATTAAGTAGCTTTATGAAATAGTAGCATACTTCCTTCACTGGCATGCCAAGTACAGAGCGACCCCAGAAGTTGCGGGAGGATGGGTCTGGGCAGGTCCCACGAGTGATGCAATCCATGAAGATACCAAATCCATGAATATTCAATTACCCTCTGCGCATAGCCAGGCATCCTCCACTAATATGTCTGGAGGGCAGTCCTGGGAGGCCTGACTCGCACTCATTAAAGCCGAGGAGGTGCCTTTTGGTGCCTCCTGGCCATGGAATCCAGGGTCTGGACGTTATGTGCATGCCTATGCAGTTACACAACTCGCTGAAAATCCAACCACGACTAATTGAATACGCAAATATGCAAACCGTGAATACGCGGGGTTTCTCTGTGCTATATAAAATGTTGACAAGTTCAAACCTCTCTGGAAAATTTGTCCCAGACTGGTTTCAAAGTCTAGGCAACTAGGTGGAATGTCTGCCTCATTCAATCAAGTAATTCTGTTTAAACAGACTATGAAAATGTCTGTGCTAGATCATCTTCAGCTATTCCTGCTGCAATGTTTTACTGATAAGGAAATACCTGAATTTTCTCCATTCCTTGATATACCTGTCCTAGGAATGGAGTTGCGGGCTTTAGGCAATGAAACAGACCCAGTCTGGCTGAGAGAACTTGACTTCTACAGAGAAAAGAGGAAATATTCATATCCTTGTTTAATTAATTGCACATTTGAATCGTACTGATTTCAATACATAAAGATGCATGACATCTGTTTGGGAAATACAGTGACCCTCTGAGTTTTGCAGGTGTTCAGGTCCACATACCTTCCACGAAGCCCGCGAATCCCGAAGATAATGAACTCATGAATATGTAATTAATCCCCGCCCGTCACCCCCCTCCACTCAGCTCCGGAGCTCTGGGGGCTTTCCTGCGACTGCCTCACAGCCTGTTCTGCCTCAGGATAGCAAAGGGAATGCCTTTTGCCCTTTCTCTGTCCCAGCCCCGCAGGGACGGTGCGCGGTGCCTCCCATTTGCCATGGCATTTACAGTCCCACGGAGCCGTGCCCCGCTCCCTACACCGCTCCTGTGTGTCTCCATGCCCAGTCCCTACTGCAGAAGGCTTTTGCCATGGTATGCCTCAGGTGGCTGCTGAGGCCAAGCGCAGCATCGCCGCAAGTCATGCTGTCCACTGTTACTCTAGGCCCAGCCGGGGGACTGAGCCCTGCGAGGCGTGTGTTACTGTTTCCATGGCTACAGGCAGGGAAGGCGATGAGGTCTATGCCCTGGGACTGCATGCCCAGCGCACCTGGTGATGACGTGTTCCCAGGGAAAGTGCCCCACAAAAGTGAGGCTTGCTCCATGGCAGTGCGTTAAGCGCTGTGTGCTGGGACAGTGCAGTGGCAGGACATGCCCATGCCGCCACCACAGCTGCTGCACCAGGAGGAGGCTTCTGTTCCCCCATGCCCTCCCCTCACTGCAGCAGGGGGAAGCAGTGTTCTGCTGGGTCCATATGGCCAGCGCTGCTGCTCCTGCACTGGGGACCAGCCGATATATGTATCATAGCCGCCGCAGTTAAAGGGAAAGAAACTCTGACACCACCCCCGGCAATAAGGGGCCCCGGGTGTCGCAGTGTTGCAAAGTTAAGGTTTCCCAAGCTCCAAGAGTACCGGCCAGAGGCCAGGGACACCCCTTCCCTGCCGCGGGCACGGAGCCTCCCCACCGTGGAGGCAGTGCAGGCATGAGTGGTGGCAGCAGCCAGGTGGCAGCTATGGAAGCAGCAGCATGGCCAAAGAGAAACCCAGGGATTCTTTGGGGAGTCTCCCCACACAGAGAGGGCTCAGAAACGCTTCCTTTTGTCCCCCTGTTCTGTGAAAGCCCATGGGGAGGAGCGGAAAATGCTCCCCAGTGCTCTGGAGTGGCAGGGGATGAAGTGATGGGCATGGCCTGTATGCATATTAATGACCCGCACGTTTTTGCAAATTAGACAATTCGTGAGATCCTTGGGAGACCCGTTCCTTGCAAATTTGGAGGTATGACTGTAGTTTCTGTCCTCTCCTATTTCCCCTAGTAAATTTTATATCTCTTTGCATTAAGCAACTAAACCTTCTGTCAGGGGGTGTCAACTTCTATAGGGATCTTCATTCTGCTGTGAGCCACTGCTTCAGCATTTGCTTTTGGACTGTGAGGTCCCAGTGCTGCCAGTCAAGGACATGTGTAGTGCTTAGACACAGCTTAGGGCCCTTCGGGATTCAAATGATATTGGCGACTCTTAGGCCCCATTCTCCTGTCTGTTCATCAGTTTTATGTTGTATCTATATATACATGTGTGTATATGTATGCATGCATGCACACACACACACACTTACTTGGAGTGCAAATTGAATTTATGCTGGCTCTAGTGATGCTTTTATGAATACAAATGACTGATACAACATACAGTGTCAAAACTAATCAACTCAAACAGAGAGATTGAGGAGATAAATGAAGTCTTTTCCTTTTCTGTTCCTCTGTTCTGTAGCTGTGTGAGTATGGGAAAAGCCGATGGCTCTGGAATGGAAAGCTGAAGCCAAGTTGATATGTGTCTGCCATTCAAGAATATAATCCTATTAGTAAATGTAACTAAACCTCCTGGGAAAAACAATCTAAATCTGAAGCACTTTCACATGGGCTTTATTTTTCCTCTAAATCTTCCATTGCTTCTTAATAACATCATTGCTTCCACTTAGTATTTATCTTTTTTAAGTATAACAACTCCTTTAAAGGCAGGTGGAAACCTCATGATGAAACAGTACAGAAAACTTCCTAAAGGTCTAAAGGGCAGCAGACACAAAAAAATATAAAACAACTGCATTCTCACCCGTAGCAGTGCTAAGTCCTGGTTTATGCAAATCACAATCCAGTCAATGAAGGATGGAAATAGGGAAGTCTGGAAATTCCTATGCTGGGTTTTTAATCTTATGAAGCAAATCAAAGGGAACTCACTGCAATGAAAGAATGAAAAAGATGTGTACAAAAGTCAGCATTAAAGAACATAGTAAAGATTTCTTTCTTAAATACTGCAGTAGCAAATTGATTTCTGCCTGAATTTTGAGTTGATTTTCTAACAAAGAGCAGAATTTTAAGTGTGTGTAAAGGATAATTAGAATTAATATTTAGAATTATGGGTTACACTGATGTAGAACTAAATCTAATTCACTGAACTTTAGAGATTATTAGCTAGTCAAGCTTAGGGAACTGACTCATTTTCTAAACTCTGCGTGACTTAATGAACGTATCAGTGAAGGATGTAGTGTGGTTTAGTGTACAGATCTGAGTATACCCTTCATGTCTGTCATGCTCATTCTAGATGCAGGTATTTTCCCCATATTTCAGCAAAGTCCTTTTTAAGGGTTCATGGGGGTGAAATGTGTCATTTAAAAGGCACTTGTCAGGACCTACTAACAGGTACAGTGTGCAGCTTGTGCAGTCATGTGAGTCCTTTCTGCTTTTTCATTTTTGTTCCCAGGCTGATTTATTTTTCTCTTACATGCAATCTTTTAGGTCCAAAAGATATCAAATGCACTTAGGATAGGGAGACCATGAGTATGATAAGTGCCTTCCAGTGCTCCTGGAGCACAAATAGAAGTAATAATTATCATTTTATTGTATAATGACATAAACAGTTTAATACTGAGCTTCAAAAATATGATCAATCTTCTGAGGTCTTTTCAGAGCAATGTACTGATGTGTATTCCCACAAAAAAACTTTTCTTTTTATAGTTCTTATTTCTTTGCGTGTCAATCCACATATATTGTGCATTACAGTAAGTGATGTCAGTGATCTGCATTTTAAATGGACAAAGGCTCGTATTATAAAATGGACATATAAAATATGGCTACTTTCTACTTTTGAACAGGGAAGGACATGGTAAAATTTCCGTTTTTGCTGTCAAAATGGCCTTGGCAACTCTTTGTGGAGGAAAAATCATGGACAAATTAAGATGTAAGTCTTTGGGGTGACATTTTTTACCTGTTAAAATTTGTTACTATTGTAGAAATAACAGTATTAGTAGAAAAGAGGGAATTAGGATAAGTTACAGTTTCATGGCTGTGTTTGGGATTTGCTCTATATATATCCACAAGTAAATCCCACTAAATGTTTGGTTGAATTTCTCACTGGACTTCATATTTTTAAAGCCAAATTGCCTATCCTGAGGTTCTGATTGGTGGTTTTTACTTTTTTTCTTTGGGGATTATTGAATTCAGAGTACTATTTAAGTGTCTCAATATCATGTAGCATCCCTTAGCAATTTCTTCTTATTATTTCTAGTAACATCTCTCTCATTTCACACCTAGAAGTACAATGTATTTATGTACTGTTTATGTTTCCTCTCATAGGGCACATTCTGATGCCAACTATTTTGATTCTCATTCCGCAGGATTTATTCCCAGTTCTCCAATAGCAAAGGCATAGTTAACTTGTAGATGCAATGGAAGACGTGTAGCTCAGGTCCAGAGCATTATTTTTCAGACTTTTTGACCAAAAAACCTTCAGTTTCCCCTGAGCCTTCTGCCTCTGTCCAGGAGAATTGAGTGTACAAATTGATGTTGATTAGAGTAGACAAGTAGAGATCTCAGGTGCTTTCAGATTTGGTACCATTTTTTAATAGATTATTTGTATGCTGTAACTCAAATACAGACTGAACTAAAGTTACAAATTAAGCACTGCTATAAATTGAGGACTGTTGACCACTGTTCCCTAAGCTGCTTTGTGAATAGGAACAGGATCCATCCAGTGGAAGGCTGCAGTACAATGAGGATTTTTCACGTCAGCAGTCCCAGAGTCATGTTGTCAGAATTTCACTTCCAAGTTCCTGGAAATGAAGCAGGTGACATAACAGCCTGAAAAAACAGTAAATGTTCCTTAGCCAGTGATACCCTGCTAAGCACAGGATCATTTTAAACAAGCAGGAAAGCCTTGAGAAGCATGCATCTCTGTAATACAAAAGTGTGGTATTTTTATATATAAAAAAAGGGAGAAGTGTAAAAAGGAATGAATTCTCAAGACCTTCAGTGCTCTGTGTGTCCAAACAATAATAACTAACTAAATGAACTCATTGTCAAGAGTTTGATTTGACATGGTAAATTGGCAGTAGGAAAAAAACTGATGTTTTATATCTTGTAGCTTTCTTATCTGGTTAAATTACTGCCTCATGCCATGCATCAGATTTTGCTTAAGAAATTCCCCCATACAAAGAAAAAAAAATCTAGGAATATTTTAGTATTGAAATCAGCTACTTTTTTACATGCAAATAATTCTCTTTGTTTCATATTGAAAGATGTTGGAATTAAAGTTGAGGTTTCCACAAGCACAGTAGTGGAGGTTTCCATAAGCAAACCATGTTGTTTAGTTCTTCTAAACACATCAGATGATACTGCATTCAGAGCAAATCTGTAGCTCTCACTGAAGTTGCTGTGTCCTCTTCTTGTCTTTTCCCCCCTCAGATATTTTCTCAATGATTTCCGACTCCAGTGGAGTGATGGTTTATGGCAGATATGACACGTTTCTGCGGGAGGTTCTCAAGCTGCCCACGGCTGTTTTCGAGGGGCCTTCATTTGGTTATACTGAGCAGTCAGCAAAATCCTGTTTCTCACAACAGGTAAATGAAGAGACAGTGTCCCTGACACAGAATCTCAATCACCTCTCTGAGCAGGCCAACACTTTCTTCCACATATATGCATATTTGCCCAGGAAGACACATGGCTGGATGGAGGCAAGGTCCACTTAGCTGATTCCTGGCGTGTAGGTTTGATTTCTTCAACAGGAAGCTGGTCTCTGTAGGTTCCACATACAACACAGAGGACAGAGAGTTGTAGTCAAAAAGCGATTCAGAGCAGTATCTTGACTTACCATGTTCCTAAATAAGGGAGTCTGAGGAGACTAACTGCTTAGTTTGAGCACCTCTGAAACTGGGAGAGCATTAGAAATAAATTTGTATTTCCCTTCCATTCACTAAATGAATACTGTTGAACAAATAAGTTCAGTGGAGCAGGAATAGTGTATTTTCACGCAAAATACAGTCTCATTTTTTGTATTCCCCGTTTCATCACTAATCAATAGGCAACCTAGTCAAACAAAAGGCATTGTTGCAATTCATTTACGGAAACCTATCCCAAACCATTTTTAATGGTAACATTTGCATATGTGAAACTAGTCTTGTCTCACAGGGGGAGAGTTAAAACAGCACTTCACCTTATATTGAAGTGCTAACATAATGAAGTGATTTTTTTAAGTTTTGTGTTAAAATGAGAGTGCTCTTGCATATCAACAGGGCATTCAAGTTTTGTATGCTATTATTACAGACAAAAAAAAGAATTTATTTTCTTGAAAAAAAATGTAATTCAGGCCTCATTTTCTATCTCAGTAGCCATCAGAAATGGCTGAGATTGCAACTGAGTGGATCAGATGCATTAAGGTACCATAAGTAAAAAGGTTTTCCAGCAGACATTAGATGGTTTTTTTTTTCCAAGTTCCACTTAGAACTAATAAGGGTTAAGTCTCTGACTGATGTAGGTACACAGCAGATTTACTAAGCTGCTGTTTGGATCTGGAGACAGTCAAATATTTTTGTAAATCTAGTCTAATATTCCACTTAAATTGACTTAAATTCACTGTAATTCTCATTACATCCTCACTAAAGATGAACCAGAGTTTTGAAATGAGATTCAGAAAAACAGATCTCTATGACACTGTGGTAAATAGTGTCATAGGTATTTACAGTCTTAGTCACACTGTAAGTCGTTCTTTCACTCTCTCATATTACACTCAGTGTTATCAAAAGTTGTTACCTTGGAATAAGTTTGGCACTCTCTCTTATTGTTCTAACTGTGAATCACTTTTGCTTATCAGAAGCCTTTCACCCCCCGATACATATAGATTCTTCAATTTCAGGGTAAGAAAAAATTCTGGGAATGATCATCTGCTCATGATGTCAAATCTATTTCAGTTTACTTGTGAAAGGTTTTTTCCTGTTGCAAAAATGTTATATTATTCCCTGCTGTACTGTTTTCACAGAATCACAGAAAATTATGAGTTGGAAGGGACCCACAAGGATCATCTAGTCCAACTCACCATCTAATACCCGTACAGTGACCAAGAGCACATCCCAGAGTATAATAACAACCTAGATGCCTCACAGTCTAGCAGGCCACTCTGGGCCGGAGGGGGCCCAGGGTCATCCAGCCCTCACCCCCCAGCTAGACCAGCTAGACCATGTCACTAAGCTCCTCGTCCAGTCTTCTCTTAAACACTTCCAGGGATGGCGACTCCACCACCTCCCTGGGCAGCCCATTCCAATATGCAATTACTCTCTCCGTGAAAAACCGCTTCCTAACATTGAGATTAAACCTCCCCTGGCGTAGCTTGAGGCTGTGCCCTCTCGTTCTGGTTTTACTTAATCAAACCATGTATCTTCCTCTGCCTGTGAACCACTGCTAAACTGAACAGGTATTCAAAGTACACACAGCAATGTTTCCTCATCAGCAAATTTATGGAACAGAAATGCCAGTGACTTAATGTTTCAGAAAACAAATCTGTGGCTCAAAAAGGAATTTTATAACCACCACTTTCCCCCATAGGTAGGATTGATGTGATATTATAATGTATTTGTATTAAACACTGTTGTTATTGTAAAAAACACTTTAAAAAAAATTCTCTTTTCATGAACTGAAAAGATAGACACTAACTTCATTTTCTTAGCACTTGTCTAGGTGTTACTCCACAAACCTAGATTCCATCTGCATGTAGCGAATATTTAGAAAACAGCTTTCAGTTTCAACTTTCCCTGCAGCTGAAGAAAAACTGCAGGAGAAAAATGTATGGAAGTTGCTCTGACAGTGTCCTTTTAAGGGACACTGCTCTCTCTAATACATAAAATCAGTGATCACCAGAGAAGTTTGGCCATAAAGTTGTCATTGAAGCTAAGTTGTTTTATTTAGTGCAAATCAGGTTTTAAGTTATAGGTGCATTCAAAAGCCTACCGCATTGTGGAAGACCTATTCTTGTCTCCCCACCTATTTACTTGTTCAGACCAGCTGTGTGTATCCCTTCAAGAGCAGAGGGAAGACCTAAGGCTACACAGCTCTGCAGTGTGGGGAACTGGAGGTCCTTTTTTTCCTTCTGTATTCTTAGTTCATTGCTAAGGACACAGACATTAGCTAGCAGCATTGATCAGCAAAGCCAGGCCAAGCATCCACAGCAAGTTTCCGAAAGGAAGATCCTTTTCTGTGAGCTTATGCCTATAGCATAGGATGTGTATCTGGGAAGTGGTTATCCACTCTGCATGGCTGGGAAGATAATTCGTACAACAAACAGATGGAAGTGTCTGACTGGACTTTGATGTTGCAGGTATTGTGGGAAAAGAGAGTATTCCAGTAAGATTTAGAGCTTATATTCTGGCTATTTCTGTTCATTAAAGAATCAAGACCATTTTCAGACCAGCATGAAGTATTTTCTCCTAGGGAAAAATATCTTTATTTTTTTCTCAATATCTTGCAATATTTCAGCTCTGATACTGTTACAACGTGAGATGTTTTCCATTGATCACCCAGTGTGTAAGAGAAATAATGATTTTATTTACATCCAGTGGTAATAGTGTATAAATGGAGCACAGACACTCCATCTGGAAATCCCAGCTCTTAAAAGAATTCTACAACACACGGAGATGATACATGTCACTACATAACTGCTGCATTGCTTTCTCACAGCAAGTTAAAGCAGTAGCTTATGCAGTCAGATATGAAAATTTGGCAATCCCTTTGGATATCAGGATGCTGCTTAAATGTGTATGTCTATGAACCAGGCTCGATATTTTTGCATCTTAAATTTTATTTAAGGAAGGCTCAGTTACTGATTGGAAAAACAAATTAACTAAGATTTGTGATTACTTTTTCCAGATAACTAAGAAGCTTAAGGCCCCAGGATTGCATTTTTTAAATCACGGCTATTTTAGAGTTTAAATCTCTTTGAAATTTAAAGAGGCATAAGTCTTTGAGTGTTTAAAAGTGAAGAGTTTAGGAACAGTTCCAGTCCCTGAGTGCATGCAGGTACGACGTCCCACAATCAGAGCTCAGCCATAACTACTTGCCATTACTCATCGGATAAGCATAGTTTCTTAAATCACAGTAACAAAGTGCCCATGGTGGTCTGTCCTTGCCCTATATTTCTTTCAAATTTGTACTCCCCCGTCAGTATTTTCTTTAATGTTCTATTTTGGAGTACCATCAGCCATTCTCTGCAGTGACTTCTCATTTGAAAATTGATCATACATAGTGATACTCTACATTCACTTGTACTTGTTACATGAAACCCGAAATGCATGAGAACATGCAGAGTTGTATGCCACTCTAAATCAGAAAGCATCTTCAGGCAGTGACTCCATAAGAGTCTGGAAATGAGTGGGATCTAGGTGTCTTCAACTCAGCCTTGTTTGAAAAATTGTTAGTCATCAGTTGTATCATTGTACTGATTAAAAATAGTCTGGGAAAGCTTTGCTAGTATCATTTGTTCTTTTCAGTAAATCAAGGCTTCAGGCAGTGTTTGAAACTTGTTCCCAAGTGTTTTTGTAACGACAAGGTTAAATAATTTTGAGATGTCTAATTACTGATTTTATTTTGTGCATATTTGTGTGCTTCTTTGAGCAGAAAAAAGTCACATTAAACACTTTTTTGGATACACTCATGTCTGATCCCCCGCCACAGTGTCTAGTGTGGTTACCCCTTCTGCATCGGCTGGCAAATGTTGAAAATGGTAAGTAAGAGACGCTGCCAAAACACAGTTACAAGAGTAAAGTTTAGTGTGATGATTTTCTCACTCTGTGGATGGTTTTGTAGAAGCTACTGTACTAGGTTCACTGACTCCATGTGCTGTTTTTGCAGTGAGGGGTAAAATATTCAAAGAAGTCTGTAGGTCATTCAGCCAGGAATGTGGCTTAAATTTTGCTATGCTTAGGAGATTAAGCTGATCATGTCCTCTCTTCTTGTGCTCTGGATAATCAAGGAGTGGCAGGACTCGATCCATTCACACACTTGAACTATTGAGACTGCAACTTTTACTAGCTATGATATATAGCAGGAGAGAAGGAACAGCTTGGCAGTTTCCATTCATGCAGTATTCTTGGCAGAAGTTGTCCAGTGCAGTGCAAAGTACTAGGCAAAAAGTGCTCATGAAGGATGTCCTCCTAAGCCTACATTGCTCGGTCATATTCTCTGAAAAGGAAGTTCCAGATTCATCCTTATCCTTTGCTTGTGTGAAAGATGAGTATTTAACTGTGAGAAGCCTCTTTATCCTCAAGGGTTGCCTTCTCCCAAAATGAGTAGATCACCAATTTTAAGACAGAAGAGACTCATTTGATTATTGCACAGTGCATGTTGCATGTCGCTGGGCAGTGTCATCTTCCTCATCCTTCCAACTTCTCGAGCACGTGGTGAAAAGTTCACAGACTCACAGATTAAGTCCTTCAGCCATACTCACCCTATTCTGTTTCTGTAGAAGATGTCACCACACTGAAAGTATACAGGCAGAGCTAGAAAGATTGTGCATCTCGTCTCACTGTGTGCACCACTGAATCACAACCAAATCACAGACCACAAACTCTGTACAGTTCCTTGCATAGTTCTGTAGAACTTCCCCAGGTCCAGTGCAGATGACTTCTGCTGTCCAGAAGGACCAGCACTGCCAATATCAAATAGAAAAAAAGCAGTGTTCTGCTGGGTCCATTTACTGCATTTACTGCATTTATCTGCATGTAATATGGTATTTCTTGCTTATGATCATCAGGAGGCAGTGATTCAATTAATCCAATGCTTTAAATCTAGAAAGAAAGAAAAAGTTTTAAAATGGAGGAAGTTTATACAAAAAATTAAAATATTAATGATTCATAGATTTTAAAAATAATTTTCGAGCCCAAAATTTTGTCTTCATAACTGAAGCTTTAGGACACTGGAAAAAGAAGTGGGAAGAAGGAAAAGAAGCAGGAAAAGATCATATATACTCATCCTGCTATGCAGTAGAAGTATTTATACTGTATTTCCCACAAGAAAATGGAGCTGGTGGAGGAGGTGTACATCCATCTTTTGTTGATAAAAGGAAAAGAATGAAGTAATATTTGTTCTTGTACTAAATACATTTCTTTTCCACTGAAAGGCACCAAGATGAGTAAGGTGGTTTTCCCAAGTCCTTTTTGGCTACAGAGCAACCTGTCTACCCCACCTTCCTCAAGCTCTCGTCATCCATCTTTCTCCCTCATCAACTTCACACCATTTCCTAGCCTTCCTGCTGCAAAATTCTGGCAAGGAATTAAAACCCTGACGTACTCAGCACTGATACAAATTCTCCCAGACTGAACCTTAAAACAGAAAAGCAGACGGTGCCTGGGAACAAGGAGATGTTCACTAGCCTGTTGTAAACTGGGTATGTTCTGTAGTGAGAAGAGAGGAACAGAAATAGCACTATTGCCAGGAAGGTGCTTCAGAATACCTAGATGGATGGCTTAGTGTGCTCAGTGACTTGCATCCTTGTCACTATGTGCTTCTGCACAGAGACAGGACCTCACAGGTCCCTTCAATGGCCAGCTTTCCAAATCTAGGCATCCAAAGCCAAGTGTTCAACTTCATATGTAGGTACCTAGATGACACTAGTTGTACAGATGAGAGAGGAGTAATTAAGAGACAATGACATGCCTAAGGACAGTTTTGTTCTTTCCTCCAAGATGCATCACTCTAGCTCCATATAACACAACAAAACATTCAGCTATCCCCAGTAATCCAGCTGAAGGCTGCAGTGGATTTTCCCATGTATTAATTTCCTCTCACATAGAATCGTAGAATACGTATTTGGGTTGGAAGGGACCTTAAAGATCATCCAGTTCCAACCCCCCCTGCCATGCACAGGGGCACTTTCCACTAGACCAGGTTGCTCAAAGCCCCATCCATCTTAGCCTTCAACACTTCAAGGAATGGGATGTGCACAGCTTCTCTGGGAAATCTATTCCATTGTCTCCAGTGTCTCTTCTTACTCTCCAGTCTAAACCTACTCTCTTTCAGTTTGAAGCCATTTCCCCTTGTCCTATCACTACATGCCCTTGTCAGAAGTCCCTCTTCAGCTTTCTTTAGCTCCTTTAATTACTGGAAGGTGCTGTAAGGTTTCCCCAAGGCCTTCTCTTTTCCGGGCTGAACAACCGTAACTCTCTTAGCCTGTCTTCCTAGAAGTGCTCCAGTGCTCTGGTCATATTCATGGCCCTCCTTTGAAGTCTGTCATGTATTCTGTTAGACACTGAACATGTTTTTTACTGCTGCCAGCAGGAGGTGCAGACATCCGAAGGGTTTGGTGCTCAGTGTAGGAAGTGTTGCCCATGGCTCAGCACAGGTTTCATTATTTTCACGAATCAGAAGCTGTTGGCAGCATCCAACACTGCAGATTGCTTTAAACAAAGAAGAGAGCACCCTTCCGTTTGGGGCTTTGTCCATAACTTTGTCCATAAACTTTCAGTAGGTGTTTCTTTGGTTTGATTTATGGCTCGGCATTTCTGTCTCCTGCACAGTCTTCCACCCCGTCGAGTGTTCCTACTGCCACAGTGAGAGCATGATGGGGTTTCGCTATCGCTGCCAGCAGTGTCACAATTACCAGCTCTGTCAGGACTGCTTCTGGAGGGGCCATGCCAGCGGTTCCCACAGCAACCAGCACCAAATGAAAGAGTACACGTCATGGGTAAGGGAAGGCTCGCGCCTCGCTGCAGACTGCTTTGCCCTCCAGCCATCGGAGAAGCCACTTGCCGCAGCTCTGGGCAGCTTTCTGGCACAGGGGAGCCAGGACTCGGGCTGCCAGTTTGGATTAGTGACCCTGTCTGGGAGGCTCTGGCCTTGGGAGCCATCGGGAGAGCGTGGAGGTGGACATGCCCTTTTCTGGGTGAGGATCTGGGGCATCTGTGACGGTGTGTGCCACAGTGAGGGCAGCGCAGGAGGGGCTGGCAGCGGGGCACCAGGCTCATGGCAGCTTCTCCCATTCCCACAGGACTCACGGTAAAATCATCATTGGTTTGCTCTGTTTGGCTACGTGTAAATGAAATGATGAATACTTAATGCTCATTCATCAATATTTTCAGTTGAGTGGCTGCAGCATAGGCGTAGCATTTGGGATGGTCCCAGCACTGTAGATTTGAGTATGATAACAGGCTTAGATCCACAGTAATGTTTACTATTAGAGAAAAAACACACTTCAGACGTTTTGTTGTTATTCAAAATAATGCAATGTTTTTTCTAAGCTGAAAGAGAAGTATCAACAGCTACATTAACCTTCTTGAAAGGACAGCAAACCTGGAGACTAAGCTCTCTATAGACTGGAGCAAAGCCCCAACAGAAGCCCTTGGTCACAGAGCATCACAATCCCTCAGGGTTCAAATGCAGAGACCAACAGAAAAATCCTAAATAATGAAACATGAGAGAAGTATCTTGTTTAAAAAAAAAATACGTACAGCAACAGTTCATGTTTTTACTTTGTGTATATTTTTAAACAAAATTCTGAAGCTTAACACTTTTAAAATGCCTGGTTTTATGTTGATGGAACATTCAAGGGTTAATTTTGATGTGATTTGCTCTGTAAGCCAGTCACACAGCCCCATGCTTTTTCCCAACAGACCGAGGTCTATAATAGTTTTTGTGGGTCCTAATTGCTGCTTGTTGCATAGACACAAGTGGCTGGAGTTTAGTCTCTGAATGGGAGTGTGCCCACTATGTTGCTCTGACTCTATTCCTAACAGCAATTTGTGCTATAATTTTTTTTGCTGTAGCCAGGGATCTGTAATTATAGCTAGGAAGTAATTGGAAAACTTCCGATTTCTGCTCAGCAGTAGACAAAAATGTGACTACATGCCTAGTGCTTTCAAATGTTTCCTTGTCAGAAACAAATGTTTTGCCTCAAGTTTAAAATTGCCTTTCTGTAGCATGTATTAGCATTTGTTCAGAGCTCCACATGCAGATTAAAAGTGTTTATGGGTGCAGAGGAACTCAACTGTTCTCAATTCAGAGTGAAATTGCATTCATAATGAAAGAGAAAGATCCTGAACTTTACATATTTATGTTGGATTTCTATAATAGAAATATTTCATTATCAAGTTGATTACAGTCATAAGTGGATGCATGATGTGTATGCACAAGTACAATACCCTTCCTTTCAAGTTCCAAAGAAGGTTTTTAAATGTCAGCATGTAGAACTGTGTTTTCAGAGGAGGAGACAGTGTAAGGATCACTACCTCTTTTACTGGCAGAGAAGCTAAATCACAGAGAGTTGAGTTAGATTCCCTGAAAATCTCTCACACAGCTTAAAAGACACCATAGATCTCCAAGCCCTTTATTAGAAGGGAAGTTGAATTTGCTGCCCAAAGAGCCTCCAAACAAAATTAAAAAGCAGAAAAGGCTGCATTTTTTTTTCAATGTGAAAATCATGCTTCTTGAATAGAGCCTCCCCGTGTTTTGGTGATAGTGACAGTATGTCAACCTCTTTTGGCATGCTGTTAGCACAGTGGGGCAATTCCTGCCGTGCCCATGTCTCAAATATCCCATTCTCCAGTGATCACGGGGTGAAGGAGTAGCTTAGAATAGCAGCTAAACAGTACAGCGTACTGGAGTTGAGGAGGGAAATACTAATGAGGGGAAAGCAGCCTTGTGCCTGGCCGTCAGCAGGAAAGAAATGGTATCTTTGTGCCCCTTGCACGCCCAAGTTGGTGAGGTACAAGGCAGCTCTAGTCGAGGTGACACTAACAGTGCTGTCCTTGGTCAATACGACCTGAGTGCAGCATTGCAAAAAAGCCATAACAACTGTCCCTATAGATATACTCCCTGAACCTACTCTAAAGGCCACTGAAGAGTAATCTTTCCTCCAAATGAAACAGTCTTTGCCTCGCCTGACCCTCAGGGTGGGAGTGGGTCAGAGGGGTGTCAGACCACAGGTACATACAGGCTGTTAGAGCTTCCTGTTGTTTTGTGCTTCCTGTAGCAGAAACAGTATGCACCTTACTTCTCCAGATTACCTCTACCTTCCTTGTTCCTCCCAGAAATCACCTGCTAAGAAGCTAACTAATGCACTTAGCAAGTCTTTAAGCTGTGCTTCCAGCCGTGAACCTTTGCACCCAATGTTCCCTGACCAGCCTGAAAAACCTCTAAACCTGGCTCATATTGTGTAAGTATCTGTGTGCTGTAGACAAAGTAAGCTTTGTTGTAGCAGTTGCTTACTCCAAACGTAGATAGTATAGCTCTGAACAGAATGGGAGGCATCTGTGGCTTATGTAGCTCAATACATCACAAGTGCAAATTTGATGATAGGATTATTTAGAAAATAAATAGAAAATATTCGTCTGGTGTGACTTTACTTAAAAAATCAATGGGAAATATACAGATAATCAAATATTGGAACACTGTTGGTATGTCCCCATTTTCCTCAAGAGATCTAATTTTGTAGAGTTTCTGCACTTTGGGATGTATTGATGCTGAGAACATCAGTTTTGTTGTCTAGACACTCAACTTCAGTGTGTCACAGGTATATCTTGACATGAGACACCAGAGAGAAGTGAAATCAGACCAGTTTTATTGAGGCCTGTGTCAAGAGTTCTCCCTGACGTTAGTGAAGCTGTGGCTTTACCCAGCCCTGAAGAGTTATATGAGTCTGCATAAGAAGTGTGACTTGAACTGCCAAACCACTTGAAGAGAGCCTTCTATCTTTATAGTTTAATATTTTGAGAAAGCAAAATTATTTTTTGGTATAGAAGTTCATGTCACTACTTTGTTTCTGCAGGAGTCAAGAAACTCAAAGCAGAGAGAAAATATACTTGTGCACAGTGGAGAAATTTTCATTTTCGACTTTTTTTTTTTCCTAGTGCATGTCCACCATCCATCGTGGCAGTTGCTCAGATTTTCTCATTTATCAGCTTGGTTTACCTTTATTTCCTCGTTCATTAAAAGAAAAAAAAAAAGAAAGTAAGAAAATAAAAAATCCGTTAAGTTTTCCATAGAATTCAGGAAAAATCAAGACTTTGGTTGGAAGAAAGGTTCAAAGAAATTGACTTGAAACACTTATTCTAAAAATACTGTCTTTAAAGCATTTCTTTTATTCTGGTATATTTATTAAGAAAAGATCTTTCTTTACCATCTTCCCAGGAGTCCTGACTGAAGCATTTCAGGCAGCAGCTATTATAATTGTATTTGCATGCTGCATATCTGCATTACTGGCTGCTGGAACTATTCCACTCCGTAATTATTATACATATTTACTTTTGTCAGTACTGAGTATTTGTATGCAGCATCTTTAAGGGCAAGTGCACACCAGCCATCCTGGGCTGTTTAACACATGGAAAGGATAAATCATCCTGATGGACTTCCTTGTGTAATTACAGCAGAACTTTTTCAAGGTGTAAGAGAATGCTCTGGTCTTCAGAGATGAGGTACCTCTGACATATACATAATGCCAAATCCCTCTTACACTCAACGGTCAGTGAAAACCCTTGCACCTCTTTATAGAGGAGTGATCAGAGAATGTTGTTCTTTGTAAGAAATGATCCAGAGCTGGATCTGCTGAGCTGCTGCACTGCTATGCGTGCTGTAAAAGCCTGCTTCTGCTGGCAAGTCACTGATAATTTCACGGGGCATATTTTGGCCTTCCTTAAGAGAAATGGAAAGAGGCAGGGAGCTTGAAACTGAAAGAGAGCCCTGTGTTCTCTCTTGGCTAGAGGCCCTTGAAGGCCTGGGGATATGTCAGAAGATAATGGGTAATGAAAACTGGGCTACTGTGAATGGATTAAATGCATTTAGGCAAGGCAAGGGGGAAGGTACCATAATTGAGTAGGAACTGATCCAAATCTTTGCTGTGAAATTAACACCTTTCCTGATTCCTAACTATACAGACATAATTTAGAGTGATTGGATATGAGAACAAACCACCATCTATTTCATTTTATGGCAGAGTTTCTCTTTATTCGTAGATTGACGGTAATATAACTTGGCAATATATATTGGCTATAATGATGCATGAGTGAAAAACCTGGAAGTTGTAGAGGTAGCATGATCTACAGCATAATTCACACAATTTAGCTGAGGGGAGAGATATGCTGCAGAACCTCATTGAGAGTATCTTCTCGCTGATGTGATTTTTATTTTTAAACATAATGGAAGTTGAGAGAAACAGCTCTGGGCAGGAATCCAGGCAAAAAAATGTTTTATGCGTGCATTAAATGGAAGAATTTTGGCAAAAATACAGTATCCTTTTCTTGGCTTCTAGCTTAAATGGGGACAAACACTCCCATACAGACTTTTCTTTGTGATCATTCTTACACCTTTGAGTGGCACCACACAGAACAGCTGTGTGATTTCTTGTTTTATTAGTGCCACACAAAATTTTTAGTTAAGCAAGAAACACATCTAAGGCCTCATCTATAGAAGTATTTATCAAGGTGTCATAACCACGTTGATGGTAGAAATCGCCCTGCTGATGGAGGGGTCATTTTCCTTTCTATACATGAGATTAACAACATAAAAGAAACTCCAGACTACAGAGATGACAAAAGGCATGGCCAGTGCATCATGAAGGAATTTTTCAAATGCATTCTACACTGGCCTGACTTCATTTCTATCATAAGCCTGTGGGAGCATTATTTTTGACATCAGTATGAACAGGTTAGACCAGCCTGGAATTTGGAAAATTCCCCTTATTTAATTTGGTTTGTTACTGTGGATATGTGTTGTGCCATAGCATGCTTTTGTTACACAGCATATTCCAATAGCTTTAAGTGTTTTCTGTTCTCCTTGAGGAAAGTTGAGTACCATCAGCTCAGTTCTATCAGAAGGTTTAATCATTCACTCATAGAAATGTAGACATAACCTCAGAAGGATCATAATCACTAGCTGAATTTTCCTTTGCTTTACCATAAGGTCTGCTGTTCTTGTCTTATCACGTCACATAATTGTATATGTTTGAACATCCATTTAATATTCAGGTGGAACCTGAGGAGTGTGACAGTGGGTATTAGCCTTTAAGAAACTTGCCTTGGGAAAACCCAGATTAGTTTAATATTGTTTTCTTCACATAAGAGTTTGCAAACCAATGCTAATTACAAAACCTTAGCAAACTCTTGGAGTTCACAGATATTTGTGCACAACAGTAGCTCTGCATATGTGACAGATTTATGATCTTTTATGCACAGAGGCTCTCATGCTTTTGCAGAATCTGGGTCATAAGAATGAACCTATCCAGTGTACTACTTAGACCATAAACATATTAAACTGACAGTTTAATTAATGATCTCTTTTCCATTTTATTCTGGCTGCAAAAGAGATACTTGGTGAGTATTTTTCATCTTTAGTACACTTATTGGAGGAAGAGCTTGGAAAAAAATGCAATAATCTCAGCATTACCAATCCTTAACTTTTTATGAGATAGAGAGTCCAGAGTCAAATAAATTGTTGTCCTTGAATAGAGACATTGACTGGGCAGAGCTCTGTTAGAGGTTAGAAACTTGCGGTTCACACCTATTTTGACTTAAAGCTTAGAGATGACATTAACCTGAAGTAGGTGTTTGGTGATCTGCTGAAGTCCATGGGTGCCCTGTGCCCACTTCCTACCCAGTCAGCGGATGTGGACTGAGTGCAAGGCACAGCATTCCCTAAGCTCTGCCAAGGGAGCACTCTTCCTGCCTCCCTCTCCGGGGCAGTGTGGAGAACCAGCCTCTTCTCCCTTCTCCTCTGCTATTTAGGATTCTACAGCGACTCCACAGGGTTGGAACAATCTTTCAGAAACACCAGTCTGTGCCCAGTTAGTTTGTGAATGTGTTCACTTTCCAGTAACTGAATTGAGAAGAGGGAAAATGCAGTAGTCACTTGTAGTTGCTATGAACTGTTTCTCTTACATCAATTACCAGTTTACAATTCCCAGGCAACAAATACCATTAAATAAAATTAATTTCTAAGAATTCTCTTGAAGTACATTTTAAAAACTCTGTATTTCAAGATTCCTCTTGCAATCACCTTTACAGTGTATTGGCTGTGATCATGACCTCACATAAATTTTTCCTAGCTCTGATGAAGTCCTTGCAGAATAATGTTAAACACTTCTCTATAAGTACATGGAGGACAAAGGGCTGCTTCTCAAATTCATGACTGACCAGAACTGGAGGTTTTCATCTGGTTATGCAGATGGAGGGTTGGGCTAAAAGTGTTCCCTTATAAATATATAACCTGCCAAATCCTACCTCTCTGTTTAGAGGTTTAAGCTTTTAAAATCAGTATGGCACTGTCATGCTGAGAAATTCATTTGGACTTGTCAAATGCCATATTTATGCTTTTTTCCTAACAAGTTACAAAACCAGATACATAGTAATACAGTAATCTCTCAAATATCAGGGAGGTTGGGTTCCAGAAAGATGCTGCGGTAAGTGAAATCCACAAAGTAGCAATAAATACAGTAAAGACAATAAACACGATGTATTGAACCCACAAATGGTGAACCATAAAGTAGTGAGGGACTAGGGTAGCTCACATGTGTGCAGAACTGTCTTTCTTACAAAAGCTTTGCATGACCAGTTGTCTTGTACAATTGGAGTGCACTGAATATTTTGCAGACAGCTACTATATTTCGATTTACATATCTGCAGAATTCAGAAAGTAGGGTAGACCTTGCATAGACCTTAGAGGGGATACGTATTAACCAACTTGAAATCTAGACAATTTGAATTCGAAATTATATGTGGCTTCAGGTTCTGCTCACATCTGACTGGAAAACCTGTGATTTTAATAACATATTTGTTGTTTGATTGAGGACATCCACATTTTTTGCCCAGCGTTGCATAAGAAGTGTGTTAATAAGGCAAAATTTTTCCTTAATGGATCCAGAAGGAAATGTTATGCACAGATTCTTTTTTAATATCTTTTGAAAGAAAGCAGAGGAAATAGTCCTCATTTCATCTTTTGTAAAAGCAGGAAATAGAGAATGTAGTAATAAAACCATTATTATTAATGGGTCCTCTTGAAATGCTTATTCTAAATTTTAACTTGAGGGTTTGATATACCAGTTAAAAATCTTGACTGTTAAACCAGTTTAGTTCTACACGTACTTTATGGGATGCTGAAGGCTATGAGTTTACTGTGGTCAGTATGTGGATGTGGTACCATGGAGTTTGGCACCAGGTTTTGACACCTCATGAAAAGAGGTGTCATTTATTGGCCGTTACCCCCTGCAGACCTCCATGCTGCCACAACAAACCGACTGCCACTGCTCATCCTGGCATTATTTCCCTCTAGACCTAAGTATCAGTGTTTTTACCAGCTCCTGCTTAAAAACATAGCATCTATAAAAAAAAGATGCCGGTAGTAATGTTACTTTAAACAAGAAGCTCATTCTCATGTCTCTTAATATTATTGCTGATGGAGGGGGTTTTGGTGCAAAATTAATGAAACTGGACATTTTGCCTTCTAGGCCTCCCCGACCTGTAACCAGCATGAATGACACACTCTTCTCCCATTCTGTTCCCTCAGGAAGTCCCTTTGCAAACAGAAGGTGAGTATTTACGTTAAACAGCTATATTGCAGTGGTGGAGGGTTCAATTTTCAATTCCCTCACAGGGAGGAAAAAAAAAAAAGAAACAAAACAAAAAAACCCACAAAGTAAAATTAAGAGACATGAGTAGAAAAATGCAGTCATCCAAATAACCAAAGCATCTGGATGGAGGGCTGGAGTTAAGTCATTCTAACCTCCTCACAGCAGAGCACTAAATTTCAGCTCTCGTTTGAACCACTGTGACACACTAAAATGTGTTCACATGCAACCTAGGCATCCTCCCATAGGGACTGAAAATGGGCTGTTGGTGAGAAGCCGTTTTGTAGCAGCACTGTAGGAGTAGGAGCTGGGACTGCCACTGGGAATGCCTGCATCATGCTGCAAGATAGGGTATGAACAAGGAGAAAATGTGTTCATACTTGCAAGATACAGCAAGACATTTACTCCTGTTAAATCATTCTGATATTCATTAAAGACTACGAGAGAGAAGGAGTAGTCTTGGAATAGGGAGATCAACCATTCAATAAACAAACCAAGGAAGAGTTGTCAGAAACATTAATCCCAAAGAGGAGGTGCTTGCAGCTGACTGTGTACATTTTGACTCAGGATTTTGGCTCATACAGCCAAAATATGTGTGTAGGCTTTGCCAGTTGTCTGACCCAATCTATGTAAGCTTACCAATGCACAAGATGTTTGGAAAATAACTTCCTGCTGCATTGGGGAAGGTGAGCTGCGTGTCTTCCTTGGGTTCATTTTGTTGCTTGGTTCCTGCTGCATGTGTCAGTGCTTCAGTGTTCCTAAATGACTAAACACAATCTCTGGATATGCACAGCTACATATTTTAGCATCAAAACCAAACCTGCAGTGTGTACTGCAAAGTCAGAGTAAAGATGGTTTGCTTATTTTTACCTCTTAATGCAACTAGCTGCTGAGTGTGATGGAGATCCTTTATGAAAGCCAGTCCCAAAGCAGCCCCCAAGGCCAGATCTGTTGCCTATACAGTGAGACTGCAATTGCAAATTAATTTCTCTTGTTGGAATAAAAGGGGAATTATGCGCAGGGCAGGATAATGTATTTGTGGCCTCTCCAGGAGAGTTCATTAAGAGCAGTGCTCTTTAAGAGTGTAGCCATTGCTTCTATTTATCCCCAAGAAGTCGCTGTGCTCGTTCAACAGAAGTGTGCTCTGCCCCTTAGCCCAGGGGACAGACAGTAATAATCACAGTACTTCCTACTCCACTGCTTTTTTTTCTTTACAGGTAAAAAAATGCCTGATTGTTTTACTTTTGTCTTCTTCAGTAAATGCCTGTCTTTAACTCTCAGGATTAGATGTACATACTTCCTGAGCTATTAGAATTTGTTTTCTCTGAGAAAAAACTGCTTAATGAGAAACTCCTGAAGGCAGGAGATAATAACCACCCCCCTCAACCATAGATACCCAGACTTCCTTATAAGTGGATAGTGTAACATCCTTATACAGTAAAAACTTTCCATGATGCAAAAGTCATTCTGGCTCTTTTAGAGTTAACTGTACCCTCATATGAAAAGTAATTACACTGCTTGTATAATAAAAGTTCTGTAACTAGCAGGATTATAAGCATTTGACAGCTTATTCTCACTATTTTTGTTTTCATTGCTTCTAAATTTAATTTGTATATTTTTACTGAAACAAAAAGTGCCCTACAAACAGTCAAGTCAGTATTCTTTCTAAATGAATTACATTTATTGTTACAATCCCACTCTGAACACCCTGCTCTCTGTCTATACTTCTTGAGATATTAACAAGGTTTCATTGTTTGAATCATTCAGGTTACTTGGGGGTATAAATGCAGCCAGTCCTGTGGCTGATGAGCATTCTCTTATAAAGCTGTATGTAAATCAGCTTCACAACAATTCACGGTCAGTATGAGAGCACTAACCTACTAATTGCAGTAGTTCTGTAGTTCATGCACTAAATCATTAGTGATTCTACTAAACTACTCAAGATATTCTTTAAGGATGGGCTAGAGGGTTTCTGTGGTGGTGATTAGTCTTTTGAATAGACTTCCTGCTGGATGTGGGCTTTGCCAACTCCTCTTGCTTCTGCACAGCACAAGTCTCTCATTTTACCCTTTCACATAGGATTAATATTAGTGAGTCTAGTGGAACTTGGAAACATTGCTTTTGAAAACTGGAAAAACTACACCTTTATGGTTTCATCATCAGTGTATGACTTGCCTTTTATGTTCTTGACCAAGGAATGAAAGAGACTTGGCACAAAAGCCTGGGAATTACTCCAGGTCTCACAGCCAGCCTCCTCTTCCACGGCTCTCACTGCTGGTGGTTACTGTTCTGCAGTTAGTGCTGCCTGCCAATAACCCTCCTCAGACCCCTTTGCTTTGCTTTTCAAAATGACCACAGGAAAAGCAGATCTGAGTCCTGCTGAAGCTAATGAAAACTTCCCATTTACATAGTGAGGGTTGGATTTGGACCCATGCCTCTGGATGCTGCACCCCTTTTCCAGCATTCGGTCGCACCTCAGTGACCTAATTTATTCTGCATTAAAGAAATATGCAGTTGGATAAGAAAATTTTCCCCTTTTTTTTACTGTGGGGTGTAATGTCCTTTCTTTTTTCTTTTTTTTTTATTAATCCATGAACATTAGCCATAATTCAGTAAGAATTATAGAGACCAAGGTACTTTTCTGCTAAATGCCAAGGTCTTCAATCGGTGTTAGACTAATAACAGTATCTTCATTCGTTCTTTTAGGTTTTACTGTTATTATTGCCCTGGGAAAACCAGGCCTCATTAGTGAAAGCTCATCCTCTTGTACATCAGAGAAACAGACTTTGACAGCTCTGTTTGCAATTGTGCAATTAAGTACTCCATGATTCATATGATAATAAAAATTGTACAAACTCAGGATAAAATTTCTAGCTGGACATAATCAATGTTAAAAGCTCTTCTGGCTGTGTTTGCACTACAGATAACTTATGATTACTTTAACTTGTGTTGTAATCTAGTCCAGAGGTTTCAGATAGCTTTAAATAAAGTTTCTGTGTAATTAGAATGTTTATTCAAAGGATAATTGGCAGAGAATGTAATTCATAGCAGTCTCATGGTACTTATTTCAGCTAGTTGTGTTCGTATAAGAACATACACATTCCAACTGGTTTCTCCCTGTATTAGCAAATGCAAAATTCAGCACACCAGCTTGTTCTGCAGCTGGAAATGGGTAGTGTCCTGTAAGCTCAGCACAGTGGCATCTTCATTTCTAGTTTCATGAGGTGAAAACTGGAAATTATCTAGGAAGAAAAAGACTCTTGCTAGAGGAAAGATCTTTGATAATTGGTAAATACAGTGACAAATTGTGAAGAACAGCTGAAAGGAGATTGAACATTACACACTATTTGCAGTTTAATTGCATCTGAAGTGCCAATTTTGGGTGGGTACACAATTATTGCAAAGCTCAGAGGAAGTTGGATTCAGGCTTTCACTAAGATGCTTCTTAGATTCTTCAAGCCTCTTTAGAATCAAAGTCCACTTTAAATGTCTCTGCTTGTTTCCTTAGTTTGAGCCACTAAGTCCATAAGAGAGCTTTAATGAGCAGGTTGGCTTAACAATTACAAGCACATTTCTTCTAAATACTATCTGCAGTGTGGAAATTGGTATCAACAATATGCTCTGTACAGCTCAAGAACAACTTTAGAGCACTTACGTTAAAACAGAAGAAACAAAAAAGTCTGTGATCTTCTTCCAAATACCCAATCATGATCATTTGTTTTGATGACAGTTAATGTGATTAAAACCACAAGGCCTGTAATTTTTTTACTGTAGCTAATATTCACGGTTTTTTCTCTCATTTGTGTTTGTGATTTCCAGTTGCCTAGGGGGCAGCAGAACAAGGGAATATTGCTGCAGAGTTGGTAATGCTCTTGCAAACCCACTGAATTGTATACATTATGTCAAAAACAAGCAAACTGAGCATTATAAAAACTTCCGTCCAGTCAAAAGAAATAACTCTATTCCCTGAATTAATGCTTTCTTCCTCATTTGCATACTTTTGTTCCCCAGCTGCTGTCTGTCAGTGCTACCTTAAAGTATATAGCTGCCATATTAATGGGTACAATCTCCTGCTCTTGCTTAATAAATGTTTTCTCTAAGCTATTGAATTACTGAGCTTAGGTGGGATAAGATGAAAAATAATGTTTTTTCTTGCATTTTTCTCAGCCCCCCTTCGCAGCTAATACATTTAGCTCTTCTAAAGGAGTAATAAACTGAAATAAATGGTGTGATGCAGCACATTCTACTGAACCTGAAATGACTTGACAGTTCTGTGTTACACAGAAAGAATGCACTATGTTATCCGACACCCATAGCAAAGGAGAAATTGAGTCTTACTTAATATTGAGTCAGAATGGCTGGTGCCTTTTTTGAACTCCAGATAAAACTAAAGTTAAAAGCTAAAAAACCTCCAGATAAAAGCTACAGATTCTACCTAGATGTAGGAAGAGATTAAGCTAAATTTCTGGACAACAACTAACTTTGGAGCAAAACATACAGGGTACTGCTGTTCCCCATGCTTCTGTCTGCAAAGAGTGTGGTAGACTTGAACTCCATGTTGCCTTTGCATGTTGTTTTCACAACAACATGAGAATCCTTATTTCATCAGCAATATTCTGTCTGGCTAAAGGAAAGGTTTATATGTTTGACTGTTTAGTAGCCAGGTAGCCAGCAGTGAAGCTGTAAATTTTACACCAATATTATTTGGCCTAGATAGACATCTTCTCCTAGCTGAAAGTTTTGTCTCTTAATTTTGAAGAGGCATTTTTTGGTATCTTAAAAAATGATCCATTTTAGCAGGAATATATCTTTAAAGTATCTGTTCCAGTATGAAACTCACTGTGGCCAAAACAATCTATAGATTATTAATTGTATTTTGTGGAATATGTGGAGAATGTAGGAAGGTGTGGAAGAACAGGAAGGACAAATGTCAGCTCTTCCAAATGAAGGAGGGCTGAAGGTGGAAACAGGGACAAAGATTGAAGGGATTATACAAGAAACAACCTTGGTATCCAAAGATGCTGAAATTATGGAAGAATTGGTAATGAACCAACGAGAAATACCAACTATGGATTTGCCAAGAACAAATTTATGTCAAACTAAAGTAATTTATTTCATTTGCAGGATAACTGGTTCAGTAGGTAAAAAAGAAGCAGCATATATGGTACAAGGTGACCTTAAAAGAACTTTTGTCATAATCCCAGATGACACAGGAGTACCTAAAGAAAATACGGACCTGGGGAAATCAGTATAAGACCAACATTGAAAACCAGTAATCACTTTTTCAAAAGTTTGTTGTAAGAGGATGTATCAGCAGGGGTTCTTGAAGGATATCCTAAATCAGGCACTATGTACTATTTCATGAGGTGACCTAATGGGACCAATAGAGTGAGTGTCTGCAATTTGTAGACAGTACAAAGTTTGCAATAGTTCTGGGAAGGAGTGCTTGGAGAGCAGTTTCTAAATGAAATGGTAAGCTCAGTTGTGATGGTAGTAATTGTTTTCCAAATGATGTGAATCAATTAGAGGAAATGCAGTTATTGTGAGAATTGCTGTAGCAAGGAAGTAAATAAATAAAAGATGGAGCATAATTAGATGGACAGAAATATTTTAACAGAGGACCTATCAGTTGCAGTGAACGACAAACTAGTTGATGTCAGCAATACGACTGTTAGATTGCCTTTGACCCTGGAACATCATGTGGAAAGCCATTAAAACACATGCCCTGGAGGAGGTTTGCACCCAGTGTAAGGCAACAGCATGGGACAGATTCACTAACCATCGTGACAGAGGAGACACCCAAACATCAGAAAATCATAGAAAACTTAAACTCCTGAGAAGAGGTTGGGAGATACAAGTTTCCTTAACCAGCTAAGAAGGAAAGAAACATTGATAGACATGTTGCAGTAATGTTTGCTTGCCTGTCTCTTCACCCTAACTTCTGCTTCTGAAGCATAGGGGAGGAGAATTTATGGTTGGTAGACCATAAGTCTGCCATAAGACACCACACTGCTAGAAAGCAAGACATAGAATCTGCCCTAGAGTCTTTGGTCTCTCATTGTAGCAACAAATTTATCTTTACTTTAAGAACCAAAAGGTGCATTTTTGGCTGAAATGACACACTCCTTGAATGCATTTTCCTTCTGTAACTGGGAAGAAAACATGTGGAAAACATATCCCTCTAGATGACATGGAGCATGTTTATCTGCATGGATATTGCCTCAGGGAAGTGCAACATACATAAGTTGTATGCAGAAGGGCAGAGAAATGTGAAGCATTCACTTTTCCTTGCTGTGCTGTACAGCATTTCATTCAGGTTTATTATAAAATCTTCCAGGTTTATTATAAATCTTCCAGGTTTATTATAAATCAGTAGGCCAGAGTTCAAGGACATCCTTTGGTCTCATCCTGTTCAGAAGCCCACTGCAACATTGCCTTCCTAAAAGGAAGGGAATGGCATACGTCTCGTCTCACTGAATTCCTTCTTTGTTCTAATATTAAAGGTTGTGATCTTCAGTCCATCAGAGCCACATCTGCTCAGATTTATCATGCACATGCAATTTGTGCAACATCATCTGCCTATCCACACACACACAGACCCGTACATCCCTGGATGCACAGGTGCACGAGCATAGTCACACATGCATAAAGGTCAATCATTTTTAAAAAGAAAAGGCAAAATATAAATTTGTTTTGCATTGTAGTTTTTTTAAACCAAAAATGCTGGAGCATAAAAAACAAATTAACATTTCAATCTCTCCCATTTTTAGCCAGTGTTATCTTATTAATGTGGATATTTAAACATTGAGAAATATGCAGTTACTGCAATTCATTAAATACTGTAATTAGGGCGCAAAAAGTGTGTTTGATGGACTATATATTATTTTAAATCAACAGAAGAAAAGTAGTTTTGAAAATTAAACTGCTATATCCCATCTCTACATCTAAATAAGCACTTTTCCATAGATTATTGAAACTATCTTGTAGTAAATGTGGAGAAAGGGATTTAGCTGTTATGGTGAAGCTTTTCCAGAGTTAGAGTGGCACTGAGATGGTGTTTATCTCGGACTCCATCTGGAAACTACACAAGTCTTCATCTTTACATTTGTGAGAGAAGCACATTTTGTTTGTCATTTCTGTATTAAAGGCTTTGTAGTTTGCTGTTGGAGAGCAGGAGGGAAAATTCGTAGTTCCTGATTTTGCATTTCCTGAAGTTTTCTAAAATTTCTTTAAAGCTTCTGTTGATATTTTTATTCAGTCCTAGGCACTTGAATGAGTTTTTCCAAACTCTGTTCTGTAATGAATTTCAGACATCACTGTTTACCCTCTTCTTAGTTTTCCTGTCTTATTAACTAGCTCTCCTTCCAAGAATACTGAAGTAGAGCAGAGCAAACTACTGGCTAGGGCTGCTCCAGCTTTCTTGAAAGGCAAAGGGTAAGTTAAAGAGAGATTATGTATGTAGCTTGCACTAACAAAGCTAAACCAAAATCTTTTTCCCTACCTCTCCCATTTTTAATGTGTTCTGTAAATATCTTCCCTTAGAAAATCAGGATAACCAATTAACCCGGTGAGCTACATAGGGCATGTTTAGATATATTTGTGTACACCTGGATATGTGAGGTCTTGATCAGACACTTCCAAGCAGATCTAGCTTGTGAATTCAGTATGACAATCATGTGTGTTACATATCAATGTTTAATGTTTACATGCAATACATAATATATTAAAATAAATAATGCTGGTCTCACAATTCGCTATATTTTGTAATAAATAGTACTGTACAGTTCCAGTCCCTGGCCTGATCTGGCATCTCACTGATTTCTGAGGCTGGCTCTGTCAAGTAGAATGTTACTATCCTAACTCACTATGTGAGTAAATAAATATATATAAATATATATTAATATATAAACATATATAAATATATATTTATAAATATATAAATATCAATAATAACAAAACAATTTCTGCACTTGGTGTGTTGAATTATTTTTGCTTTCTCTAAAAATGCCTAAGTCTTCATTCCTAAATTCTCATTTCACAATCTAACTTGCTCCTGCTTTCTCTGTTTATCTCTCTATCTGTCCGAATCGCACTGTGTCTTCCCCTGACCCTGTTCCAGGTTACAGTACAGCCTTGATGTTGCAGACAGGCTGGCTGATGAACATGTGCTCATCGGGTTGTATGTCAACATGCTACAGAGCAACCCCGCACGGTTAGTGCAGGTTTGGAACCTTTTGGGGACCCAGGAAAGGGATATTGGTCAGTCAAATGCTCTCACTCTTTCCTCCTGGCTACAACCTGAGGCAGCTCTTCATGAGCACTAACCTAAAGGGAATGTGTGTGAATACAGGGGTACATCCTCCCAAAGCTGGTGGATTGTGACTGCTATTCTTTCTAGTGATGTTAGCAAGGTGTCGCTAAGTATTGCAAATAATTGCTTAGTTAAGAATGGCAGTGCGAATTGATTTGGGATACTGTGCTCTAGGCAGGGCAGGGCTTGGTGGAGTTACAGAAATCTTCATACCAATGATCAACAAGTCCCTGTTTTCAAGGTAATAATTTTTGAAATGATACGTAATTTGTAGCTTCACCTTCCTTGAAAGTCAGAAATAGTAATAGTATGTAAATAAAGATGATGATGATACATAGTAATTTGCTTTTTAACCTAGTGAAAAAAGTTAGTTTTTATTTTTACATATGTCAAACTGTTTTTAAATCTGCCCAATTTCTGCATTGTTTGAATCTTGTATATAAAATTTCCCTTATTCAGATACAAGGGTGTCTTGAGCAGAGTTCATTGTTTCTGCTGGAGTGGTTATGTAGCTTTGTCTACCTAAACCCAACAGCTGTCATGTCACTACCGCTCAGTCTAGTTTGATAGGGAGAAGAAAATCTGACCCTGGCTACCCTGAGTGACTTAGTTGATACGATTGTTCAAGAGATGAGCAAAGAATGGACATGGTTCAAGGTAGTTCTTGGTGCTAGGCTGGTTTGCTAGGCATGGCATTTTGGATGCCATATTTGTGATTTATTTAACTTCAGTGAGTATCGTGTATGTGCCTAGCCTCATCTTTACCATTTTCATCCTCTAAATTTTATTCTATATATTCTGAGTTGTTCCCTCAAGCTTTTGAGCCAAACTCACCGAGTCACTGTACATTTGTATCCAAATACATACATACGAATCATGTGCCATAACATCCAACATGTATTGGTTTTGAGGAATGAAAGGGAGAGGGATTGATCATCACCTTAATAATTTAAACAACTGATGCAAAATGTATTACATAACATTTGATTACTGACATTAAATCACTGCAGTTTCAGCATCCTGATGAGAAACAATCTCGCATATTTGTATAATTAGATTTTGACAGAAACATAACAGAGAGAGCAGTGTCGTGTCAGATCATGTTGTATTGCCATTTACTGCTTTGTTGGGTCGAGACTACTGGTAGAGTAATTAAATGGTTATGTTTTGATAAACCCAAGAAGAACAAAGTCTTGCCATCCTGAGGCTCTTTTGTGAAGCCAGTTTCCAAGAGAGCTAGGTGAGGCGTCTGTAGGAGGCTCAGCTGCTGCAACTCGCGCAGTCTGGGTTGGCATCTTTAGGCACTGGGTTGGCATCTTTAGGCAAAGCTGAACTCCACCTGCCCATGCCCTGAAGCGGCTGGCTGCAGTTTGCACAAAACCCACACAATTGTGCTAAGATCGTGCTAAATTCAGCTTATCTCACCCTGCATCGTAGAAGATTTAGTAACCTGAGTAAAGCATATAGTTAATCAGGTAGCTGCTGATGTAGGGGAGGCTGCAGCTGGCCAGCTCTGCTGTTGAATCTGCCTGCAAAATGCCACTGGTGCATACCCAGATGTGCCATCACATAATTTCAAGTGCTTCTGGCAGCTGAAGATGAAAAGAAGAATGATTGTAGCTGGACCTTTATCTGCAAGAAAAACCTACAGTACTTTATGAGCATAATACACAATACATAAAATTACCTTAAGAACTGTGTAGTAACATTTCGAAACAAAACAATGTTTGGATTTTTTCGATACTGAATCAGGCTGAATAAGTAATAATCATTCCAACATAGTCCAGTATTCTTTTTTTCCTAGTTTCAATACAGCTAGTATTTATATTTTGGGGTTTTGGGAGTTTTTCAATTAATTTAATTAAATTTCACTGCTTATCTTTATTTTTCATCTGCAGTTATTTGATCTACAACTAAAAGTACAAGTTTTCCTTTCTATCCACCACAGTCTAGTAAGGTACTTGAGGGTATTTTAGGAAACAGTACTCCAGAGCAAATTAAGAAAGAAGAGAAATAATTAATTCATTATTTATCGTTAATGGATGGGTATAAAAATTATCTCTTAGCCAGATGTTTTGAAATTTTTAATTGTAAAGACTAATTTAGTATAGAAAAACAGTATTTGGTATTTACTTGAATTCATATTGAGTAACTGATTCTAAAGAAGGAGTTTTAACTGCAAGTAGTTTTCACTTTTTTAAGCTAGAGACTGCCTAGTTTTGCATATTAATTCCACATATTTCAGTATTTTTATTTTCAGGTGCAGAAGAAAATAAAATATATTAAAAGTAGGAGGTTATTTGGGTTCCACAGAAAGCTATATTCTGGAGGATTTTTATTTTATGTAGTGTAGTATTGTGGTGAGTCCTATTTCTGTACTATAAAAATGCCATATTAAGTGGGTGTGTGCAGCAGCTAACTGTATCTAAAAAGGTTGGTCTAATCTTGCCATGAAAGAGGAAAAATATTCAGAGACCAGCTGCTACAGAGGAAATGTATAGACATTTGGGTCCCTTGAATGGAGTTAGTTTTTATTATTATACTGACATATCTGAATATTATTAACATTTTTGTGGTAAAGTCTTGGTGATTCTAAAGTAAATGGCAAATTAACAATAGGAAAGGGCTCAGATGCTGTGTCTCGGTTTAAAGTGCCTTTAAAAAGCAGGCCAAGTTTGAAAGTGTCACAGTTAAATTGTCCTCAGAATACATTTGGTGCATTGCTGTTAGGCCATTGCTTTTACAGTCCTGGTGCTTAGAAACCTGAGCTTTAATTAAAAAAAAAAAAAATCCACTTCGGTATAGTAGTGAGTGTTCCCCCCTCTCATGCAGGAGCCAGGGGTTCGATTCCCTCCTGGGGAGGCAGTGGTGCTGTTTAAAAGTTGGACTTGATGATCCTTGTGGGTCCCTTCCAACTCAGAATGTTCTGTGATTCTAATTTGTCCGTATTTTCTGTAGCAAATCATTTATTAACCCAAGATTTGTAGAATAAGAGCGTGTCATGAAGACATTGATACTGCTATTGCAAAAATTTCACAAGGTTTTTCTCAACAGTGGTGACATAGCTTTAAGACTCGAAGGACATACCCATACCAGCTATTGCAGGGTGCCTACTGCAGAACAGGCTGGTTGGACACATCTGAGAAACGGCAAAGATCCTTCAGTGTCACTCCTTTGCTCACAGGTTATCCTATTTTTTCTCCTTTGCCTGCAGCTGTGAGATCCCTTTTTTATGGACCTCTCTTAGACCATAAAAGTCCTATTCTACTGGTGATAATATAGGATATTCATTCAACTTCTGAATGGTGATAGATGCCAGACCAATTATTGCTGAAAATTATAAAGTCTTTAAAGAGATAGTCAGTAATGGAGAAGCAATGTTCAAAGTGGTGTTTAACGTTCTTGGAAAAGAAGGAGCAACAGTAGGATACTTGTATGCAAAATGTTCGGCTTCTTTCAAAAGGCCATTGGAATCACGCTCTTGAGGGTCCCAAATTCTGTACACATATTCATAATATTTAAAGATTGGGTGTATGGTTGTCATACTGTATCACTGTGTGATTATCTGCAAAGTTGCTGAAGTAAAACAGGAGTGAGATATGGCAAATCAGAACTCAGATATAAGTCTTGGCAGTCTAGGCTAATGCTGCTGTACATACATACCTCTGTATAGGCTTATTTCAAAACTAAATTTATCTTGGGCTTTGAAATCAACAGAGCTTTTAGGCTAGTGATTTGTGCCATGCATAGACCAAAGTTATCACACTGCTGAATCTATTTTATGTTATCCACCTCAGCAGAAATATACATCCAAGACATTAAATACAAGTAAGAATCAAAAAAGCTGCAGTGATTTTGTTCATTTCAGAACTGTGGTGTAGATCGTGTTACACCAACAAGTGGAACCATAATCCATTTTTCCAGGATGGATAATAAGAGCGTGTCATGAAGTAAAAAGGAGAATTGTTGCTGAATGCTTGCGGTTTTCACAACCATCTGTTAGGATGCAATGCTTTAGTCATTATGGTAAAATTAAAAATTAACTGTCATGAAAATAACCCTTATTACCTGATTTGCATAATTTTATGTGTCTGCAAGAGTAGCTTGCCCCTTTCTTTCTCTGGATGATGTATCAGTACAGTAAGCATGAGTATGTAAGAAGCAGAACTGTATAAATTCAGAAAAATACCTTTAGTTTTGGTCGTTTCAGAAAGTGAATCGGTTTTCTCACGAGAGTCTGAGTAAACATAAAATTAAGCTATATATGTGACAAAATAACCAAATCCAAAAAGTCAGTGTCTATCTACCATCAGAAGTCTTACATGCAGTCTGCATCACAAGCCTTGTTTACACAGAACCTGTGTCTTACTTTCAGAGCTTTACTGGTTTTTGAACTTCACATTTGTGGTCTCACAGATTATTGTCAGAATGAAAAAAAGATGATGTTTGTCTCTTTTCTTTTACACCACTAAGCCATAATGAATTCACTTGACACCCAGCTTCAGTTTAATCGTCAGTTAGTATCAATCACTACATATTTTTCAAATGTAAGACTTAAGTCCCAGTGGATCAAGACAATCAAAAGATGCTTATTATAGCTCACTGAGGTACATGGGGACATGAACTCACTGAAAAAAATTTTATAAGTACATATTTCCTTTTTCTTTTAAAGACGTCAGTTCTTCAAAAGCAGAGGTTTTTGCACAAGTTTCCTCTGGAAGGCTTTTCAAGTTCAAGACGCAATTACTGGCAAAAATCGGAATAAAATCACATGCCCAGAGGACTTCTTGTTTTGTGTACTTTTTTGCAATGTGAAGCTCATTCAGCAGCAATGAGTTGCATACCCATGGGCAGGGAGGTGTGTGCCTTTCTCCCTTTAGCCAAAAAAAAAAAAAATAAAAATCATAAAGTTGCTAAGGGATAAGAAAAGGGGTCAGAATTACCTGTCTCTTACCATCGGCAGGCTGTCTTGTATTCTGCACAGCAAAGCATTCTTTTCTCCTCTTCTTAGGGACTTCATTTTTTTTCCAATTATATATACTGGAAGTACTGTAGTATAGGATTCTAAAACCCAGGATTGTCAAGGGTCAGCTAAGTCCTCTTCAGGCTTCTGGTATGTCAGTTTATTAGTTTTGATGGTTCTCTGCAAGCTTATAAATGTTTAGAAATAAAAAAGGTTCTCACTGTATTACCTTTTCCCTGTTCGTCTGATAAATAGGAACCTCCATTTAAAATAAGAACAGCTGCAAAGGCATTTACCAGACAGAATTATTAGAATTTTATATTTTGAAGGGGAGAAAAAATAATAACGTGCAATATTTTAAAGGAATTCAGCATATTTGCTGTTTAGTGTTTATGGGTTTTGTTCAGTCATGTGGTTCTGTGAAATGTTACTCCCAAGTATCAAGAAATCAGTAATAAAAGAGAAAGATTATAAATTTCTAGATCGGTGGTTCCAAACAGTCCATGAGGTCTTTCTAAGTGCCCTGCAAAACTGTCCTAAATTCTGTTGCCAATCTGAAAAGCTTCTTAAGTTTTTCTCAATAAACACTGAGGTTCCCGCTAATCCACTGTCCAAAAAGTAATCACTCTTCTAAGTAATACAGCAAACCTGAGATAAATCCTGGCTGGTGACCCTAACCACCTCCCACTCCTTTTTGGGCAGAGTGATCTGCAAGTTGCATCTTTCACAACCTTGGCCAGGGGCTGCCGACTGCTGCTGTTTTCCCCTAAGGGAGGGTCCTGCCGGGCTCCTAGAGCAGATCCTAGGCAAATTACCTTCCCCCTTCTCCCCTTTATTTTTACTGTGATGACATTTTGCTTCTAAGTTCTGTAATGAGGGGGTGTGAGATGATGGTGTGACAGAACAATGGTCATTCTTACTGTGTGTAAAAGTGTCTTCCCTCCTTCCCCCCAACCCCTGAGCAGTGTCCTCGACAGTGCAAGTCGCCTGGATGAAGAGCATAAGCTGATCGCCAGGTATGCAGCAAGGCTGGCAGCAGAAACTTCTTCATCAGTAAGTGTTTTAATTAAAGGAAGGTACTTTCCTTCTGTCATGTTCCATGGGCTTGGCAAGACCAGGAAAATTGCATCTGACAGCATAATGATTAATGGATTATTTTTCCCTATCCTTTTCATCAGAGGCTGTTATGCTTTAGTAGTAACACTTTTATGCAGTCCATTTAAACCAAATAATCCACATGCTAATGCATATAATCTGTATACTAATGCAAAAGTATTTATATAATTACATCAAACGGAATCTGACATCTTGAACTCAGGAAAGACTAGAAAATACTGTCTGGACAAACTTAGGTTAAAGGTTAATGATTTACTGCAGTGAAAGAATGGGGTGGTGAATCCATTTTACTATCTAGTTCAAATATCACAGCCAGTAGGGCCCTAAGTACTAAAGATTTTAAAGAATGTTCTTTAACAGGATGACTATAATGACCCCCTGCATTATCCCTGGCTCCCATTTTCATTTCACAGCAATGATTATTCTGCTCTATATATCCCAAGATAGAAGGTGATGACAGGCTAAAATCTCACTAACTGCCTTCATGAACAAGAGAGAATGAAGCAGGAACCTAATCAAAGTATATGAAATCTTAAATGGTACCCATAAGGTTAGCGTGGTTACTTATTTTCCATCTCAGTCCATTTGATAGAACAAGGGACCATAGATGATGGTTAAGTTAAAAGCGGCTGGTCCAGAGTGCCCGAAACATTTTCACACTGAGATTTACACTGTGAGGTCAATTAAAAGTGTGAAATTGGGCACCACACTTCCTGTAGCGACACTGAGTCACACTCACGCCAAGTGAAGATGAATCTGCTGCCCCATACAGCCACCTGTCACAGAAGATTTCACACTACCTGGAGCTACCTGGGAAGAGAAAGGTGCTCCTGCCCTGCCAGCCAAGTCCAAATAAATCCTTTCCAGAGGTGTGACATAGTGTTTCAATTTTAAAGCAACCTATAGGTGATAGTCCTATCCCAAAGGACAGTCATTTTTTTATGGAAACAAGATTCCCCATTAATGATGTCCCTGCTTAAAAACTGGTTGAAATCAGTTGTGTATAACTTGTGTCCTTGATATGGGGGAAAATTTAGGAAACAGTATAGATAGAGTTTCTTGCCATCTATCTGTGATCTTTGAACAAGAGCCAGAAGGAAAAGATAAGGTTTCTGTATACAGAAATCTTTCTAAACACACAAGTGGCACCATAGTAGGAGCACAGTGGAAATTCTTGAAGCTTTGGTGGTGGTCATCTGTTTTTTAAGGAACTATATATATTAATAACAGTGGGCATTCAGTATAAAGATACTGATTCTTTCTGTATCAGTCATGACATCCACCAGCAGGTATCATTCCCCCTTTATGTAGTGTGGTTGAAGGGTTAATGGGAAAATGTATCTGTAGCAGAAAAAATAGTATGTGGTTATAGGCACAGACAGTCCTAACCTTTGTTAGATTTGTTAGGCTTTCATTAGATTGTTAGATTTGTTAGATTGTTTGAGTTGTATCTTCATCCTTTTTGAGGGTTCACCTCCTGGAGAAGGCGATGCCTGGCATCATATAAAATAGGGCTCCAGGGTTATACTTCACAGGGCTTTTTACAGTGAGGAACACTCAAATCACTGCAGTAACTGTGCTAGCAGAGTATTTTAAATGTCTGGTTCTTTCAGGTTGGAGTTAGAAATAAGTTAATATCTTTGATAGCTGTGAAACTATCTTTTAGATAGTCTAAGATAGCTGTCTTACTCTGTGTTGTCTTTGACACAATACTGAAATGGAGGAGTGTGAACAAGCTAAAAAACTGGTTATTGCTGATGAACGTGCAAAAAAAGAGCGTAATCCAATGAAAGTGTAGTGAGCAAACTGCCTAGTTTGGGAAGAAATAGTTTAACACCCACCTCATTTTATCAGGGGAAAAAAATATTTTGCTGTACTAAAGGACTAGGGAAAGAGATTTTTCTAAAGTGTCATCAGAGCACACAGGAAAACTTGGCCAACTGGGCCACAGAGCCAGACTGAAAACTGAGTACAGCTTTCAAACTGAAAGTAAACCCACAATTTCAAGAAAGCGACGCATCCCTTTCTTTCTGGAGGCAGACGCTGTTTTTTGCTTCAGTGTATTCCTCTGGTCTGTAGCATCAAAATCAAAGGACATACTAGAGCAACTGCCTGCAGCAGTGCCATGGCCTTTTATGATTGGTTCAGAGGAAGCTACTTGAAAAAGCAGTGAATGACAGGATGGTAAACACTGAGTCTTATTTACTCTAACACTTACTCTGTTTTTACTAGCAATGGAGCCATACTGATACGAGCACAACATGGATGCTCTTTTTTTTTAGTGTAAACAAGCCTGGTACTGCATTTTCTGTAAGCAGATTTCACAGAACAGATCTATGTTGAACTCATGGGTGCATGCTGGCCATTCCTCTTTTAATGCACCCTTCTCTGTTTTATCATAGCAGCAGAGCCAGCAAAGAGGGGCATCAGATATATCCTTCACCATTGATGCAAACAAGCAACAAAGGCAGCTGATTGCAGAGCTTGAAAATAAAAATCGGTAAGTGTCCAAAAAGTACCCGGTTTTGTTCAGTCACATGTATTATGTATGTTTGTTTGTTTCTTAGCATTTTTTACCACCTCTACCTGTACAATGTGCTTATACATGCACGTGCACCTCCCCCTACAAAAAGCAGAGAGCACAAAAGGATCCACAGAATATGACAAAGGCTTTGAAATCCATAGCTATCCTGTGATTTGATAAGTGCACTGTTCAGTGATATGATGTAATCATTGATATTTTATTGTTTGCAGCTGCTGTTTGTAGAGCTGAAAAAAAAAAAAGCCTGGCCTGTTTCAAAACTGGATTAACTTTCAGTCAGAATCTCTGGGACACTATAACATAACATGATAAAAGGATCAGTCACGCTTGTAATGTTATGCTCCCCTGCTTTTATTTGAGAAAAAGATGATTAAAGCTCTCCAGAACACAGTCTGCCTGGGAAAGGTTTGCAGAAAGATTTGCAGAAAGGTTACCAGCAAGTTAGGGTGCTGATCAAATGAGACAGGAGGTACAGATGCGACCGAGACTCAGAGAAAGTGTCCAGGAGAAATTGGCCAGCCGGCCCCAAAAAGGTGTGATGCCTGTTTGTTAGCAGCAGAGAATCTGGCCCTGGGTATCAGACTGCCTGATGCCATGAAATGTATGGCAGCAGAGCTCTGTTTTTAGTGCCGGACTATAAAATAGAGACCAGCCCAGACCAGATGGTTTCCTATTCCAAACTCTTCACTGCCTTCTGTCACCGTATAATGAGCACCACCAGCTCCAGTCTCAATATGTCTTTCATAGTTCAAGTCTTCCTCGTGACCGTCTGCTGTCCAGCACGTTGTGAAGAAGAGACTAAATTCACAAAGGTTTCTACCTTCTACTGTGAAGCTTTGTATTAGCCTTTTGACAGCACTCCAGGGCTGACAAGCCGGTCGTAATAAGACTTGTTGAAGTGCTTCTCCGTGAATTGGTGACTGCTCTCACATCTCTACTTACACTATAAGTATTTTTTAAGTGCTAGATATTTTCTCTGATACTCAAGAAGGGCCAGGAAGGTTATTTTAATTTTTGTTAAGTTTATGAGGTGCTTGGGATGTTAATGGTGAAGAATTAGAAGGGAAGCAGTTTGGTTAAACTTAGAGCTGTTTCATGTCTACCACTGATTTTTGAGGGTCTTAAAGAAATATTTCTCTTGATGGTAAAATCCTAAAAGATCATTTAAAAAAAATCAAGTTTTTTAAAGTCCCGTTGCTAAGGACTTCTTTGTTTAGTTGCAGCCCAATCATTTTATCTACATCTGCATCAATGAAAAGCTATATACAGACATAATTGTTCTCTTGCGATGTCCAGTGAACTGGAAATTGCTAACTTGTAGGCTTCTGCTTATATTCCTCCCCAAGAGAAATCCTACAGGAGATCCAGAGGCTGAGACTTGAACACGAGCAAGCGTCTCAGCCCACACCAGAGAAGGCACAACAAAATCCCACTCTCCTTGCAGAGCTCCGGCTCCTGAGGTAAGCCCACAGCAGTAAAACCTCAGGACGTGACACGGGCTAACTGGTTACTCTCAATAAGAGAGAAGCCTTGTTTATGGTTTGGGTGGCTTTTTAAAGTAAGTAAACCTACATGTACTTTTTTCTCCCTTTTTGGTGCAGCCTGTTGTCCTAGAAATAATTAAGCTTATGTTTTGAACTGCATGCAGGAGGAATCTCACATATTACTCATCTACATTAAATTAAGCATGTGCATTAGTGTTTGCTGAGTTAGGCCCTTAGGTCATTTGGAATAGGACCCCACAGCCCTGTCCAGATGCCATTAATTATATGGGTAAAAATGCAGAGACTTCTTACTAATGCTAAAGCAAATACAGAGCTACATGAAAATACAGCCAGAATTAGATGTTAATTTTTGGAAATTCGCCCCCATGTCTTGAACTCTAAGGAGAGGTCAGTTCTTTTCATGATGTAAAACCAGGCTGCAGAATGACCCTGCTTATCATGTGGGAGGTGAGGAATAATGTCATCTGCAGTAGATGAAGATTGAGAGGATTGTTCCTCCAGTTATCCCACCAAGCTAAAAACATTGTATTGATGTGTCTTCATGTTAATGACAATACTCTACGTGGATTTACTAAATTGCCATGTGTATCTCAGTGACATGTATAAGTTGTCATTGGCCCAGATCCACAGTATCANTGTTGAGTTTGCTGTCCACCAATACCTCCAAGTCCCTTTCAACCTGCTCACTCTCTAAGCACTCCATCTCCAGCCTATAGTTCTGCTTGGGGTTGTTATAACCAAAGTGCAGAACCCAACATTTAGACTTACTAAAACTCATCCTATTGGAATCTGCCCATCTTTCCAATCTATCCGAATCCCTCTGCAGGGCCCTCCTACCCTCTAACAGATCAACACATGCTCCAAGCTTGGTGTCATCTGCAAATTTACTCATGATGGACTCAATCCCATCATCAATATCCTCAATAAAGATATTAAACAGGACCGGACCCAAGACCATACCAAGATTCATACCCCAAGGAAATTACTGTAAGAAATCATGCTAAGTTTTTTTCTTTATAAATGCTTCATAATTTTATTACAGAGTTTTTCACACTGAAAAATTTTGTGATTCACAAATAATTACATTTGCTTTCTCATCTGAATACAAATTAGCTTCTTCATTTCTGTGAGTGATTTTAGTATGTAATTACTTCTAGATATCTACAGGCAAGTGACATTCTCTGAGACATATAAAACTGACTGTGATGCTAATGTGTACACTGCATAAAATATACCAATAACATAGCTCTTGTGCATCAAACCTAAAGTCTGTTTTCACAGTATCACAGTGTTAGCAAGGTTGGAAGAGACCTTGGAGATCATCAAGTCCAACCTGTAACCCAGCACCAACCCCTTGTCTAAACCATGGCACTAAATGCCTCATCCAGCCTACTCTTAAACACCTCCAGGGATGGCGACTCCACCACCTCCCAGTGCAGATCATTCCACTGAGAGATCACTCTCTCTGTGAAAAACCTCTTCCTAACATTCAGTCTAAACCTCCCCTGGCGTAGCTTAAGGCCATGTCCTCTTGTTCTGGTGTCATCAGCCTGAGAGAAGAGATCCTCACCCACCTGGCGGCAACCTCCCCTCAGGTAGTTGTTAACAGCAATTAGGTCGCCTCTGAACCTCCTCTTCTCCAGGCTGAACAATCCCAGTTCCTTTTCATCAGGTTTAGGAGATTAGCTTGCTATATAGTTGACAAATAAAATTCATTATGCATAAAAAAAAAAAAAATTATTTTGCAGTGTTACATAGCAACCTGTAGTTTTATGTCTGTATTTCTGAACTTTCTTAGCTTCTCTCGTATCTTGCTGTGTTCAGTGCCCTTGCTGTAATTTTCTGGCCTTCGGGCCATGACTTTAATTTCTCCTGACAGCTAGTGAGGTTATTGACTAGAGAGTTCCAAAGACAGAAATTTCCAGCGCTTCCACAAGGAAATATAACACAAACTTGTTTGAGCCTCATTTGTTCTTTGAAGAAGTGTCTGTGTCAGTGTCTGTCTTTCCCTAATCACTGTATTCAGTACCATGAGGATTTTCAATATAAGTGAACTCCCTAGCCTTCATGTAGTCCTGAATTCATATGCTGAATTCATACACTGTGTTTGCTTTCCTGTAGTCTATAGACTTGTATCTCGTAGAAGGGCTGGGAAAATGATGCAGTTAAAAGCTGCTGATGCTGTGAGAGGTAAGCTCTGATCAGGTCTGCTTGTTTCTCAGACAGCGGAAGGATGAGCTGGAACAGAGGATGTCTGCTCTCCAGGAAAGCCGGAGGGAGCTTATGGTTCAGTTAGAAGGCCTCATGAAATTGCTGAAGGTAAGGAGCTCCACCTGATACTACCAAGGAGAACAGAGTGAAGCAAGAGAGGAGAGGGAGGAGATGTAACAACAGAATTCTGCAGAACGTGACTGTTTCTACCCACAAAATTTGGCTTTGTTTCCCTCCTGTTTTATTTTTTGCCTTGGTCTTTCAGTTCAGTACTTTCAAATGGTGCTCAGATGATGTTGTTCCTGTAGCAACAGTGCATCATCACTGTAACTTAGTGCTAAGTGGAGTATGAATAAGAAAAGAAACAAACCAACATACAAATCAAGTTAACTATTAGCTATGAGAAGAAAACCTCAGCACTGTACACTATTACCTACTCCAGCTGACTGTATAGAATCACTTTGCTAGTTCCTTTAGCTTTGCCCATTCCATTGCCAGTTCTGTCAGACATGCCATTTGACAACCACGTCTAACTCTCTCCTTGGAGATGCTTCCCCTACAACATTTGGTCATTTTCACGAATATGCACGCCCTTGTCAAACACGCCTCAACAAAGGATCTCCGTTAAAAGCAAAGATATCAAAAAGAATGTGCATTTTTAAAGACTAGGGTAAGATGGCAAATATGTCTTTATTTGCAGAGTCCATCCCTACTTTATCTAATGTGCCTCAGGACAGATGATGCCAGAAATTCACATTGGAAGAAAGTGCTCTGAATAGTGTAGGAGTCTGTTTTGTTGTTGATCATGCAAGATCAAATCTGTCAAATATGGCTCTGATAAGAGCAGAAGGAATTTCACTGAAATCCATATAACATGTATTTAGCTTTAAAGGCTGAGTTGAATGTCACCTCCTCAGACTTAGGCTTCTGGAGCCACAATGCAGGAATTGGTGGCACATGAACAGCAGAGCCCACCAAGCAACCAGCATATTTTTGGGAGCTGGATTAGGGAAGAAACTTTTTACTCTACTTATGAAATGCTGTAGTGCTACAGCAAGCAGTGAGGTCTGCCTGATGTCAGTGCACTGCCTAGAAAAAAAGAATTTGGAGTAAGAAATGATAGCAGCTTTCTGTGTGCTTTGTACTGTTCTGGTGTTTCAAAGTATGCGGACTTGGGACCTCTATCTGGTCATATACCTTCAACTCTCTTGACTGTGCCTTTAATCCTGTACGCCAAATTTGGTTTTGTTTTCTGTTCTTTTCTTTCATACTGGCTAATTGCATATGCTGATCCTCTTTTTCTTTAGGAAGAAGAATTGAAACAGGTAGTAAATCACCTCCTTATTACAGGCTTCACTAACTCCTGAATGTGATTGTGTTCCTGTGATTTATTTTACTTCCTCTGCTTGAGAAGTGTCTGTGTTCTTGTGAGCAAAATTAATATTTGCAGGTTTTCCACATTATTTTCAAGTATTTTGGGGCAATTATCACAACTATGTATCTTAGCTCTCTCGAAAGTGAGTCATGGCTACAAGGGTAGCCTCTAAGTAAAAACACATAAGGTATAGAAACCACCCTTCAAGTGTGGTGAAACCAACCCAGAATATGGATTAAAGAACATTTCTAGCATGGATAATATTTTGAAAATGTAATGAGAAATTTGGAATGTCAAGAAAAACATTACCTTGAATTAGACCAAGGCAATGAGTTTGAAATCCCATTTACCCAGAAAAAGTCAAGGCATGATGGCACATCATTAAAAGTTGACACTGGTGCTAACAGTCCCATGAGTCTTCAGGAGGATAAATGGATTCTGCAACCTAAATCAAAAAATATTACTAATAGTAAATTTTAAAAGATTTGATTTGGAATTTTTTTGTGTTGCAATGGATCTTAGAAATGCATTAGGCTTTTTTTAAAAAAGGCACTTTTCAGATAGCAGTTTGATTTATGGCTTCAATAAAAATGTTTCATTTTAACAAAACACACTTCCTCTTGCTTTCATCAGCAGAAATTCCATCACAAGTCTGATGTTTTCTGTCTGTGGTAGAGCATGCAGAGTTTATAGGTAATGCTCACCTTCATAAAACAAACATTGGTTAATTTTTGTAGAGAATTAATCTGTTGCACACAAACCCCAAAATTGACCAAACATCACCTTCATGTAAAGGCTGTCATTTTTTATTCTGCAGGATTAAAAGATATTCCATTCACAATAGGGAAGTTTCCAATGAGACAGGAGCTTCCCTATCATATAAAATGTTCACTGGACAGTGTAAATGACAGCACATTTTCAGGCTGTTATGAGTTATTTTTATGAGGGGTTTTTTTCTTCCAAGAGTAATAGTCTCACTGAATACTAGGTGATGATGCTAAAGAATTTCTCTCACCATTTCTGTTTAATGATCCCCGTTATGCTATGCCATTTCATGATCTGTAGAGGGAAACAGGATTAAATTAATTTCTAGAGGAATTCAATTGGAATGAGCAGCCTGGCAATTCATCTAATGGTTATAAACTATCTATTTCTCTACTGCCCTTCCTTGAGAAAGGATAATGAGTTCTTCACGTCCCTGTCGTTTGACGAGGCTGTGAGAGAGGCTTTTCCTGTATGTCATCCCAGTTGAGTCCCGGCAGAGGGAGCAATGGGCTAAAGCTCCTGTAAAGCCAGTTTTCATTGCAAGCGTTTTATCCTGAGCATGCATGACATTTGATAGTGGGAAAGCCTTTCCTGTCCAGCAAGAATTAACTTAAAAGCCATGGCAGTTTGTCTAGGGGTGGTGAATTATATAATATACATGAAAGTTTTCTTAAAAGACATGAGGATGTTGATAGCTGCAACCAACTACAACACAGGTCGAAGCCATCCAAATATCCATGGTGGCTGTGGTAGCTCCCCTTTCAGCATGCCTTAGTTCTCAGCTGGTGGAGCTGCCAAGGTTTGGGAGCAATTCCGTGCTCGATTTCTTTTCTGAGCTTACCAAGATGTTGCAACTGACTGTCATAGCCGATCTCAGACCTCTAGCTCTCTGAGTACCATGTTTCTTTCTCCAGATAACCACTAAGCAGGAATCCGTTCCTAATAGCACTTCTTTCCCACAAACCTGGGCTGAGGTGGATCTAGATAAGTAAAACATATTTAGTGTTCACCTCTCTGAAATCAGGCATTCCCTAATATCCTCGTATTTCAACTTGCTATTCATCAGTTGTGTCTGTTACTGCACAAAGAGTATAAAAAGTGAGGAGTTTTTTCCTGGACAAGAGACTCCAGTTGCTTCGTCTTACTGTGCTTCCCAAACAATTTGTTCCAAGACCAAAAGCTCCAGATAAGAGAGGACTGTTTATCATAAACACAAGAGCTCAGTCATAGCTGCAAAGGTAAGCACTGGGTGTGCAGCAGCTTTTGCATTTCTCTTGTGGGAAAATTCCAGCCCAGAAGTACTGACATCTGCTATTTTTAGTAAATAAAAAGTCTATTCTGAAGTTTATTCCTGAGTGGGACTTGACTATAGGAAGCAAATTTTGTCCATAATTTTTCCTCCTCTTCTCTGAAAGTTCCCACTTTTGTTGGTGTTGCCCTGAACAGAGATCAAAGGCAAAAGAGAGCTAAGGGAAAAAAGCAAGTGGGAAAGGACACTACTCTTTCAGGGAGCTGGGAACCAAAAATTCTTTCACAAATTTCACTGAGGATGAACTATGTTCCCTTGGGGCATGAAAGGAGAAAGCTGCAGATCCCGGATACCCTGCCTGATTTGCAAGGGTGTGACTTTGAAGCATCTCCAGGTTGCTCTGGAGGACTAGAGATCTGTATTTCTGCTGGAGCTGGTATAGATGATCCCAGAAACAGGAGAGCATCTGGCTCTCAACGTGCCTTTCATCCATCATTTAAATGTTCGAAAACCAATCATTAAAGAAATTATAAGTATTAAATCCTCCATTCTTCCATCAGTAATGTGCTTATTCCTCATAAACCTAATTTGCCCTTGATGTCTTTCTGGGGATAATGTATCTTAGAAAGAGATGATAGGAGAAAAGAACAAATAGCTTAATATTCTGATAAATTATTTATGATCCGGGGCAGAAATTTATAAAAATCTGAAGGGCAATGCTGCAGTCATCCTACAATGGACTGCTCTTTGTGTTTTTTAGAACATATTTGCCAAACCATATCAGAACTGTAGTGGCAACCAATACAGAAGTCAAAATAGTTAAGAAATCCTTCTGAATTTTCAAAATAAAGCCAGGATAGGGGAAATGCCAGCCCTCAGGTATCTTTTGACTGTGTACAAACTATGGGCTTGCGTTGCAGTTCCCCTTTAAGAGCACTCAAACCACCTCCGTCCTTGGCATCTACTAAACACAGGTTTTCAGTCAAAATTCATGTGCAGTTTGGTCTGAGCTCCAGCATTTGTGTTCTCTTACGTGGTTACACATTCCCAGGAGTTTTTTAAATAGTATAGGAAAAGAGTCTTGTGCCTCTTGGTATCACTCACTCACCCAAGCTGCATTAGTAAAAATTACTACGTATTTTGTAAAATCTGCTTGAATTTCACCTAAGTGTTTCTAACTGTGAGGTGCTGGCAGCATGACATTTATATGACTGGTGTTAAAACATATTCACTTCCAGTAGCTGAACCCATGGCAGGAATTTATATTGTTCTATCCCCACAGATTTTTGGGAGCGCCTGAGTATATCCTGTAGAGCAAATAATTTAGTTGTGTATGATTTAATAGCAGCTTAAATAGTTCTCTAACTCTGAATAAAAAGTAGAAAGTTGTATTGCTTATTACGAGTGTCAGACTTTATGTGACTGAGAGGTTGCTCATACCATGAACTTGTCCTCCAGGGAGGCAGAGGGCAGGGCTGCAATCAGCTCTGATCTCATGAAAGGGACTATTTCAGTGCCACACTGAGGCCAGCATCTTTCCCCTTCTCACATCCAGAATGGGTCATGTTTTGTCAGGCATTCATGTCAGCTGGGAGAGTGAGAGGGAAGAGGGCAGAGAGTTCTATAGCGCCGTGTTTATTAACTTGGTTGTTTGGGTTTTTTTAATTTAGCTGCCTGACATTTTCCCATGCTTAAAGGAAGTCAGATCTTGACTCATATTTTCCTACTTACTGTTTTTCTACACTGAAGCATTGCTGTCCACTAACAACTGACTTTGGTGTCTTTCTTCTAGCATAATTAACATTACCCAACTGATCTACAAACAGCATGATTCCTTTAAGCTGAGAGATGGGTGAGAAGGACAGCAGATGGGCTCTTGCCAAGACCTGTTTAACCCCTTGTGATTGTTTTGCAGACCCAGGGGGCAGGCTCGCCACGTTCCTCACCCAGCCACACTATCAGTCGACCTATTCCAATGCCCATCAGGTCTGCCTCTGCCTGCTCCACCCCAACCCACGCACCTCAGGACTCTCTGACGGGGGTGGGAGGAGACGTGCAGGAAGCCTTTGCACAGAGTAAGTCTAATTAATAGGTTTTCGGGGGTACCTGGAGACTGAAGAATCATTATTTCTTTTGGTTACTGACTAAACGAACTTGAGCTTCAGAGTTGCATGCAATGAAACAAAACAAAAAATATCTGCAACAACTGTGTTTTGCCATTGAAAATCAACTTTGTCAGCCATCAGATGAGAAGGTAAGCAGAAACTGAACAATAATGCCTGTTAATGGATTTTGTGGTAAGAGGGACTTTTGATCAAGATGGTCAGAGCTGTTATCAGTGCTCTGTTAACCAGAAGAATTGCTATTGACCTCAGCAAGGCATTGTCAGTGTTTTTGGTTTTAAATAAAGACTTTGCTAGAAATAAATTATAGAATCATAGAATTAATTCAAGCAGGAAGGGCTGTTGTAAGTCACTGTGTCCCTCTGCTCCAGAAAAAAGGGCTTAAAATGAGATCAGACCATTTTTACCAGTAGAGTTTCGGCTCCAGGCACACGTTTTCCACAATCTCTCTTCCAGTGTTTGATCACGCTTACTGTGTAACTTTCTTGTGCCTAATCTTTTGACTTTTGGGCCTAGATTGAACAGGAATTGAGTTGGGAAGTCTAGGTGAACCCTTTCTTTGCATTTCCAGAAACTGCCATCCCCTTCCCACTCTTGTCAAATAACAATAAATTCTAAACTGTTCTGAATTTCTAGGGCCGCAAATTAAATTGTTATGTTGAATAGTTGTTATTTTAACAATTGATAATTGTTATGTTGAAAGAAAGTAGTCTATGTGATCTAAATGAAGAAACATTCCTTATTTTTTTAATCTGCTCTCTCTTAAAATATTTACATAATTGTAATTCTGAGTTGAATAAATTTTTCCCTCTTTCCCTGGTACAGATTAAATACAAGTTTAAATGTAAGCTCTGAAGTTCCTTTGCTACAGTGAAAGCATGTTTGTTCCCAAGAGCCGTTTTTAGCCCTCTCATGCATCCTTCCCCATGATTTTCATGGGAATAGTGTCTTTGTGTGTATCCTAAGACAATGCTGACTCTGTAATGCAATCAGAAACTTTCTCCTGAAGTGCTAGTCCATTCACATATTGAGCATAGGCATCGTTCTTAGTCTCAGCATAACAGGTTGCTGCTGATCTCATTTATGTGGCAAAAGAGAGAGGCAAGATATATTTTTAGTTTTTTCTGCTGTGAAAAAAAACTGAGACAGGCAAAAATATAAACTACTATCTGCTATGCTCTTACGGGACAGTTTCTTCCAGAGTTAAGAGTAAGAGAAATGATTTAGTGACCACAATAAATTATCCATAAACAATACTAAGGCTGCCTCAGGCAAATACATTTTAAGTGTAAAAATGTGTTCTGTTCAAGATAAAGGGCAATATAAAGAGTTATATGACCACGTTTTAAAACTGCAGCCTTTGATAAGTATCTAGCTTTGTGTCATTATTTATTACATTCTCTAGATGGGAAGGTCAAACCCAAAGAACTTGACGCCAGCCATTCTGTCACATCTTGACATACGACTTTGTGAGGGGGGTTGGGCTGAGATTTTATGGCTCCATTCTCTGCTGTACCAACGGAGATCTTCCTGTAGATGAATATACATAATGCAGACAAGCCATGGTTAAAGGATGTTTTCTCTTCGTTGTTTCTTTTTCTCTTTCGTAATGTTTGCAATAGTTCAGAGATACAAAAGTGAGAAGACTTAAGAGAGGCAGTGGCTGTCTCTGTGTTTATAAGAGAGAGATTAAATACTATCATTTACATTCCAGCAACCATTTCTTAATGGATATATTAAAAACAAAACGACTCTTCAGGATGTGAGGAACATTTTAAAATGTTTTCCTTTCAGCCAGTTTTTAAAAATCTACAGCAGCCAAATCCTGCCAATTCTTGTAAATAATTCTGTTTGGAAGACTAGAGATTCTGTGGGATATATTGATTATTCAGCTACAATAGTAAGTATCTATGTCTGGGATTTGGGGGAGTTAAGCACGCACGACCCCCAGAACCCTCCAAAGGAAGGAGTATTTCATGCAGCTCACAAGAATCTTTCATGATTGATGGTTAAGGGAACATTGCCAGGTTCAGCAGGGAAGCACTTCTAGATGCATTATTAGAAAGAGTTTAAAAGCAGCCTGGGGCTGTTTAGAGAGGCACTAGGGCTTCCTTTATTAAAAAAAAAAAAAAAAGTGAAGGGGATGGAAAAAGAGACAGTAAATTATAGAATACATATATAGAAGAAAGTCCTTGAGCTACAGGAGAGGGTGAGAGGGAGCAGAGAAGAGAAATCGTATAGTCTTGATGAGGTCAAGTGTGTTTCTTCAACATTTGCCATGATTATCTGGCCAGTACCTGGCAATAATGGTGTCATTAAACAGAGCTGTGGGAACTTACAGAAAACACTTAATTTCTTCCCTCCTCCCCCACAGGCACTGTAAATGAGTTCACGCTGGATTTAATCTTCCAGGCCTGGTCTGCTGGTGTCACCACACAAATGCAAGTTTGATGGCAATGAATAATCTCCAGATATCTGGCATTGTGATTAAATGAGGCGTGAGGGTAGGCTTCTGCTTTTGCATAGAGCATAAGTAAATGAGGCCATTCTGCAGAGCGCTCTTCTGCACGTGTCTCTCTCGTCAGGACTTTGATACCCTGAATTATCACAATGACAGCTTTCAGCAGGGTTAAAACTGCTTTCAACAGGAAAACATATGTCATGTGAATAATAGTAACACTGTGCTTTGTCCATCTCTTGCTTCAGGTGCAAGAAGAAACTTAAGAAATGATTTGCTGGTGGCAGCAGATTCAATCACCAACACCATGTCTTCTTTGGTAAAAGAACTGAATTCTGGTGAGTGAATAGTCACAACACTGCCACTTCATATATTTCTGAAAAAAAATGGGAGATGGGAAGGTATAAACCAACAAAAAAGCAATGTAATGTATCCCTAGAGGATACATTATAGGAAAAAAAATCCCTAAGTAACATCCTCAGGAACACAGCAGTTCACAAAGCCATGGATGTAGAGGTGCAGCTGGATACAGTGAAAACTAAGTTTGCTTATGATTCCACATGGAGGGGGATTTCACTCTTTAGACAATTCATTCAGTGTAGAACATACAGGACATGATGTAAAATGTGGTCTGTATTTTATTCTCATTAAAATATCCTAGTTAATAACTGAGATAAGGAAAAGCTTCACTATTTGGTCCCATTACAAGAAGAAAACTATAAGGTTTGCCGATATATGTAGAATACTATGCTGTTATTCACTAGGGGGGTGTGGAATTCTCAGTTGGAAAGGCAGAGAAATGCTGAGAGAAATAGGCAAGAATACTTACTTTTGTGAATGCTAAATGGAACTTTTTGCTTCACAGAAGTGGGCAGCGAGACTGAAAGCAATGTGGATTCTGAATTTGGACGGACTCATTTTGATGACCTGGTTCCATCCCCAACATCTGAAAAAGCTTTCCTGGCACAGATCCATGCCCGGAAACCAGGGTATATCCACAGCGCTGCTGCCACCGGCTCCATCCGCAGTGACATGTGGGTACCTGCTCAGCCTTCTTAATCTCATTATTTTTCCATTGAAAAGAATGTGCACCACGCAGTATATTCAAACCCAAGTGAGGAGTGCTTCATGGTTAGATAATAGTGAGCTCTGTAAACAGTAAAGGCAGGAATTTAAGATTCCCTCAGGAGTGAGCTGTCTCACATGCAGCCTGGTACTCTTGGGCAGCATGGAGGTTGTGGGACAGCTGTTCTTCCTAATACGCCTTGCAGTCCTATTCCCTGACTGAGGGAACTGGAAAAACCTGGAGCTCACTGGAAAAAGAAAAGTTTTTGAATGGAAAAGACAGAACGCTTTTCATTGACCAACTCAACTGATTAACAAATAGATTTATTTTTAGAACATGGATCTTCCTTTCAGAGTCAATAGGCATCTTTCTAGTTATTTTTAGTTCAACCTCTTTGTATCAAGTTATTCAGCACTTTTGTTACTCATTTCCTTAGGGAAATGCCTTCAGCAGAATATGCCCTTTGGTGTACTTCATCAATGCCTGCCTATTGGAAGGGGGATGTATCCGAATTGTTTTCCACTGCCAGGAAAATGCTAACCAGGGGAGCATGTGGTTGGACTAAAAGTATCCTGCACTCCTGATAGCTTACAATAAAGGGAAGTTTTATTGACTCTGAATGTCACTCATCTCAGAAGGCTATTTATTAATAATTGTCTTTAGGGTTACAGAAGATGGAGACCCCTATGTCAGAGCAGATGACGAAAATTATGAGAATGACTCTGTCCGCCAGCTGGAGAATGAACTGAAAATGGAGGAGTACCTGAAGCAGAAGCTGCAGGATGAGGCATACCAGGTGGGAGAAGGACACCAGCTGCCCATATTTCCCCATGAGTGAGAGACAATAGATGTCCAGTGCCATCTAACAAGTCCTGGGCTCTGGGGTGGGATCTCTTCTCAGTTACTAAAGCAGCCACATTCCAAAAACTTCTGTTGCTCTTCACACGTGCATATCCTCTATGCATATCCAGGAAGGCCACACTGCCTGAAGCGCACAACAGTAGTCCATAAGCTTACCAGGTCACCAGGTGGGACAGAATTTTCTCTGAGCTTGTTCTCAGCTGGTACCTACCATGTCAGTTAAACTTCATTCCCCCCTACCATAGGTGCTGGTTGGTGGTGTCTTGCTATTTTCAGAACCTTTTTTTCTCCAATAGCAAAAATTATTCATAATGGTTTCTCCTGTGTCTTTTGAAGGTCATGTGCAGTCTGTGTGTTATTGTCAGAATCTGGAAGTACAAAAAGGGGTCTGAAACGCACTTTATCCCAGAGGACCAAGTATTCAACAAGCATCTGGTATAGAGATGCCTGGGGATTTTTTATTAAACACCTCCTTGAGGAAATTCTCAAAGGACATGTGTTCAAGAGTCTGAGTAAAGCAAATATGCCAGGAAGAGCTGGAATTCTGTAGATATCCATGCATCATGATTTCCACTTCTACCTGGTGGGAATTGATTATTGCTTTTTTTATTCTGATTTGGACTATCTAAGTTGCATTACTTCTTATAAAGTTGGTGGTAGTGTCAGTAGGAGGGCAAACCTAGTTCAGTTGTTTGGGAGCAGAGCTGAAACAAGCAAAAATAACTTTATCCCACATGGTGGTCAATTTAGATTTGGACCTCACCCATAGAGAACAGAGATCAAAAGATTAAATGGGCTGGAAAAAAAACAGATTAGGCAGGTTCTGAGAGTCAGATGTATGCAAAATGTGGTTCAAAATCAGTTTATGGGAAGGAATTCTTAAACTGCTGATTTCTGAGAGCTAACAAAATGTAGCCTTTTTCCAGGTAGTTTTCTTCTATTGTCCTGTACCAGTCACTTTGAAGACAGTAATCTGGGATTGACAGGGTTGTGATGTAATAAAGATTGGCTGTTCATTTGGTCTTCTTTTCTGTAAGGCTTCTAGGATACATTAGTCTTGTAAAAGTTCATTGAGTCTTATCAAAATTGAGGTTGATGTGAGCATCTTGTTGTTGTTTATCTAGACGTACTACATGCCCATGGTAGCTTGCCAAAAGTAATTTCATTGCAAAGGTCTTCAAGGACATGACAAATGGAGCAGAATTGTTATACACCATCTACTAGGGCAACAGGGGGTAACATGAGAGGTTTGGTCAGAATTTTTTATTCAAGATAGGAAATGGCGAAGATCACAGCTCTTAAACTTCTGAGCAGGATGAGCAGCTGCTGCTGGTATAAAGAAAAGTAGTTGTCAGTTATAAAGAAGGAATGCCTCAGTGGTCACAGCTGTCAGGTATCAAATAATAAACATGATTCTTGCTGGTAAAAAATGCATTTTCTTAAAAAAAACCAGTAGACCAGTTTTACTGTATTTTGATTACAGTATGGAAGTACAATATATGGCAACAGTGTTTCATGAGTTCCACAAGGTACAATGGGATTTTTTACATGCATAAAATTCAGTATGTATGTGCACTGCAAGTAAGAGCAGTAAAAGTTACACATGTAGCTCAATACCCCTGGGTGTTACTCTTGCTTCAGTCAAAATAGGCACTTTTTTCCCCCAAAAAAAATATATTCACTAGGGGAACAGAAAGTCCTCATTCTAGACAAGTTCTGTTTAACAGCATTTTATCCAAAAGAAATTTCATTATGTACTTTACTGTTTGTGAGATTGTCAGCTCCTATCAAGCAATGATTTGACCACAGTGGCTTGTAAGTAGAATCTATTCTTAGTTGATAACAACAGACCCAAAGCATGAGAAGTCCTTCCCGGTATGGCTGATGCCATTTCAATTACAGAACAGGTTTAAAGGAAGCAAGAAAAGGTAGTGAGTTAGTAGGACTACTAAGATAATTAGGAGTTGCTTGGATAGTGTTGTATTAATCTTGAGTGCTCTGGCATTGGTTTGTTCGCGCAATTTGCTGTTTATTTGTGGTATTTTGCTATTCTATTCCTTTTTCTACTAATGTCACTGACTATTCTACAAAGACACAACTTTCTACTTGCAAAAACAAAGGAAAATTGGGGAAATTTCTGTTCAAGGTATCCTGTTGAACAGTGTCCAGGTCAACTTTTCTCAGTTGCATCAAACCATTGGAATTTATTACAAGCTATTTTTCTGTTTGTACTCACATATAAACTGCATTCATCCAGATTGCCAAAAAAAGTTGGAAGCTGTAGCTATCATAATGCAACCATCCCCTGAAAAAATCTGTGAGGAGCAACTCCTACCAAGGTTACATATTAGAAACTTCAGTAAAAGATCTGGTAACCTTTTTTATGTTATTAAATGTCTCACATTGTGTAAAAGCAGCACATTTAGGGAAACATGTAGATGTAGTGTAGCATGGAAAATGCTTGGTGAAAACCCACTCTTGTTATTTCCTATCACCTCGTATCCAAGCAAGATTTTCATGCTAGACTCTAAATTAATGTTAAAGTATGAGGAAAAAAACCCAAGATACACAGGGAAATCAGGGACAGGGATCCTCAAAGGAAGCTTCTTTTCTCTCTCTTTTTTTTTTTTTTTTTGAAAGCATGTTGTAAATAACAAGTATCTATATAAAAAACCGCCACATTTAATGCACAAGTGTAAATGCTAACAGTGCCTATCCTCCCACAGCTGCTTTCAGTTGTGTTCTTGTTGCAGTCTTTTTCTGGGTGTGTTGTGTAAGACAGTTTTCACTGGTTTTATTTTCTGGGTCCCTAATTGCTCCCTTTATTTCTAGCCTCGTGCATGGCTTTCTTCAGAATAATACACTTCCTGGCTGCTCACGGGCTTAATTTGTCATCTTCTTGTTTTCTACCCTTTGTTATCTACAGGTCAGTTTGCAAAGTTGAGTGCAATATCCTTCTCTCTCCTCTCAAGTAAGTATTGTATTATCATTTAGAAGAATGTTTGGAATTAATCCCCATAATACATATTTCAGTTACAATGCACCTTGTGCCACCTGAATGTATGTGACAAAGTTATTTCTTTCCTCTTTTAACCTGTGTTGAGATGTCTAGGAATCTCTCTAAAGCAGTTCTAATTTACTGAAATATGCTCCTAGTCCTGAGGATTCCCATGAAGCTACCACCCTTTTTTTTTCCTTTGTTGACCATCAGGGTGTGAATGTGGGCTTTTCATCCCTGCAGATGGCAATAAATATATTAGCCAGTAGAGACACCTTATCCAGAAGATAAGGAACCGGATTACATTTCAGGAGACCTGAGTTTAGTTCCTTTCAATGCTTTAGTCTTCCTAGGACAACTGAAATAAATAACCTCTGGTAAGATCTGAACATCTCTACCGTGTGAAACAGCAGTTAGACAAACATTAGAGAAAATAATCCACCAGCTGCTTAACCACAGAGGTGTCCTCAGATGTGCTGTGGAGGTTTAGAACACAAAGTGCAAGGCACTCAGCAACTAGCTAGAGTCTGGCAATCCAGACGTGGCAAGAAGATCTGTAAATTCCCTGCTATCCTGTATTCAGGTCATGTTCCTTACACAACCTGCCAACCTCACAGTTGCAGCACTGAGATTAATGCCAAGTTCAGCAATTGTGTTTTTCTTCAGGAAGACAGACAATGTCTATTTTTATGAAGTAGTCTGTTATTCTGAACCCTTGCCCGGGAAATGGGAGACCACACATTTCCTTCTTGCCTCATATGAAGCTGTGAGCTCCGCATTTCTTATTTCCTAGGAGAGTATCCTGCTGTGAAGATGGCAGTGAGACAATGCTGTCCATCCTACTGAGACACTGAACCGTGGGGTAAGGGGGCCAGAAAGGAAAGAGAAATCAGAATAGGGGTCTAAGTCTGATCTGCAAACTGAGCCTCTTCCTCAAAGCCAGAACTAACGGCAGAGGTCAGTGATCAAACGGACACTACAGCTTGGGAGCAGGGACGTGTTCAGATCATCAAAACCAGGGAGCTAACCTGTGCCAATTCTAGCTGGAACTCATATTGTTAGATTTTGTATGCCATGTTTTATGGTAGACCTCCTTATTTATATGACAGTTTTGATGGTAAAACTTGACCCTGATTCAAGGGGTTTGCAGCTTCTGCTAACAATAAAATTTTGCTGTTAAAGTGTTTACCTTGTGAAAGTAGCTGCTAGTAGGTATTTCCAAAGCATCTGTCTCAGTGTCTCTTGCAACTAAAGCAGAATAAATGGATGTGAAAAGCAAATAAACTGCGATATCCAGAATACTATAAACACCGAATAACTGCTCATAAAAATTCTCCTAACATTGCCCCTCAGGTTGCATTCATTTTCTCAGTAGCATTGTTAAAAACATGAGCCATGTAGAGTTTCCTAAACACTGACAGCCAGCAAAATAAGTCTTTTTATCCTGTTTTGTAGTAGTTGTCAGTTATAGATGAGGTTACACAAAAAGTAAAATATATCTTTCAATAGTTGTTTGTGTGTATAACTATGTATATAATGAAAAGGTTATATATAACTGAATTTAATTAGTTTGCAATAGTAAGTGGAAAACAATCCTTTTCATTAGAATTATAGAACTTATGCAATTCCATTTAAGGTTTCCTTTTTTGTTAAAAAGCAGTGTTAACACACTGATGTGGGGAAACACATATTGCTGTACATTCTGGTTTTCTTGAAAATATGCATCCTGTCTCGAATTAGCAGAGATCTGAGACTACTGTCTCATGTTCTGGATGTTTTTTGAAACATTTTGAAACCCTGACAAAAAGAAAGAAGAGTTTCATAGTGCAATTCTTTTCGGTCCCAGGGGGACCCCTTCAGCCAGTACCAAAGACTGTAACATTCCCACCAGCTGTAAAAGCCCAACCCTACAGAAATTAGCATCCAAATCTGGGGTACTTGGCATTTCACCTACATCTGCAAGAACAAACTGCAGTATGGTGCATTATGGTAAATACATCTACACATTTTAAATGTGGCTTAATTTCCTGAAGATTCACTCTCTTGTGAATATGAAAGTCTCTCGTATCTTGTATATTTTATTTGGTACTTACATTTCATAATTTAGGAAAAATAATTTCAAAATAGTTCGTACCAGTCATGGTATCAAGAGTGCTTTTGCTGTTTACATTGGGTTCTTGCTTGAAGCTTAGGAATGGCATGAAGAGTTTTATTTCTAAGCTATTATTCAGTCAATATTGATATAAATACAGTCTGTATGGTCTTAGATGGCCATATGAGGTCGAAAGCCAACAGTATTACACAGTATTACTCACAACAGTGTTACATGTTTGCTTATTTTAAAAAAATTTAAATAAAGGTAGAGGAAATAAGATCAGTTTATTGTAACTCCATAGGTGTAATATTGCTGCTGATGGCCAGCCACAGGGTTTTGTTCATTTCCTCATATGTCTGACATAGGTGTCATTTGATTAGGGCTTTTTGCAATCTGTTTTCATTTATATTTTTTAAAATACTATGTACAGTTTTCTGGAATTGGTTTTGAAATAACATCTAGTATAATGAATTCCCAAGACAGTAAGTGATTCCAGTAATACATAAAACATAATTTAATCATGTTTTCAGTTTACTTTTTATGTTAAATGTATCTTGTTTTCAGCAGGCATTAGGCAGATCTTGACATCAGGTGAATCTGCAACTTTGATGTTATTTTACCTTTATTCCCTTGATAGCAGTTGTTTTTTGCCAAGGATGGCCACTGGGAGCAGAAAACCCCCATTTCAGAAACTAGTTGAAAAATTGTCATGTTCAATTAGTTGCTGTTGACTTGTGAAATGGACATGTTCCCACAAGACTAAAAATTTCCTCGATTTTCTAAAGCTATTCTTCCTTAGTGCTGGCGGACATTTGCATTATGATAACAGAAGCTGTGAAAATGTAATACAAATCATACCTAAAAGATCCACTGAGAGGGAGCACAGGGAGGAGTCTTTATTAGAGATTTTTTCTCAATTTTTTAACTGTGATTTTCCTATCCTGACAAAAAAAAAATTAATCATTTCAGTTAAAGACTCGGTTCTGTTCCCACTCCAAACCTTCCCGCTCATTCAAAACCTTATAACCTAAACTGTTTCGAGATCTGGAGCTTTGAGTGGCTGTGGGTGACATTTTCTATTGCAGAAATGACTTTACTGTTTGTATTGAAACAGGTGGAATGTTTTTCAAACACGAAACCCCCAAATCCTCTCAATGTTTTTATATTAGTGCATTCTTAAAAAATTTTATACACTATGCCCCCGGAAGTCGCAGGGGATCAGTTCCAGGCATGTCCCATGAGTTATGAAATCTGTGAAGATACTGAATCCATGAATATTCAATTACCCCCCACCCGTAGCCACACGCCCTCCACTAATAAGGTCTGGAGGGGACGGTCCTGAGAGTGTGGCTTGCACTGTAGCACCTCATTAAAGCAGAGGAAGCACCTTTTGGTGCCTCCTGGATGTGGAATCCAGGGTCCGGGATGTTATGCGCACGCGTGTGGTCACACAACTCACTGAAAATCCAACTGCAACTAATTGAATGTGCAAATATGTGAGCGGCAAATATGCAGGGGTTCTCTGTGCTTTCAACCTGATTTTCCAGGACTGAAGTCTTATTGAGTAACACTTGCATATTTCTCTCATCTCTTGCTAGGTTTTTTCCCCTAACTCTGTTTTCATGTTTACCAGCAGAAACTGGGGATATCTCCAAATGTAAGGTGATAAAAGCTGTGAGCCAGGGAGAGTGGTGTGGTCAGGCCAGTCCACCCAGTGTGCCACTGTGAGAAGGGCTTAATGTTGGCTAAGCCAAAGGACACAGATTAATTGTTTATGTGTTATAAAGACACAATTGTCCTGCATCTTTTTTTCCCCTGGGAAGGAAAGATTTTAGAGCTAGGGGACATTTCACTGGCCATTGATATTTCCAGTCTTTTGCAGTGGGGAACTGTTTGGGAAAGATGGGACACAGAATCCATAGCCAAGTCTAAGTCAGGTTACTAACCCACAGCTGATGGAGGTGTAGGTGCCAGGTTTACTGTGCCCACCGCCTGAGGTCATATTTCCCAGCTGTGCCCTGGTCTCATCAGCTCTAGGGCCCCAAATGCTGCTACTCAGAGCAGCTCACACATTGCAGTCCATTCCTTGCACAGGCTTCATGCCAGGAGCTCAGGAGATCACGGAGGAGTAGATGTATTGGTTGAGTGGATCCTCAGGAAGGCATTTGGTTCAGTCTCCCACCTGAGGCAGGTCTGGCTCCAACACAAGACCATGTCAGCCATGGCTTTCTCTAGCAAAGATTAAAACCTCCACAGATGGAAATTTGCCTGCCTCCCTGGGCATCCCCCCTGCAGTGCAGTGCCACCCTCCTCATAGCTTTTATTCTGTCCTGATGTCCAACCTGAACCTCACAAGATGTGATTTGTCTATTTTCTGTACTTCAGCACTGCCAGGAAGAATTTTTCTTTTTTAGCCTTATAAATACCCCCCAAATAGCTGTTAACTGATCCTCCTTTGACACTTCTTTTCCAAGCACAATTTCTTCAACCTTTTCCTCTTAAGTCAGTGATGGCAGAGTGAAGAAGTAGGATGCAGGCGATAGATGAACTGCTCACATACATGTCATAGTCTACTAGCACAACCACGACTCAGCATCTCTTTTTGTTTTTTTCCTGAACAAATACATATAAAATAGCGTTATCTGGACTATTCTGTTTGAAAATAACAGGAGGCTGACAGTACAGTAATTTTAAAATGTCTGCTACGTTCGCTCAGTTATGTTTTGGTTTTCCTCTTTATTTTTCTCCTTAAGTCCTCCTCTTCTTAGCATGTAGGCGTAAAAAAAGCTGTAAAAGAACTGTGACCAAGTTAACGGGGAAGAAACAGTATTGTGAATTCAATTCTAAAATTAGATTAAGTGGTAGGGATATTTTTTGAAAAATCACTGAATGATAAGTAGCAGAAAAGAACCTGTGGATTAAGTTACAGAAAAAGTCAAGAAGCAGTTTTATACCATGACAAATAATCTGAATCTTACCTTGGAATTAATTTTGACACTTCCAGAATGTTGCAAGGAATTTGAAGCTCTGAGGTTCATTGGTACTCATTATTTCCTGTATGCAAATCTCTCTATCCCAATGCTGGCTGTGGAACAGAGAAGAGTCTTTAGAGAATTTAGAATAACCCTTCCCACACTGCACCAAAGAGAAGTAATTTATCCAGAAAATTTGAAACAAACCCAAATACTTAGTACATTAATGTAAATGCATCTTAATGCATCCTGTGTTTCAAAAGCCACTCTTACTTTACGTTTGTAGTTTATAATGGTACTGTCAAGAAATGTGAGATGGTCCTGTATTTCTGGGTAGTTGGGAAAATTTTGTCACCAAAAGGGTTGCTAAGCATCGGAACAGGTTGCCTGGGGAAGTAGTTGAATCAGCATCTCTGGAGATACTTAAAAGGCATGTGGATGTGGCACTTGGGGACCTGGTTTAGTGGTGAACGTGGCAGAGTTATATTAACAGTTGGACTCAATGTTCCTAGAGGTCTTTTCTAAACTAAATGATTCTATGATTTACATAACCCTGAAATTTATTCAGTAAAAATCAATCTCAGGTAGGTGAGAACTAACCTATTCTATGCCTTTCAATTTCATTTTTTGCCTGAATTGTGAAGAGCAAAATGTTCCTTTACTAAGATTTTCAAATAAGTTTGCAGACTTAGGTGATACAGGTGCATGTCTGATGTTCAAAACGTATCTGTTAAAATGTACCTCAGAAATTTTTTATGAAACTCTCATTAGACTGGCAGTGCAGGTTTTCTTTCCATTTACCAACAAAATATTAATGCTTGTCTTTTGTAACTGCTTGACACAAGGAGACACTAAATTAAGGTCATCATACCATTTGGCATGCTTAGGTGTTAAGGAATGGGGCAGAAGCGTTTGTGCTTGAATAATTAATCCAATCAAATGGTGTCAGGAAGGAGAAGCAACAAGCTAAAGTACCTGACCTTTCTTCATTCATCAAATTTGATTTAACTATTTTTGCTGAAGTAATATGCATTTCATCTCCCATCTTGTAGACCAGCTTAATGCCTGAAATGAGTACAAAAGAATTCGTATCAGTAGGGTGTGGTATACTGTCGTTATCATATCCGATGCAATGCAGATTGATTTTCTCTCTGAGGTAATTGAAGAGAAAAAGGGATGAGATCCTTAACTTAGGAAGGGTCAAGTGTGTAAACAGTACGCTTAAAAGAAGAAGCTTTGTGCCAAAAGAAGTTTGCAGTGTTACCTGACTGGAGGTCCTGACATAGTTCTGAGAAAGCAACAGTAATCTATCAGGAATTTTCCATTACTGACTAAAACTTTGTTGCCTCCTTTAAAGGAATTTAAGATACTCACTGATGTACTTCAGGATAGGGAAGAGCACAAGAGAAACTGGTGCATGAATAGGCTAGTCTGTTCATGAGCTCTAGCACCCAGAATCATCCTTTTAAGTAATTATAGTTCTTTTTAGACAGAGTAAAACTTACCCAGGACAAGACATTTTTATGTGAGAGGAGGCTCATGATGGTGATTGACTGTTAATCGAGTGGCTGAACACTGTGCCAAAGGGGAATAATCCGCTGTTTCACTACCAATAGCCTATTTATACAGCAACCTGGAAGGGCCAAATGGAAGGGAAACTGGGAACACTGCAAATCTGTGTCAGTGCAGACTGAGTAACCCCAGAGTCCCACAGCAGACCAGGCAACAGTCTTCTCTCCCATGGCACGGAAATTTTCCCACTTCCCACGTGCCCTGTAAGTTTCTGTTTACAGCTCAAATACCTATGGCTCACCTAGGTAGGATGGCTTTTTCCCTTTATTAACTCCTTAAGGGATAACCACAGTAACTTTCCAGCTCCGCCTTTTCTTTCTCAATAAAGCAGCAGTCGGAGGCTTTACTTGCTCTGCCTATGTGGGTGCAGCATCTTACACCAGCACTCTTAAAAAAACTTCCCTAAATGTTTCTCAACAGGGAAGCTGCAGTCAGACCGACAACGAAAGCTACGTAAGAACTGATGATGAGGAGAGCTGCTTTCGGACAGACGATGAAGAAAACTCAGCTGCAAACTTCACAGAAGAGTGGAACCAAGAGGTGCAGCGTCTCTTGACAAAAAAATCACATAACTAAGTTCTGAGGACTGTAGCAGAGTACTTTTGTTCTAAGAGTTGTAGTTTGTAGATGTGTGTTTTTGACAACAAGACTTTTGTTTAAAGCTAACTTACATTAGCTGCATCTTCTGTAACATGGCTCATTACCGGTGAAGCAAACAGACTGACGTACACACTGCTGTTACACAGGACAGTGGTATTAATAACTCACGTGAACCCTTTGCACATGATATTGAACCTGTTCAGTTTACAATGATAATACTGTTTATAGATAGAAATTTGATTTCTGAACACTTTGAGATTTTAGTAGATTGGTTTACTATACACTGTACATTTTTTTCCACAGACAAAAAGCGACAATTATGCATTTAACACCGAGTGACTATACTCCTGAGTGTATATATCTAGTAGCCCAAAAAAACAAAGTACCAGACTATCTTTGCAATTTGTTTGCAAGTCTTTAAATTAAGGCTTATACAAAATGTACTAAAATAATAATTATAGTAATATAATTAATAATAATAATAATAAACTTCTCTAATTTAGGGCTAATGTGTAACTTAGGAATGTTTCTTTCAAAATAGTCTAACAAATCAGCCATAGAAGTTAGTGTAAATATTTTTTTTTCCAAATAGATATCATATACAAAAGGTGACATTCAAATGATAGAGAATCTAGTTTTTAAATCAGCACAGATCTTCTTAAAACTGTGAACTATGTTTTGAAATACTCGTTGCTAAAGCTGTTTATAAACCACAGGTGCCATAAGATCCCTGAACTGACTGATGTTACGTATAATCCTCCATGGTATTGTTTCATTGATGTTTTAGCTTTAGTAGGCATGTGTTCAACAAACCGGCTCTTTCCATCTCTGCCCCTCCTCTCCTCCCCGCCCCCCTCCACTATGTTATTTTCGAGGCCTTCAGCTTTAAATGTACAGGCTTAAAGTGCGCTTGCAACTGTTCTCTTTTGAGTTCCAAATGTGTACTGCCTTAGCCAGCCACCAGATGTTCTGCATGCTCTCTTGGAAATGTGTAGTGAGACTCAGAGCAGGATGGAGACATAGCGACCAGTGAAAAGCACAAGAAGAGCAGTGGATTTTTTTGAAAGGACAGGCATACAGTTACAGAATTGGAGTTTGGTCCAGTTTAGTATTTTTCCAGTATCAAGGCATTTCAGGAGAAAGGGGACTAACCTGGCCATTGTGGGTTAGGCAATGAGACTGCTGGCTAATACTGCTGGCTAACAAGAGTTTGCTCTGCTGTGACAACAATACTGATACTCCTGAGCAGGGATTGACACAAACCAGCTGTAACGTGCTCCCCAGAGCACTCTGCTTGGAAATAAAGGCAACACCTGTATGGCACATAGCGCTGCTGTGCAGAGAAACCAGAGCCAGGCCCACAGGAGCTGAAGCAGCAGCCGGGCAGGGACTCGAGGAGATGTTCCATGCTGGCCACCCAGCCCTCCTGAGCTGTGCAGTACGTTAGCTTGGGACCACCTCTGTGCCAAGGTAGTTTTTACTGCCCTAATATAACATTAGACTTCTAGTACCTGGCTGACCTGAAGTGACACTGTCTTAACAGCCGTGAAAACAGTGATGTTTTATACAGATATTTCATACCAGCACAGTTTGCCTACAGCAAAGGATGAGAAACCCATCTAGAGCAGGTTGACATGGCTTGTCTGTCCTCGCTTTCATGGTGACGTGAATGTGTGCTGCCGTATTTACATGAAATTGCTATGTAGCTCGACCCATGTTTGCATGCACTCTCCAGGCTCGTGGCTGTTTCCCTGGGCACTATGTGTTAGGGTATGAGTATCTGTATGAAAGAGCTGCTGCCATTTTTCACTTTCATATTGTTTTATTGAGTATGCAGATCTCATGTCCGCATCTCCTGGCATATCTGGACTTGGTCTCAGACTTCCAAATGAATACTAAGGGTTCCAGATACTTTCATGTAAGCTTTTCATTTTTGCAGTCACTGGTCTTTGCTCCTGGGGTATGTGCCATCCTGGCAAGGCAGGCATCATATCCTCCACTGCCCCCTCCTCCAACCTCCTCTCAGGAATGGGTTAGCCTCCACTAGTGCCTAGCACTCCATGTTTTAAGCTACTCCAGTGAACCTGTAGACATTGCTGTCAGCTCAGGATTCCAGGCAAGCATTTCCTGAACTGGGAGAAAACAAGCTAGAACACAGCTACATGCAATGGCTGATTAATTCTACCCATGTAGTGTTTAACTGTACCCAGAGTAAGGGATTCCTCTCATCATCTTAATGTCTGCGTACTCTTTATCACTGTGCTTAAAATAGATGCAGTAGACTAAATCCATTGCAAGAGCTTCCATACTTGGAGTAAGAACTAAAGCTGACTAATCAAGCACCTTTCTTTCAGGCTGGTGTCAACAAGGTGATCCCTTAGAGTTGGAGTTCTGGGTCCCTTAGGTCCTGGAGCTCTGAGATGAAGCACCTCTTACTTAGTTCTCCAAATGTCTATTTTAAGCATTTTCCAACTGTTAAGCTGGCTGTATTTTCACCCAGCTGGTCTTTGTCTGTTTGTTGAATATTATTTTGATTGTGGTTTGCGGTCATTAAAACAGAAGAGGTCCATGGTGTGACCGTTTTCTTAACTACCAATGGCCCACCACAGCAGTCAAAACTCCGAGTGGTTTTACTGTCACTGGAGGAAAACCAGTGGTTTGGAATCAGGAGACAGGGATGTGAAGATGTATAGGGTCCTTGAATGTCCAAAGCAAAGATGGAGAATGGATTGTCTGTAAGTAGTAATGTTAACTAAACTGCATAAAAAGGTGTGTGGCCTTTGTTGTGATATAATATGTATTTTCTTATATGCATGAGCCAAATTGTTGCATCATAATTTATCATAAGTGTGTCCACCTTTATTTTCAGTCATCATCTTCTCCCATCCTTATTGGTTCTTGGCAATTACTGTAGATAGACCTTGTAAATATTGCAACCTCGGGTTGCTGTAATCACATTGGTTCAATTCAGCAGACGGAGCTGTGAACAACAAGCACTCCACTGTGTCCTGTAGACAAAAGGGCATTTTTACCTTTGAACCAAAAAAAAAAAACCCAACAAAGTATGAAGAGTTACATCTTGAGACTACTAACTGTAAGACATTTTTAAAACTACTGTACTTGACACCACTTGAGACAGATACAGAGACACTGAAGATGTCACGATATTCATTGGTATTGTAACAGAACTGCTATTGTATGGGGTTTTTGTATTGCTGTTAAGTATTGTTTTGTGTGTGTGTGTTGGAACCTACTGGGGACATGTTATATTTTGAAGTGATTAAACTATTTAATTGTGTGTCTATATTTTGGAATGGAATTATTTCTTCATTAAAAAGATTTTTAAAAGGAATTTATGGAGCTTCATGTTTGTGGTTTATTTTGGTTTTGGATGTCCTGTTCCTCCACCTCTTCACGAGAGAACTCCTTCCATGGCCTTCATCAGTGGTGATTACAACTAGTTGCTAACCTAAAAGCACAGAGTTGCAAGGCGAGAAAAAAAGAAAAAATAGCAAGGTTGTTTCCTGATGCAGTACTGGGGGTGCAGTAATGTCTGGAGGTACTGCCTGGCTGTGCTGCTGGCCTGTGGTGGGAAACCCTTCCCAGCAAATGCGCCACTGCTGCTGCCATGGCAGCATGTGTCCCTGGCAGCTCAGCACAGCCAAAGTGTCCCCAGCTGTGCCCACAGCATTGTTAGTTGGCCAGTTAGTTACACCAGGGTGAGATCTGTTAAAAGGAAAGTGGTAGCAGCACCCTGAAAATATTCTCTACTTACCAGTGTCTTAAGAAGCTAATAAAGCCAAGTCTGCTGCTTCCTTCAGCGGTGGCTGCAGTAGTAACCATAAATCACTAGGGTTTATTTGCCCTGTCTGCATGGTGACATTCTTCAATAAAGATGATCATTTTACACTGTATATTGTTTGCCAGATCTGCTGAACTTTGTCCCCACAATCCCAGTCCAAATTCATATCCACAGGATTGTATTGTATGATGACATATCATCAGCTGGTGACGATAACTGTGTTTTATCCATACATAATCCTGAATTGGTGAGTGTTCCCGTCTCTCATGCAAGAGACTGGGGGTTCGATTACTGCCAGGGAGGCAGTGGTGCTGTTTAAAAGTTGGACTCGATGATCCCTGTGGGTCCCTGCCAACTCAGAATATTCTGTGATTCTGATTCTGTGATTCTTCCTAACCCATGATCAAGTCTATGGCCCTTGGAAAACAGAATCCAGTGAAAACTAATTTACAGGCAAAGGCTGATTTTGCCTCTTGGTTACTTTAGCTGCTTTCTGCCCCCAACAAGGAAAACATTCATATTGGAAGAAATAAATTAATTTCATTTGCAAAAGGAAATAAATAAAACCAGTAAAACAAACAAAAAAAAAAGATGGTACATTGGCTGCATCAGCACGGAACTTCTGGAACTTTATAAAAGCACCTGGGAGTTTCACTGAGCTTCACGAAATTCTATGACCACTTTTCCAGTTTGCCTGGTAGACCTGTTGTTCAATAGTTGCATATTCCAAGCAGCCCATAGTTCCAGGTGAAATTTTGTGAGAGAATATTGCAGGAATACAAAGCTGCATTTATCACAGAAATAGGTTATGTGGGGTAGGAAGAGATGTCTTCTCTATTGTTCCACTGGGAAAAATGCGTTGAAGAATTTTGTATGCTTCAGGGTCATCCCATTTTATACCCCAGATAATCCCCAATTTGAGAATTCCCCTTTACTTTCTCCTGAGTGATGGCCACAGGTTGAGTTGCCTGTGGATTAGGATAGCTATCCCACACTGCCAGCACTGCACCAATACACCTTTGGCTGTAAAAGACAAAGCAGCAGAATTGGGCTGCATCTTTCTCTGCCTTCCTGTTCCCCCTGGAACAGGTCCCACACTAGAATAAGCCTTTCTGAGTCCCACAGTTCTGGAGCTTTCTCAGAAATCTGTTTTGGGGAAGCTACCTCCTATGACAAGGCTGGGGCATGTGCACAGGTGAGAATTGTGCAGCCACATCTTGCAAACTCTGTTATGAGATGGTTAATGCAAGGAGATAATACAGACTAAAGAGTTAGGTGATGTTAAAGAGTAATTGCTTTTCTGTGTCTTGGAAGGAAATTAAGGAGGCCGTGGTGCATTTTGTCATTGGTATGTGATGCTGCAGAATGTAGTTTGCTATTTAATACAACATAATTTACCACTAGCAAATTAATTTCCGCATGACTTTATGTTTTTTTACATAACAGCAGTGTCCACATAGCAGATGTGTTAAGTCTGCTGCTTGTTATACTAATTGTCATCTGTAAAGGCTGCCTAGTTAATCCTACTTGCTATAGCCCACCACTGCTGTTAGAGCCCAACGTTGCCTGCAGCCAGCAAGTTCAATCAGGGAAGAGGTACCATGGATCAGGGGCTGCTGCTTGCCTGGCAAGGACATTTCTTACCTCTGCTTTCCTGTCGCACTTCCCCCAGGAGCTGCAATGGGGCCCAGGCTGTAGTTTCTCCTGTGTAGGATCCCTTGCTCAAGTCAAAAGGTTTCTTGTGAATATCCAAAATCCTTCCCTGGTTTCACTAAACACATCTGTACCCCTCTGCACCATAGAATGACCACCCTTCCTGCACTGCCCACTTGTGCCTAGTCCAATTACACTCTTTTTTTTGCTTATTTTTCTTTGTTGTTTTCTAAGGCTTCTGGCATTAGCCTTAAATCCCCAGTGAAATTATGCACCTACACTGCTGCTATCAGTAGGAATCAGGTGCTTACCAGGTCAAAAACAAGAGATTACCGGCTCTATGAGAAGCACCTTTCATTGCCATATTTATTATGTAGGTGCAACTAAATTTCAAAACTCCCTCAAGAGACCTCAGCTCTGACAAGCAGCCCTAATTGTCCTCTCCACAAGGTAGAAAAGTTGTGGGTTTGTACTTTTAAGTGGCACTGTATACTCTCCAGAGCCAGTTTTCCGTTTGCTGCCTATTACTCTGTCCTCCCTTTCAGCCTGTTTTCCTCAAGACCCCCGCAGGCCCCAGCAGACTGAGGGGCTCCAGCCCTGTTTGTTTCAGCTGAAAGGTTGATACTTAAGCTAGTGCAGATGGTAATTAGTACGTGAGGGAGCACTGCTTCCAGGGAATCCTCTCATCATTCTCTCTGAATCACATGCTTGTTGGAGGAGACTTCACCAGTAACACGTTTTCTGCTTCATTTCGGATCTAAGCTCCCCAAAATTAATCGAGTTCATGTATAAATGCAAAAAGGAGGAATGTAGAATGCTTTTGTAAGGTTGCAATTGTGTCTGTATGCAGACAGACACCTGTTTGCCAATTAAAACTGCACAGCTCTAGTATTGATTGTTTGTCTGGCAAAGTGATAATCAACAGAAAAATCAACTGGGTTTGACAGCAAGTTGGGGTTGCCAAGGCTGATGGTGCCTGGAAGCAGAAAAATTAAACTGTTTTATGTTTAGCTGGGGATGCCTCACTTAACAGGACCAAACCCGGAGGACTAAAACCAAATGAAAACCAGATTGCTGGTTCAGTACTTATTCAGTGGGCAGCTACTGCTTTCCTTGGAAAGCAATTCATTATTCCCCTCACACTTTGCACTGCTGAGAGTAAAGCATCTCATCTGCTCGGCTAACGCTGCTGAGTGGCAGGTGGTTTTCCTGCCAGAAGGACACAGTGGGCTCAGTCCTGCCATGCTTGAGCCATGACATACAGCTGAGGTACAGCAACAGAAATTTGCCCTAATAGGTCTCTTGAGTTGATAGCAGAACTGCATCTGGTCAGCCCTTTAATAAAATGTGATGAATAACCACTGAGTGTTTTCCCTGGCAGCTGGAACCTTTTCCAAGATGGAAATAATGTTCACATCTATAGTCACCTAACAGATGAGTCAGAAAAACTGGTGGCCTTGTCCAGAAAGCATGAGCCAAGCCTAGTTCAGGAGTGAGGTTTCACACCCAGCTGTGTGATAATTCAGAAAGCAAGAACCCTTGTGTTGGGTCCTTCTCCTACCCTTTGCTAGAGACTGTCTGTACAGTAATACAGAAATACCTCAAATTTTGCGGGTGTTCGGATCTCCTCAGGTACCGCGAAACCCGTGATCCACGAAGATAGGCTGGTTGTGAATATGCAAATAAGCCACGCCCATTGCCCCCACCCCAGAGCACTGAGGGTGTTCCCAGCACTGCCCCACTCCATGTCACAGCACAGGGGAGCAAAGGGAATGTCTTCTGCCTCCTCCCCCACTCAGGAAGTCCTCAGGGACTACGTGGGGTTCCCTGTGGCTACACTGCTGCTACAGGGACTCCCCACTTTTGCTGCCGCCGCAGTGGCAGCAGCAGCAGGGTGCTAAGCCACTCCACACCTTGTGGGGCTCAGGCTGGGTGGGCCAGGGCTTCCGGGGCTCCAGTGGGGCAGACTGCAGCTTGCAGGGCCTGGGTCAGGTGGGCCAGGGCCTTGGAGGTCCTCATCTCGGCCACACTGACTCCCGGTGAGCAAGAAGACATCGTGATAGGGAGACGTGGCCATAGCCTAGGGGCCAGATGAGGGCTCTGAGCTTGTTTACAAGCTCTGGCTGGGAGATGTGTCAAGCAGCCACTACAGCAGGGCTGCACAGCAGCCTAGAACCTGAAGCCCACAGCCAGGAGCCCACAGCCCAGAGCCAGCAACCCAGAAACTGGGAGTCCAGCCAGAGTTCCAACAGTGTCGCTCCAAACACCAGCATGGTAGCTTCCCTGCACCACCCTCCCAAAGACTGAGGAGGGGAGGAGGAGGCTCTCCGTAGGCACTCTGGCCAGACCTGAACATGCCTTCCAGCCAGGGCCTCACCAGGCCCCTGGGCTGTGACCATGTCTCCCTATCACGATGTCCTCTTGCTCACCAGGAGCAAACAGAGTCGAGATGAGGGCCCCTGCATCCCCAGACTGCCTGACCCAAGCCCCCTGCAGGCTGTGGTCTGCCCCACCAGAGCCCCAGAAGCTGGGTCATGGTTAGAGCACTTTNAGAGCCAGTTTTCCGTTTGCTGCCTATTACTCTGTCCTCCCTTTCAGCCTGTTTTCCTCAAGACCCCCGCAGGCCCCAGCAGACTGAGGGGCTCCAGCCCTGTTTGTTTCAGCTGAAAGGTTGATACTTAAGCTAGTGCAGATGGTAATTAGTACGTGAGGGAGCACTGCTTCCAGGGAATCCTCTCATCATTCTCTCTGAATCACATGCTTTTTGGAGGAGACTTCACCAGAAACACATTTTCTGCTTCATTTTGGATATAAGCTCCCCAAAATTAATCGAGTTCATGTATAAATGCAAAAAGGAGGAATGTAGAATGCTTTTGTAAGGTTGCAATTGTGTCTGTATGCAGACAGACACCTGTTTGCCAATTAAAACTGCACAGCTCTAGTATTGATTGTTTGTCTGGCAAAGTGATAATCAACAGAAAAATCAACTGGGTTTGACAGCAAGTTGGGGTTGCCAAGGCTGATGGTGCCTGGAAGCAGAAAAATTAAACTGTTTTATGTTTAGCTGGGGATGCCTCACTTAACAGGACCAAACCCGGAGGACTAAAACCAAATGAAAACCAGATTGCTGGTTCAGTACTTATTCAGTGGGCAGCTACTGCTTTCCTTGGAAAACAATTCATTATTCCCCTTACACTTTGCACTGCTGAGAGTAAAGCATCTCATCTGCTCGGCTAACGCTGCTGAGTGGCAGGTGGTTTTCCTGCCAGAAGGACACAGTGGGCTCAGTCCTGCCATGCTTGAGCCATGACATACAGCTGAGGTACAGCAACAGAAATTTGCCCTAATAGGTCTCTTGAGTTGATAGCAGAACTGCATCTGGTCAGCCCTTTAATAAAATGTGATGAATAACCACTGAGTGTTTTCCCTGGCAGCTGGAACCTTTTCCAAGATGGAAATAATGTTCACATCTATAGTCACCTAACAGATGAGTCAGAAAAACTGGTGGCCTTGTCCAGAAAGCATGAGCCAAGCCTAGTTCAGGAGTGAGGTTTCACACCCAGCTGTGTGATAATTCAGAAAGCAAGAACCCTTGTGTTGGGTCCTTCTCCTACCCTTTGCTAGAGACTGTCTGTACAGTAATACAGAAATACCTCAAATTTTGCGGGTGTTCGGATCTCCTCAGGTACCGCGAAACCCGTGATCCACGAAGATAGGCTGGTTGTGAATATGCAAATAAGCCACGCCCATTGCCCCCACCCCAGAGCACTGAGGGTGTTCCCAGCACTGCCCCACTCCATGTCACAGCACAGGGGAGCAAAGGGAATGTCTTCTGCCTCCTCCCCCACTCAGGAAGTCCTCAGGGACTACGTGGGGTTCCCTGTGGCTACACTGCTGCTACAGGGACTCCCCAGCTTTTGCTGCCGCCGCAGTGGCAGCAGCAGCACGGTGCTAAGCCACTCCACACCTTGTGGGGCTCAGGCTGGGTGGGCCAGGGCTTCCGGGGCTCCAGTGGGGCAGACTGCAGCTTGCAGGGCCTGGGTCAGGTGGGCCAGGGCCTTGGAGGTCCTCATCTCGGCCACACTGACTCCCGGTGAGCAAGAAGACATCGTGATAGGGAGACGTGGCCATAGCCTAGGGGCCAGATGAGGGCTCTGAGCTTGTTTACAAGCTCTGGCTGGGAGATGTGTCAAGCAGCCACTACAGCAGGGCTGCACAGCAGCCTAGAACCTGAAGCCCACAGCCAGGAGCCCACAGCCCAGAGCCAGCAACCCAGAAACTGGGAGTCCAGCCAGAGTTCCAACAGTGTCGCTCCAAACACCAGCATGGTAGCTTCCCTGCACCACCCTCCCAAAGACTGAGGAGGGGAGGAGGAGGCTCTCCGTAGGCACTCTGGCCAGACCTGAACATGCCTTCCAGCCAGGGCCTCACCAGGCCCTGGGCTGTGGCCGTGTCTCCCCATCATGATGTCCCCTTGCTCACCAGGAGCAAACAGGGTCGAGATGAGGGCCCCTGAATCCCCAGACTGCCTGACCCAAGCCCCCTGCAGGCTGTGGTCTGCCCCACCAGAGCCCCAGAAGCTGGGTCATGGTTAGAGCACTTTGAGTGCCCGCTGTCCCGGGTAGAAGTGCGGCTTTAAGCCCACGTGGCAGGCTGGCCCCGCAACCTCCTGACAAGGTTGACATACTGTATATAAAGCATACACTCCTAAGGGACAGAGTCTGGCCCAACCCCGAGCGAGCCACCTCACCCTGTGGCGTATGGCTGTCCTGCCTCCCAGCACGGGCCAGTCCTGCCCTGCAGGGCCGTAGGGACACTGGGCACATGCGCAGATGGGAAAACACCATGAAATATCAAGGCATCTTCATGGAAAACCCACAAGGATCCAAGGCAGTGAAACTGGAAGTGCAATTTAGCTCAGTATCACTGTAATACTTCTTGTCTCACCTCTGAATATAGATCTTGGCCTATATGTTAAAAAAAAACTGGGAAAGGCAGGGCTCCAGTTGTGTTGAGTAGCTGCATCATGCTCTGTTGCCTAGGTAGCTACATTTAACATTCAGGGACTTGTTCCTACCAGTTATGAGGTAGAAAGATAAACAAGCTCTTTTAAGGATGCAGAAGAGGACTCCAGTTTGGTTTGCAATATTTATTTTGTTGTACTCATTTAGACATTCATGGTCTAATGATGACCTAGAAACATAGATACCCTGCAGAAGTGTTTGCCTCACTCTCTTCAGCCAGTTTTGTATGCCTAGCCCTGTATAACCCCTGATATGGACACACATGCACACAGACACACAAGCCCTATGAGGAGCAGTTGAGGGACCTGGGGTTGTTTAGCCTGGAGGAGGCTCAGGGGAGACCTTATTGCTCTCTACAACTACCTGAAAGGAGGTTATAGTCAGGCAGGTGTCAGTTTCTTCTCTCAGGCAACCAGTGACAGAACAAGAGGACACAGTCTAAAGCTCTGTCAGGGGAGGTTTAGGCGCCATATTAGGAAAAAATTCTTCACTGAAAGGGTGATCCGCCATTGGAACGGGCTGCCCAGGGAGGTGGTGGAGTCACCATCAGTCAAATGAGGTAAGAGGCTATCCTCTTCATTTTGCACAGAACAGGTTGCTCTCATTTGCACGGTAAAGAGGCTGAACAGTCCCCCACCAGGTAAAGGGGAGAGCTGCACTGCATGTATCCTCATGCCAGCCCTCCAAGGCAATGCTGGCCATACCCTGCCAGAGGTGGTACCCATCCACATTCCAGGAGCTGCCTTCTCTGCATCACAATTCAGGCACAAGTTCTCCTTTTGTGAGATCCCATTGGTATGAGGGTTCTGATTTTACTGCACAGTAGCCGCCAAACCCTGTGGCCTTGGTTTGGTATCTTCAGAGCATGCAAATGCTGTGTTGCAAGTCAGGGTCCCACCACACCAAACACGGGCAAATGTTTTTCCTCCTCGAGAGATGGGATGCTCCAGGAAAAATACATGAAGGAATTATAAAAAGACAAGGGTGTTCAACTGCTAACATGAAGTGTAAGTAGATATAACTGTTTTGCCTCAGGCAAATTTACCTCTAGGATGCCAATACCCAATAGCATGTTTGAGTGTCTCATCTGATTGAAGCAGCACTAGTGCAGCTCTCCTGATCCAGAAAGAACTTTTCTTGAAGGGCACAGTAGTAATGATAATGTTTGTTCTTCATGGCCTATGAGTGCACTTCATTACCGTTCAATAATACCATACCAACTGTAACTACAGGAAAACCTATTTCCTTTATACTATATGTCTACAGAGCTATTCAAGCTTGCTGCAGAATTTCTGAGCTGACTTGTGTCAAGTTTAGCCCAATCTAGTATGGACTTCTCTTCATCTAATTTCCCACAGAGGCATGTGGACGTGTCTTTAGCTGTATAAACCTAATTATGCTCCAGCAGCCCTAAAACTGACGACTAAATTACTGTTCCAGAATACTTGCAGAACAAAGCATAACCAGAACTGTCACAGCTTGATTTGTTGGACCAGCAATCTGAAAAGAAAGATTGTTATGTAAATCTAATTTGGAAACCGTTAGCAAGTGCAATGCCCTAGAACAGAACCCTTTTATTTTTTGAGGGGATTCCACCTTATTACAACCATATTCATTTTCTGGTTACATTAGCATAAATAAGTTGCAGGAATATGAAGCATTTTTTGTACAGTAGATGGGGTTTTTAAGCTGAAGTCTCTGCTCATACAATGTAGTCCTAAAAGAGGTCTCAAATAATTCTTAAAAATCTAGCATCAATTTTAAGTGTGATTTCTTTCTCCTGTAGAGCTGCAAAATTTTTGTCCTGGAAGAGCTTATTTTCAGCAGAAAGTTGGCAGTGTTCATAAACTGACACTGTGAAAATTAATGACACCCACCCTGGCCAGCGCCACCTTGCTCCATGCAGTGCCTTTTCTCCTGTATTTGCTGCCTGACATCTAAGTCAGGCAAGGCTTGAAATCTCATAGAACATACAATGCCTGAAGGTCTGCTGTTATATGGAGGTGATACAACATAATCATACAAGTAATAATCTGTCATAATTGAGACTGCATTTTTATGTCTATGTTTCACAGTTACAAGAAGCAATATAATTTCCACCTATAGAAAGATAGATAAGTGTCTTGGAAACCAGGGCAAGGACCTAGTGGAGGTGTAAGTCTTCTCTGCATTACAGTGAATCCTCTCTGTATCACAACTTCTCCTTCAAGACCTCGTCCATTTACAAAGCAATTTTTTCGCAAATATGATTCAGCGGTCCACAAGCCCAGCTGCCTGACGCATGCGCAGTTTGACTCTCCTCTGCCGAGAGGTGGTGCCACGGTGCCTGTGGGGCGGGACTCACCCCGCCCTGAGGGGAGGCGGGCTGGCAATGGCAGCACCGTGCCCCTGAATGGGGAGACTGCCTCATGAAAGTGAGGCAAGCTGTGTGCTGGGAGGGCGGCAGTCCCGCGGCGGCGGGTGGCTCTGGCGCATGCCGGTGGCGAGCTCCCCCGACGCGCGCAATTTACTGCCGCTCACAGTGGTGTTTAGAGCCCTGACTCAGTCCCTGCCCTGGTCCTGTGTGCTCCGCTGAGACCCAGCGCAGCACCACCACAAGACATGCCATTCCTTGTTACTCAAAGCCCAG